>JARHVA010004211.1:0-457500 GCA_037957365.1 Torreya grandis
ATGATATTGCCATTGAAAATATCTAAACTAAGGTATTCATATATGTAGAAACATGCATTTTCTATAGTCAAAGAATGCAAAGTCTTTAAGTATTACATTTTGTCTTCACATACTAAAGTCTATGTACTTGATACTATAGTCAATTCAATTCTAACACAATAAGAGTTGGGATTACTATGAGGTACCTGGGTAGATAAGGTGTAAGAGTTTTATCTTGATATAAAACCAATGAAGCTAATAAGAGGAAAAGGTTTGTGTTAATTGATGATATAGAGAAAACATGATGACACAAATACCATGGCACCTTCACCCCAAGATGAATTAGATGATTATTTACACATAGTGATTTTTGTTGATCTTGTTGATGAATGGTAAAATAAGATTACTTCCTTACTTATGGAGAATGTGAAACTAATATTGCACACAAGAAAAAGTTTACCAACAAGCTAAATTCAAAGAATTATGTTCTTTAGGATAATGGCTTATACAAAAGAGGAATTGATGGTGTCTTCTTCCATTGTGTGGACAAATAATAAAAAAGGACACTATTGGAATAGTTCCATGATAAATCATGTGTATGTTAAGCATGAGATATATTGAGAGCAGGGGGGAGAATCATTACATAATGTATCTTATCAAAATTTACATAATCAAATCTCAATTAACTATACATTCAAGATATGCAATAAAACTAAAACAATAACATGCACTACATGAGAGAGAGAGAGAGAGAGAGAGAGAGAGAGAGAGATAGAGATAGAGAGAGAGAAAGAGAGAGAGAGAGAGAGAGAGAGAGAGAGAGAGAGAGAGAGTAGACTTTTATGTGGAAAACCAATGTGGGAAAAACCATAGAGAACAATCTCAAGTATATGAATGAGCACTAAATTAGATTACAAAATTTACAAGCACCAACTTCTAGGAGCACCAACCCCTCTTGTGTATAAAACACAACTATCACTCAATGTTTCTCTCTCAAAAAATGATAGAACTCTACAATATCTCTCTCTATTCTCTCCTCTTTTATTATATAAAATAGTTATAAACCATGCACTCTCTTGCATATTAAAAATGGCTTCTCAAGACTTTATTTATAGTTTTCCAAATGAAATTTTTCATTCTCCCTTTGTGACCCTTCACTCTTTATGGAAAATGGTCCCAAATTTGCATGACCCTTCAAATATTTGTATTTGAAAATTCATGAGGTGACTCTTCATAAGAAAATGCATCCTTTCCACTTTTATATTTATCTTCATGACTTTTCATATTCCCCAAAGTGTCTATGATAAATTGTGCCCTTCCTCTTTTATCTTCGCTTGGTGACTCTTGAAGTTATTCAAGATGACTCTTCATGGTAAAATTCATCCCATTCCTCTTTTGTATTTACCCCATGACTCTTTGAATTCTCCATGGGCACTCTTTTAAATTTTATGCAACCAAAATATATTCATTAATATTAAATAAATATCAACACATTTTAGACAAAATATGAACATTAGAAATATCTTTAGACAATAAATGCTATGGGTCCTTTATTGCCAATCCTAGACCTTTGACATCAATGAAAATATTTCCAACAATCTCCCCCTTTGTCATTGATGGCAACCTCAAAATAAAACTGCCACATCCTAAAACCTGTATTGTACATGCCAACCTACACATCTTGTCATCTAAAAAACATATAGTAACTCCCCCTTACTATAGTATCCTACACCTATTTCTTATCCCTATTTTTTCACCTATTTCTACACATATTAATTGTACTTATTCTTGTACCTATTTCCTATACCTATTTATATTCTTCTCCCCCTTTGACATCAATGGAAAAGTGCCTATCCAGGAGATAACACTTAGCTCCCCCTCAATTGATGTTAATCCTCAATGGTAGGAAGTAAAATAAATTACTCTAAACTTATCCCATATATTATTGAATGTGTATTTTGGTAGTGCCTTTGTGAAAGTATCTACAATCTATTATATAGTACTGGTATAGTCTATCTTAACTTTCTAATCTACACTGAGCTCTCTCAAGAAGTGATATATAATAAGAATATGTTTTGTTCCTAAATTCATCACTAAATTCTTAGAAATATTAATCACATTTGTGTTTTCAAAAAAAAATATAAATAGGTTCATCATATTTGTTTACTTCATTCAAATCACTTGAGTACAACATATTACTATTCCAATATATTATACTTTAGTTATAGAAAGTGATACTGAATTCTAGTTTTTGTTTAGCCATAATACTAAGCTATCACCAAGGAAGAAACCTTCTCCACTTTTACTCTTTTTGTCATCGAAGCAAGCTACCCAATATAAATCTATATAAGTAACCAAAGTAAAATCTCTACCTATGGGATATCACAATACATAATCCAATGTTCCCTTGAAATATATAAATATTCTCTTCACCAAATAAACATGACTCTCCTTTAGGGCTACTTGATATCTCATAACCATGCCTACTGAATGCATGTTTTTTGGCCTTGATGCTATCAAATATAAAAGACTACCAATCATAGATATATACAAATATTTATCTAAAACAATTGAATCTTCATCTTTACTCACCTTTTTCCTTATACCTATTATTGTGCCCACTTCTATTTTGATGTAGATATTTTTCTTAGCAAAACCTCTCTTGAAACCTTGATCTTGTAGTTACTTATCAAGTCTTGCATACCAATCTTTGGGATCTTTTTACAATTCATACAATGATTTTTTCAATCTACATACATGTAAACTATCATTTGAGAGAATAAACACCTCGAGATACTCAATGTAGACCTCCTCTTTTGGATTCCCATTTAGGAAGGTAGACTTGGCATCCATCATCATCCTTCTAGTGTGAATGCCTTCATTTATATTCCCGATGATGTCACTCTTATTATGATTTCTATAAACATATTTGGATGGGGTCTTGGTGTCCTTTTTATTCTCCTTCTCATCTTCATTTGAATCTTTAAAATATTCTTCTTCAATGGTTTCAAGAGTGTCCACTAGATCACTGGTTTTTTGTTTTACATCTTCATCTATCATGACACTTGCACTTTCAAAACTCTTCTTGGTTATTTTGTTATAACATTTATAAGCTTTAATTTTTCTAGAATATCTAAAAAATATACCTTTATCTATTCTAGATTCAAAATTACCTAGTTTTTCATCAATTCTCTTTATGAAGCATCTCCTACCAAAAACTATAAAGTAATCAACTGTAGCTAGTTTGTTTTTCCATAGCTTATAAGGAGTCTTATCATTATTGAATCTTAAAAAATTTATATTATAAACATGCATTGTTATACCTACTACCTCTCTCCAATATTTACTTGGTATCTTAAATTCATTTAGCATTGTCCTTACCATCTCTTGAGTTGTTCTATTTTTCCACTCAACTACTCCATTTTGATGTGGATTTTTGGCTACTAAATAATGTGTCTTTATCCCACGGTCTTCATAATACTCAATAAAATCATTTGACATGAATTCTCCTCCTTAATTTTATCTCAGGCACTTAATCCTCAAATAAATTTCATTCTCAATAAAAGCCTTGAATGCTTTAAAGTAGTTGAAAGCTTCTAATTTTTTAATCAAAAACATCACCCAAGTCATACGTGTAAAATCATCAATAAGCAACATGAAATATTTATCAAATTGAGTAATTTGAGTTCTCATAGTTCTACACAAATTAGTGTGAACAAGATCTAACATCTAAGTGGTCGATTATTCTTTTGTTTTGAGCCATTTTCTGACCTGCTTTCTATATTGACATAGTTCACAAAATGTGTTGGAGGGATTTGTAATATTTGGAAGATATCTAACTACTTGGTTATTACTGATGTTAACAAGATTGTAAAAATTTATGTGTCACATTCTCATATGATATAGCCAACTTTCCTCAATCTCAATCAAACAATATATTTGACCTTCGATAGCTAATAACATATACAAATTATTTGCATGTTTTTTGACCATCTACATTCAACACATCTGAATCTTTTCTCCTAATTTCATAACCTTGTACATATAACTTTAGTGTGTGTACCTAATCACATATTTGACTTACACTCAAAATATTATGCTTTAAGACCTTCTATATACAAAACATTTTTAGTCTTAGTTCTAGCATTATCCAAACTTAGTGTACCTTTTTTGACAATTTTGGTTGTAATATTATCTCCAAATATCACTATGCCACTATTGATCTTCTTCAGGGTTATGAAATTAATATTGTCCCCTGTCATGTGCCTTGAACATCCAATTTCAATAAACCATAGTTTCTCTTTATTTCTTTCATGCAAAGTTATCTAGACCAACATAGACTTTTTAGGTTATTTCTTTTGCCATGAACCTGTCTAAAATTTCTTCTTGATGAATGGATCCTTGAAACTCTAGTCCTTCTTGACAGACTCAAACACACTTATATAATACTGAGATATGTGTCCTAAATTTATTTAACTTGTAACATATTATGGCCTCTTCATCAAAGCCATGATAGAGGAGTAAGAGATTTGTGGCTTCTACTTGACTCTACATGAGTTTTATTCTCCTTATTTATAAAATTATTAGCCCATTTCAAACATTTTATTTTAATATGACCATATCCATTACAATAAAAATAGTAACAATAAAAATAGAACTTATTTGTGTATCTCTAACTTGATTGCCTTTTATAGCTATGTTCCTTCCAGCCTTCTTTGTTTGAGATGTCTTTTGTACTCTTAACTTCTTCCCTTTTTGTTTTTTCTTTTATAAGACCTTCAACATAGATCTTTTTATTTTCAAATATGATGCCTATCTTATCTGATATTAATATTTGACTTTCTAATATTTTATTCAACCTATTAGTGTTATTCTCAAATTTTGAATCACTGGCTACTTTATCATTGATTGCTTTATTTGCTTTCTCAAGATCTTCTTTTAAAGAGGCAATTTTAATAACATAATTTTTCATATTCTTCAATTTTTTCAACTGAGCTGTTAGATCTTCTTCAATATTTTTATCTTCTTCAATGTGTGCTAATATATATTGAATTATTTTCTTTGACTCCTTTTCATTTTTATCAATCTGGAGCTTCATTCTTTCATTCTTCTTCTCAAGATCTTATAATTATTCTAAGGCACAAATGAGTTCTCCTTCCATATTCACTTTAATTTCATATTGTTCTTCTTGATCATCTATACTTTTTATTAAAGAGGTATCTTCATGTATAGTCATGAATAGAATCTCTTCTTCATCTAAATCACTGACTCCACTATCTTCAACTGAGCTACGATCTTTAGAGTATAAACTCTTCTTCTCAAATCTCTTCTTGAATTTGCATTTAAAATTCTTCATGTATGTAGATATTCCTTATTTAATTTCCACCATTAATCTTATTTTGGAACTTAGCTACAAAATGTCCAATCTTTCCATAATTAAAACGTTTAAAAGGTAATTTTCCTTAATATTCACTTGTGCCCCCTTTTTGGCTTGTAGATGAATAGATCTTTGTTGTCATCTTCATCATTGCTAGATATATCACTTGATTCTTGAATCTTAGCCTTGTCTTTCTATGATTTCTTGAAATTAGATTCCCTCTTTGAGGGTTTCTCTTATTCAGTTCAGATCACATATGCCATAAGAATACTATGTAGTTCATCCATCATTAGCTTGGCTAGATCCTTTACCTCCTTAATTGTCAAAACATTGGCATTATATCTCATTGGTAGAGATCTAAAAAAAAAAATTTCCACCACTTATTTCTATAAATTTTCTCTAAGGCCTTGAATATGATTAAATATTTGACCAACCCATAAAATATAACTCGTTATATTTTATTCTTCTTCCATTTTCAAACTCTCAAACTATCTTCTAAAAGTATGGATCTTAGCTTGTTGAAAATTTCCCATCACCTTTGCAAATATGTTCAATATTTACCCAAGTCTCATGAGCATATTTGTTTTTCATAGCTTTAATAAATATTGATTCACATAAACCACATAAAATAGCATTTAAAGGTTTAGCATTATTTTCACTTGCCTTATTTTCTACTAGAGTAGTCACAAGTGTCTGTGGATCTTTTTATTCCTCCACAACTACTTGCCAAATGTCAAATCTAATAGACATCAAATAAGTCCTCATCCTTATGATCCAAAAAGTATAATTTGTTACATCAAACAAAGGTGCCTTATTTGTATAAAAACCTTCATGTGATCTAACCATCATGTTTTCCCCGGTCTACCTTCAAGCTATTAAATTCTTTCCAAATGAACCTACTCTTATACCAATTATTAAGCATGGGATAGATTGTGAGGGGTTAAATAAGTATATCATATATCTTATCAAATTCTACATAATACAATTCCACTTAACCATATATTCAAGATATGTAATAAAACTAAAACAATAATGTACACCACCACGAGAGAGAGAGAGAGAGAGAGAGAGAGAGAGAGAGAGAGAGAGAGATGAGAGAGAGAGAGGAGAGAGAGAGAGAGAGAGAGAGAGAGAGAGATGAGAGAGAGAGAGAGAGAGAGAGAGAGAGAGAGAGAGAGAGAGAGAGAGAGAGAGAGAGAGAGAGAGAGATTTCTACATGGAAACCCAATGTGGGAAAAAACCATAGATAACAATCTCAAGTATATGAATGAGCACCGACTCAAAATACAAATTTCACAATCACCAACTTGTAGGAGCACCAACCCCTTTATTGAGCACTAACACAACAACTATTTTTGAACACCAACTGTTTCAAACTATTTTTGATTTTCTACATTCAAAGGAAGTAAGAAACTATGATAAAATGGTCAGGGGTTTGTATGTACCCGGATGAAGTTTGCACACCATTATCCAGATGTTGTAGGGACTCATCTTTGGATGTGGAGGATGACACCTGTAGAAGAAAGAAACTCAAACACATAGATTGTTAGATAGAGATGAGGTGGATTGCCAAGCAAAAGCTCAATCCCAGAATTTTAAAGACTTACTTGTGGGATGACAATCCACTGTTAATAAGTAAAAGTGTTGGAAATAAAGAAATGACAAATGACTAGCAAAGAGGAAACTAGATATTGCATACCTGCTACCTACTATCAGTCTGCCACAGTTGTCAATGCCAATTAGTCTACCGACATCAGTTTGTTAGATGGCACTAGCATTGGTTAGTCTACTAACATCAATGGGGGAAATGGGCCTAGTGGCTAGCATCAGTTGGGCCAGTGAGGCTTTCGACGAGTTCTGGATGAGTCTTTGGTCAATGGAATGGTCTGTGGTACTTTGAGAGTTTGTGTAGGGTGGTAAGATAGTAGATAGAGTCTTTAGGAGGGACTAAGGTAGGGGATATGTTGTTAGAAAAGGGGTAAGGGTAGGAGAAAGGCCTCTTAGCCTCTTTGAGAAGAAGTTTAGTCAGGTCTAGTCTAGTTGAAAGTTAGGGTTTGGTTGGTTGATAATATTGCTTGGAAGTAGTAAGAAGAAACTGATTACAAATACATCTTAAGCTATTGAAATGACATAAAAGGAGAATAATTAGTTGTTATTTACTAAAGAACTAGAGGAGTGAATGTTTTTTGTTGATGTAGAAGACTCCCTGTAAAGAGGTAGAGTGACTAATGCAGAGTCCCTATAGCCTGTGATGCTTACTGTGCGTCTGGGAGAGAGAGAGAGAGAGGTCAAAGTCTGGGCGCAAGAGTATTTTTGCGTTCAGGGAAGAGAATTAATGTTTTGGTGCTATGATTTTTGGCATCCTAGGAGAAGAGAATTTTCCTTTAGGTCTGCTTTAAGAGACTGACATCAGCGATCCCACTAGCGTCGATTGATAGGTAACCGACATCGGCAGATAAAAGTATGGAAAAAAGGCTAAAATTAGCCTTTTACCCATTCCTCCATCTACTGAGTTTAGTGGATGTGGTAAAATGGTTGAAGGTAGGTTTAATAGCTGTGAGGATAGTTGAAATAGGTCATAAATTGGTCATAGGGTGATGGGAGGCATCCAAGGAGAGGTATCCAAGGTGGGGTGAGGTGTCATGGGTGATGTGTCAAAGGGGTGTTATTAATTTAAAATAAGTTATTATTTTAAATTAATAAGTGTGTGGGTTAGGGATGTGTTAGAAGTGGACCAAGGGGACCAAGGGGGAGAGTCAACCAAGGAGTAGACACAATTTTAGTGTCTACATTTGCCCCTTTTTGTCTTGTTAGTTGTTTCGATGAACTGCAATACAATAATAGGAGTTGATTGCCCCAAGTATGGGATGAGGTCATTTTCATCCTGTTGGTTGTTTTGACGAACTGCAAGACAAAATGAATGTTGATTGCCCCGATTATGGGATGAGGTATTCCCCCTCAAAGCAGGAGTTGAGGGAAGGGAACCTAGAATCGGGTGATGATTTGATAGAAAGTGGATGGTATGGTGAAGGTTGAGTGTGAATGCTACAATAGTTGGGATTGCATGCATACCACTTCACGTGATGGTCAAGTCAAATTATCATAGGTCAAGGTTGAGGAGTGCCAAAATCAAAATAATTGGGCCCTAGCATTTAGTCATAGCTGATTGGGTTATTTGATCCAAGCTGTAGCTCCAATGGTCATCATGTTCCAAGTATCCCAAGCTCAGGAAGTGCTCTTGGAAAACATGAAAATGTCACAAGTAGTGGGGATCAACTTGCTCGTGATCCAATACTTGTGAGGGTTGAAAATGGGTTACGAACAATTTTTATAACCATTCATGAGGTATCATACATGTAATCAAAACAACCAAGGCAAGGTTGTCTCAGAAGTGGTCATGGTCTGAGGAGATAGGCACGATCTCCAATGTGCCCTATGAGAAGTCAAAGGTGACTTTTACAATGTCAAGGCTGGTTGTTTGGTCATGATTGTGGACTACGTTAAGTCATGGTTAAAGGTCAAAATGGTTTATCCATCAGGTAGATGCATAAATAAATGTGGCTGAGCTAACCCCAGAAGACACCATGTAATCTGAGTGCTGCCTACATAGCCCATGTTAGGAGGGCCTCAGGCCAATGTAGTTCTCCCTAAAAGGGGAGGAAGAGGGTCGGTCATGGATGGGTTGGATGAGGTTGAGTCATGGTCAAAGGTAATATGGTTTGTCCATCAGATAGATGAATAAATGGATGTGGCTGAGCTAACCCCAAAAGATGCCATGTAATCTGAGTGCTACCTACATAGCCCATGTTGGAAGGGCCTCAGGCCAATGTAGTTCTCCCTAAAAGGGAGGAAGGGTCAAAGTGGTCGATAGTTGGTTTTGGTCATGGTTAAAGGATGAGGGTAATATGGTTTGTCCATCAGGTAGATGAACAAATGGATGTGGCCAAGCTAACCCTAGAAGATGCCATGTAATCTGAGTGCTACCTACATAGCCCATGTTTGAAGGGCCTCATACCAATGTAGTTCAGGCTAGGTTGAGTCAAAGTGGTTGATAGATTGGTTTTGGTCATGGTTAAATGATGAGGGTAAGATGGTTTATCCATCAAATAGATGAACAAATGGATATGGCTGAGTTAACCCCAGAAGATGTCATGTCATCTGAGTGCTACCTACATAGCCCTTGTTTTGAGGGCCTCAGACCAATGTAGTTCAGACTAGGTTGAGTCAAAGTGGTCGATGATAGGTTTGGGTCATGGTTAAAGGTCAAAGATAATATGGTTTGTCCATCAGATAGATGAACAAATGGATGTGGCTGAGCTAACCCCAGAAGATGTCGTGTCATATGAGTGTTGCCTACATAGCCCCTAGTGGAAGGGCCTCAGACCAATGTAGTTTAGATGAAGGGTCAAAGTGGTCGATAGTTGGTTTGGACTAGATGATGTTACAACCTTTTCCATATTGTGTGATGGTGTATTCTGTAAAATTAGTTGAGTGGTCTTTCATCCCTAGCAAGTTTCCATATTGGTGATGGATGTATGCTAAAAAATGAATTGAGTCAATTTATGCTTCAGCAAGTAATGGTTTATGCTTGGCATAAATTGTGTCTGATCAATATTTTCCATGTGTATTGGTTTCCATAGAAACTATGTGAAATGGACTATGTCATGTCAGTGGTCTTGAAAATGTTTTGGTTTGATTGGGTTTTGGTTTTGGTTAGATGTGACCAAGATATAGAAGAAGTGAAAGGCATGTTGCTCTTTCATTGACAAGGACTATAATGATGGCATAGGTAAGGGGTTGTTTAGAAATAAAAGCCCCATTCATGCATTACGTCGTTGACCAGTGATTGTGTTAGACAAGTACTCGAATCACTTGATGTTAAGTTAGCTCAAAATCCCTTAAGTATGTTGGGGTGATAGGTGTGATTATGTGATATGGATGGATGGGGGAACTCCTTTTTGGCAAGAACAACTTTGCCCCTTTTATAGGTGACCTTGAGAATGACTATAGACAAGTCCATGACTTTATAGTTTGTCAGTCAATTTATTTTTACAGACTGATCGATGCGGGAAGTCTGCGAGGGGGTGTTGTTTTGCTTTGACATCATGTTGTGAAGTTGATCGATGCAGGAAGCTTCTGAGATAGGGTTGTTTGTAGCAAGATTTAGGCATAGCCATCCTTTGAGCGAGTGGTCTATATTTTGATTTATATGTTTAAAATTCTTTGAATAGTTGTCCTTCAAGGGAGCAGTCTATTTATTATAGCAATTATGCAGCTGTTCTTTGAGGGAGCAGTCTACATTTATAGTTTTATGACCTTTTGAGATAGGCATCCCAATTTTATATGTTTTTTTTGACTGGACTGTTGGTGATGGACTTGACTATAGAGGTTTAGAGGGTTTCCCTTTTAGTAGGAAAAAGTATTCATGCTTGACAAAAGGGTTAACTGATGTTTTTAGGGTTAAGAGTTGAAAAGGAATAGGAATGACGATGATGGGAGGTTGCTCAAGGGATCGAGCTCAAGTTAAACATCAAGTGAATAATTACTTGACTAACAGTAGACTGGTCAAAGATGTAAGGCATAAAGGGGCTCAGGTTCTGATAAGTCCCTGACCCATGCTTGTGTTATGATGTAAGGTCCAAATCAATTAGGAACAAACTTGCCCCATTTGCTTCATTCCAAATTGGTCACATGTTGGTCATTGTTGGACATGAAGATGATTAAGAAGTTGGTCAATGCTTGGTCGAGGCTCGGTCGAGGCTTGGTCAAGGCTTGGTCAATGCTTGGTCGAGGCTTGGTTGAGGCTTGGTCAATATTTGGTCAATGCTGGGTTGGTTGATGTTTGGTCGAGGCTTGGTGGATACTTGGTTGAGGCTTGGTTGATTGATGTTTTGTTGGCATGTTTTGGTCGATGTTGGATGTGAAGTTGGTCAGGATGTTGTTGGCATTGGATAAGGAGGTCGTTGAGACCTCGCTTGTAAAGACATCCCCCTAGCATTGTGTAGCGAGCAGTGTTCTTGATAAAATCTCATCGTCTATTGTTAGAGAGTTTGGGAGGGATGATAGAATATGTCAAGTAGTCCACAAGTTGCTTATATCAAGTGTCATGTGGACTAGTGAGGTTAGGAGGAATTTCCCCCAGAGATGATGGTTGAGACATGTCTAAGATAGAAATCTTGGGTTGTGTTGGTTAAGAGGTTTTGAGGAATAATGGATATGTCAAAGGTGTAGATGTCTAGTCTGTTCCTTTTTTCTTCACAGTTTGGGGCCTGGTGGCCACATTGATTGTGTTGATTTTGAATAAAGGTTGAGGAGGTGGTTGAGGGACCATAGTCTTGTATGGGGGTGCCAGTTTAAGTGAGGATGTTTGTGAGGTATGAAATGGTGTTGGTAGTTGGTCAAAGATGTGGTCAGAAGAAGCCTCAATGTGAGGGGCATCCTTTGCTAGATGTTGATGGATGATAGCCTTAAGGGCGCAACAATGCTCAGTGTCATGCCCTGGTGTGTGATGATACCAGCAAATTTTAGTGTCATCAAACCAAGGTGGTTTTGGTCTGAGAGGTTGGTAAGGCTTGATAGGTGAGAGGATGATGCTAGATGACTGCAACAATTGACATAACATCAAAGCATAGGAACCCTTTAATGGGTCTGTGCTCTTTGTTGGAGTAAAGGTTGACAATTTTTATTTAAGAGTTATTTGGAGGCTTTGCCGTGTCACCTTTTTAGTTGGTGGTATGGCCACATGTGGAGATGGCACATTCTTGTTAAGAGGTGTTGGATGTGGGAGCAATCCTGCTAAAGTAGATGGATGTGGACCCAAGATGGATGGTAATGGTGAAGGTGGGGGAGGAGTTCTCTGACGGGGTTTAGTAGTCTTATTTTGTTTAGTGTGAGGACTACTATTGTGTGGGGTGAGGTTTAAGTCTACCGTCACTTGTGGGTGAGTGAGGTTGGATGTAGGGTGCACACTGAGGGATTTAACCTGTTTTAGCATGGTAGATGACTACAAGGGTTTGGATGAGGTTACATGAGGTTTTATAGTTGGGCATTTAAAAGATTGAGGTGATTGTGAGAGAATCATCACCGGATCTTCTTTGGTCAAAGTTGGTGAAGTGATAAGTTCCTCTCTTGGTGGAGAAGGAATTGGATAATGTGGCTCTTTAGTTGGATAGAGCATAGGGATAATCATGGCTTCTTTGTGTGGTCGAGGAGCGAAAGAAGTATGATCCCCCATTGATGATAAGAAGGATGAGGGTGAGGTTGCTAGCATTGGTGTCATCAAGGGATCCTCCAATATGTGAGAGGTCAAAGTAGATTCTCCCACATGTGAAAGAGGGGTGGATGGAGGACTATCCTCCATTGGTGGAGGCAAAATGGGAGAGAAAGGCTCCTCTACCCATGGTGGACAAGTAGGTTGACTAACCTCTTCAGACTTTAGAAGAGTTTGGTGAGGAATGCAAGGAAAGACCGTGTTGACTGTGCGTATGTTATGCTCTTGGGAGTCACCAGCCATGGTCTAAATGTTGTTTTGACTGGGAGGATGATTAGGGAATGGTTATCTGAAGATATTGATGCTTTGATTTGGTGGTGCATTCAGGTTATCCAAGACAAGATCACCCTTGTTTATCATGTCTTGGACAATGTTCTTGAAGGTTTTACAATTGTTTGTGTCATGGCCTTTGACACGGTGATAATGACAGAAGTCATTTTCCCTGTACCATGCAGGGATAAGTGTGGAGGGGTCGAATTGATATGGTCAAATTTGAGGGAGATTGAGGACCCCCTGCTTGATGAGTTTTTCCAACATAGAAGCATATGATTCTCCTATTAGAGTGTACTAATGTTGTATATATCATTATTGGAATTGTTTGGTGATGCTTTTTGATGTGGAAGGTTGAGATTGGTTGATTATGGTTGATGATGGTGATCTAAAGACCATAGCATTTTCCACTCCCTTTGGTTTGGAGTGGGAAGAAGAAGGTTTGGATGAAGAAGGTTCATTTGATTTTGCGTTGGTATTTTGCAATTTGACCTTGTCCTCTTTGATAACACAGAGTTCAAGCTTTCAAGCCATGGTGAAAGCTTCGTCAAAAGTGCAGAATGTCTAAACCCACAAGGTAGAAGAGATGTGCTTGGTACATGCTCTAGAAAAGAGCTCAATGAGCTCAATTTGAGGTAAGGAGAAGGAGAGTTGGTTGATCAAACCTCTCAAATGGGTGATGAAGTCAGCTATTGATTCATCGTCGAATTGTTTGATAGAGTATAGGTCTGTAATGGAGACCTTTTTGGTGATATTAATTGAAAAGTGGTCGAGAAATAGTTGGCAAGTTGAGTGAAAGAAAAGATAGAGTGACTGGCAAGGGAACTATACCAATTGAGGGCAGCCCCAAAAAGCGATATGGGAAATGTGCATAGTAATAACACATCATCATGTGCTATAAGATAACAAGCATGTCTAAATGTTCGTATATGTTGTTATGGGTATTCCTTATTTTGGAAGTGAGTAAACTTGGGAAGTTCCCACTAACTAGGATAAGATTGGATTGGGATAGAGGGATGAATGGGTTCATTGCAAATCTGCTCATATGAGAGAGCATTGCTTGAACCAGAAATGGATGTCTCAAGATTAGACATCTTATTCATCAACATCTTGATTAGATTAGTTGATGGATTTGCAAGTGGGGCACCCCCTAGGTTGTAAGGTGCTTGGAAGGGATGAAAAGGGGCGTATGATGTAGTTGGTTGCACTTGTATAGGCACAACATATTGGTAGTTCATCATAGGGATAGATGTTGATGTAAAAGGTGGTTGTGTAATGAGGTTAGAGGGCATGAGTTGACTAGATACCACTAGAGGTGGGTGAATGGCAGCATTGGCAAAACGGGAGGTAGACACTCCTACATTTATAGGTGTAAGAGTGTGTGGAGTCGAGACATTCAATTTTTGGTATGATGTACAACTTGGTTGAATTGCATGTGGTTGAGGGGGTAATGAAACCCTGATGAAGGTTGGTCCAAAAATATATGGGGAGGCCAAACTATGTGTATTGGCCATGGTCGGGTTAATGGTTGAGGCAATAGCCTGAGTCATAAAAGGCTGGTTAGTGGATGGTGTTGATGTCATCACCACTTCACCTAAAAGGTGTCACATTTGGTTTCTTGCGAGATAGTGTTAGAGAGCCTTGATGTTGTGGTCAAGGAGTCTCTCAAAGTTTTGGTCCCCTTTGGGGACAATAGGGGGCTAAGTTGGGGTTGGTCAGATAGGAGTAGTCTCAGTGTCTGAATGATACCCCATTAGAGGACTTGTTATGGAAGGTGAAGGCAGAAGTGGTTGTTGCCTTGCATGGTCAACAAGCATTTTGGTTTGATTATGTGTCAAAACCATTCAAGGCAAAAAGGGTCAGGTTTCAAAAATTGTGTTTTTTTCAGTTTTAGAAACTCAAAATGTGTTTTTGGCAGAAAAAGGGTCAGGTTTTAAGGTTGTTGTTTTAGAAAAAAAGTTGTTGATAGTGACCGACGTCAGTTGAAAAACTGATGTCGGTAAGAATAAGTGGCTGATGTCAGTCAGATAACCGATGTCGGTGAAAAAAAGGTTTCCAGCATCAGTTGGAAAACCAATGTCAGTTACTATGTGGTTCTAGAAACTGAAAGTTTTTGGAAGAAAGAAGAAAGTCTGAGTTGTTCTTAGATCTCAGAATGTGACCTCACTTGCTCAAAAAATCAAATATAGAAAGAAAAATAGATGAAGACAAGCAAACTCTATCGTTAATTCTTAAGAATAATTTTTAGAGTCTTGTTGGCTTATGCCTTAGGAAAGTGTGTTTGGGAAGTTGGCTTTTAGAACAGGTCTTAGAAGAAGCAGCCTAAGGTTGGTTTCAAGTTAGTTTTGGTGCTCAAGAGTCTATGTTAGGTTCTGTATGTGGCCTAGTGCTAAGGATCAAGCTCCCCTCACTTCACGAGCCTAGAGATAAGTTGGGTCACTTAGCCAATATATACTTCCCCTAGAGTTTATAATCTACTAGAGAACAAAGTGGGCTCTCCCCTTGGTGGTGAAGTCCAAGTGGGATTACCGAGAAGGGTAAGGTATCTGCTAGGTGATGAAATCCTATTCGGGCCTTGTCTCAAATATGTTTATATGTTTGATTTGTGCAAGTGGTCAGGTTGTGTAACATAAGTGCACTAAGATTCATTCATAATGTGTTTAAGTTACTATATGTGTGGACTAAATATGCATTCAAACAAAAATGAGATGCAATAGATTTTAAGCCCAAATTGAAATGTGTGTTTGGATGAAGACAAGTTGAGAAAAGGTTAAGAGTATGAATTCACTACTCTAAGATGTAAGAAGAAATGACAAGAAAAAGAAAGGTTATTTTTAACTTGCTTATGGTTTCATTTCGAGATGAAGAGATAGAAGAGAGATGAAAAAAGAGACTTAATGCACCTATATGAATGTTTTGTTTTTAGAAGAAAAAGTATGAACCCAAGGGAAACTCTTAGGATCCCACCAGGCCTGCTAAAATGTTTCAAACTATTTTCACTTTTCTATATTCAAAGGAAGTAAGAAACTATGATAAAATGGTTAGGGGTTTGTACATACCCAGATGAAGTTTGCGCACCATTATCCAGATGTTGTAGGGACTCCTCTTTGGCTATGGAAGACGACACCTGTAGAAGAAAGAGACTCAAACACAAAGATTGTTAGATAGAGATGAGGTGGACTGCCAAGTAAAAGCTCGATATTGAAAGTGTAAAGACTTCCCTATGGATGATAGTCCACTATTAATAAGTAAAAGTGTTAGAAATAAAGAAATGACAAATGACTAGCAAAGAGGAAACTAGATAATGTGTACCTGCTATCTATTGTTGGTCTGCCACAGTCGTCTGATGTCAAATTAGTCTGTCTGATGTCGAGTTGGTCAAAGGGAACCAGGCATCGGTTAGTCTACCAACGTCGGTAGGGGAAATGGGCCTAGTGGTCAACATCGGTCAGGGCAATGGGGCTTTGGATGAGACTCTAGGTCGAGTCTGTGGTTGATGGAATGGTCTGTGAAGGAGTCTGAGAGTCTATGTAGTGAGGTAAGACAGTAAACAGGGTCTTTAAGAGGTACTAAATGTAGAGGATATGTTGTCAAAAAAGGGGTAAGGGTAGGAGAAAGGCCTCTCAGCCTCTCCGAGGAAGAAATTTAGTCAGGTTTGGTCTAGTTGAAAGCCAGGGTTTATCTGGTTGATAATATTACTTAGAAGTAGTAAGAAGAAACTGATTACAAATACATTCTAAGCTACTAAAATGACATAAAAGGACAAATACTTATCTCTTGTCTTGGAGTAGAGAACTAGAGGATGTGAACACTTTTTACTGATGTATAAGACTCCCTACAAAGAGGTAGAGTGACTGATGCAGAGTCCCTATAGCCTGTGATGCTTAGTGTGTGTTTGGGAGAGAAAGAGAGAGAGGTCAAAGTCCAGGCGCAAGAGGATTTTTTGCATTCGAGGGAAGAGAATTGACATTCTGATTCTATGATTTTTGGCATCCCAGGAGAGAAGAGAAGTCAGCCTTCTAGGTTTGCTTTAAGTGACCGAGCGTCAGCAATCCCACTGGTGTTGGCTGACTGGTAACCGACATCGAGCAGCTAGAAGTATGGGAAAAAGGTTAAAATTAGCCTTTTTCCCATTCATCCAATCTACCAGAGGTCAATTGGTCATAGGTAAAATGATCGAAGGCAGGATTAAATAAGCATGAGGAGCGTTGAAATAGGTCATAAATTGGTCATAGGGTAATGGGAGGCATCCAAGGAGAGGCATCTAAGGTGGGGTGAGGTGTCATGGGTGAAGTGTCAAAGGGGTGTTATTAATTTAAAATAAGTTATTATTTTAAATTAATA
This sequence comes from Torreya grandis, assembly GCA_037957365.1. NCBI lineage: Eukaryota > Viridiplantae > Streptophyta > Pinopsida > Cupressales > Taxaceae > Torreya > Torreya grandis. The sequence continues at coordinate 17,241 of JARHVA010004211.1, forward strand.
AGTGTGTGGGTTAGGAATGTGTTAAAAGTGGACCAAGGGGACCAAGGGGGAGAGTTGACCAAGGAGTAGACACAATTTCAGTGTCTACACCAACCCATAGGAACACCAACCCCTTGCAAATACTTTTATGCACCAATCCACATGAACACCAACCCCTCTTGCATATAAAACACAACTATCTCTCAATGTTACTTTCTCAAAAAATGATATAACTCTATAATATCTCTTTCTATTATATCCTCTTTTATTATATAAAATAATTACAAACCATGCACTCTCTTGCATATTAAAAATGGCTTCACAAGCCTTTATTTATATATTTATAAATGACTTTTTGCATTACCCCTTTGTGACCCTTCAATCCTCATGAAAAATGGCACCAAATTTTCATGACCCTTTAAATCCTTGTATTTGAAAAGTCAGAAGGTGACTCTTCATAAGCAAATGCATCCTTTCCCCTTTTATCTTTATCTTGGCGACTTTTCATATTCCTTAAAGTGTCATTTCATGATAAACTATGCCCTTCCTCTTTTGTCTTCACTTGGTTACTCGTGGAATTCCTCAAGATCACTTTTCATGGGAAAATGCATCCAATTCCTATTTTGTCTTTACCCCATGACTCTTTTACTTATCCATGGGCCCTCTTTTGACTTTTATGCAACCAAAAATATATTCATTAATATTAAATAAATATCAACACATTTTAGCCAAAATATGAACATTAAAAACACAGTTAGACAATAAATGCTATGGGGCCTTTATCTCCAATGCTAAATCTTTGACATCAATGAAATTTTTTCCAATAGTAGAGGCCGCTTCTTAGTATGAATCACAACACACAAAATCTTATGAGAAAGGTGATTTTGGCCTACCCTTTTCTAGGATACTCTAGATTGGTTGCTAAGTTTCAAGCATCTCAATGCTTTGTAGTACATGTAGATTTTATAGCATTTCCTTTAAAAACAATCATAATCAGTGAACCATTCCAATATAGGGGCATATATTTTATCGGCATGTTGAATCCTTCTTTAAGTGTTAGACATTATTATGTCTTAACTAAAACTAATCACTTTATAAAATGGGTATAAGCCATTCTTATCAATCATGCCACTTTGGAAGTAGTATGTGATTTCATCAAAGAGAATATCATAATAAGGTTTGGTGTCCCACAAAAGATAGTAACAGATAATGTAGCCAAGTTTTATATAGTGGAACTAACTAATTTTTGTTACTCATATGAATAGACCTAGTTCATGCTTCAAATCACTATCTTCAGGGGAATGGTCAAGCTAAATCAAGCAACAAGAACTTGATTACCATCATTCATAAGATAGTGGATAATAATCAACATACTTGGTATAATAAGTTGTTTGATGCACTATGGGCTGACCTGATCAATTCAAATAAATCGATTGGAATATCACCTTTCAAGCTACTATATTGAACAAACACTAAGATACCAATCATCATAGAATTGTCTGCTTTATAATTGTCCAAAGATATTGAATATGTAACTTATCAATATTCACATGATAAGAGGATTATGTTTCTAACTGAACTACAAGAGGTTCATACTAAATTTGTTGTCCGATTGACTGATCACTAGATGAACGTGAAGATATTTGATAAGATGGATTGAGAATGATAATTTGAAATTAGTGAGTTGGTCCTTTATGGGATAAATAGAATGAACAAAATGGGAAGCATGGGATGTTTGAATCTTTATAGAAAGGACATTTCACTATAAATAATATTTTAAAAAGAGATAGCTTCATCCTAGCTTATCAATATGGAATTAAACTACTGTTGCCTTTCAATGGGAAAAATTTGAAGATCTAAAGGAATTGAATAGAAGGGTAACACATGTATGTATATAAATAAGTTCTCAAATTTTATTTTATTTAGTTATTTTTTTTTTGTTTGTTTTGTGGTTTTTCATGATTGAGATTTTACATGACTCCATACCCAATATAAAAGACTCAAAACCAAAGATACTGGGATCTCATCCCTATTTTTTTTCTTTTTGATAAAAACAAAGATGTCCCTAATCAGAGCTAGCTGGTATCACCTAAGATTTTAAACATAAATTTTTTGGATACACCTATTAATTTTCATCTTCTTTATTTTGTGAGTTAGTTTTTCTTGTTAAAACTAGTCCCCTAAATAAGAATTAATATTTTGTAGTTTTTCTTTTTGATTGTTTTCTTTTCCAATTGCTTCAAAATTGTCTAGAAGGTTAAAAATGTGTATTTAAGGCCATCACTAAAATAACTATTTACCCATATTTCCTAGATAAATTAAAAAGATAAGTATTTGGGTTTATTTCCAAGCCAACTAGGGTTCTCTAAATTACGTCACTTGTTAAATAAAAATCAAGTCATCCCCACAAACCTGAGTTGCACTACCTAGTTCTAATCAGATTTAAGAAATAACTTTGATTTTCATCAAAAGGTAAGTAAAGTATTACTATAAACATATAGAGCACTAATCTAGATAAAACTAAGGTTTTAAAACTAATTTATTTACACAAAGTTACAAGCAGAAGTAATGAAGGTTTATGAGCCTAAATTACTCATAAGACTAAATCAAGATTGTGAAGCTTTTTAACTTCAAAAGTTAAATTAAGGGAAGTAGTCCAAGAAACCATAAAAAGTATAAGGGATAGCATGGCTCCCTCACACATGTCTCCTAATTTTCATTAATGCATTGGCTAATATAAATATTGAAAAAATCCACTTCAATTTCCACCTACAATTTGAGTTGTTTGACTAAGTTACCACCCCTATGAATCCTGAGTGACACTATTCGAACTTCTAGATCAATTTTTGTAATTAAAAATCTTTACCCATTTACAATTGAGGTTTGTATTTTGTTTTCCATTTATTTTCATGTCTTCTTTCTGGTTGTAAATTGTGTTCTTATACTATTAAATCTTCACACATCATTTAGATTGTTTTTACTATCTTTTCTTATTTTTCTTGCATTTAAATGGCATTCTTTCATGAAAAGTGTTGATTAAAACCTTTTAAAAACTCTCATAGGAGTTTATCATGGTAAAATAACACAAAATCATAAAAATATTGAACCTTTATGTAATAAAAACTTAGATATTGACCTAGCTAATAAACTCAAGTTTTCCACAACTTGTTACTTACCTAGAATCCCCAATTCTTGTTACTTGTCTTAAAAAACCTAAACCTCTTAAAAGATCTCTTGTTCATACTTTAGATTATTAATTGATTTTAATTGAAATATAGTTACTCCTTACTTATACTTCTTCAAGTTTACCAACCTAAGTTACTTTTCTTAAGAAACATGAAGTCTTAAGTCTCAAAAAATCTAGTGAACTACCCAAGAGAGACTCTGACTCCTCATAACTTATTACTTACTTAGAGTCTCAAACCCAAGTAACTTTCTAATATAAACCCAAAGTTATAATATTAGAAATAATTAAAGTTTTCCATGCCTATTTCTTCTTAATTACTTATAATATTGAATACTTAAGACTTGTGAATTATCTAGACCAAACTGGAGTTGTGATACCTTGTTATTTATTAAGAGTTACTTAGAGTTTTCAAGGCTTTCTACTACTTGAAATCTAAAGTTTGCGAAGGATTATTATTTAAGAAAATAAATTGACTCATTTATTCAACCTTTTTTAAACCATTATGAGCAATCATTAAACTCTAAAGAACACTTATCAAATTCATCAAGTGTTAGTCAAAACAAATATCAGAATCAAATGGATCAAAGGAAGAGATAGTTAGAGTATAAGAATAGAAAACTCTTATTTAGTAATTCCCTAAACTTGAAATTTAGCAAATACCAAGGCCAAGTAGGAAGAGTAGGTAAAAACAACAAAATTTATGAAATCTCAAGAACTAAAGATGAAGTATGAGCAAAAAGGGTACCCCATTGATTTCAATGTTGTATTTAAAGTGTTATAAATCAGTGACATAGATATGGGGCATGTGTCCATAGCTAAGTTATTTTAGAGATCCAAAGATATAATTAAGACTCCACTCATGTAAGAAATAACCAAAAGTGGAATCTTACAAGCTGTAACTTTACCAAGTTCTACACAACTAGCTAAGTTTGTCCTAGAATGTGCCAAGTGTTATGACTCTCTCACTAGAATAGTGAAAGACACTTCAAACAATTTAATAATTAGTTTTGATGTTCTATATTTTGACTACTATTTAAATATCTCAATAAAGTCTAAATTAATAGATTTATTAATGGAGAAATCTAAGAGTCTCTAGGGAAGACATACTTTGTAATGTATTAAAGTAATGAATACTAACTATCTGAAGAAAGTTAAACAATCCTTAAGATTCACAAAATAGATAATAAGGTCTGACTTCATCTAGGAAGTTGATGATATCACCTTGTTATTATGTAGAATAAATGGAGAGAAGAATACTAAGTGATTTTTAACTTGGATGTATGCATACATTAGGGCCATTCATGCTAATAGGAGTTTTGTAATGATTGAATGGTCAATATTGATAAGTGATAACATAGATGACTATCTGAGTCAAGTGTTGGCAATTTTTGACTTCAAAATGACTTCATATTTAGTATATGCAGCAACATTAATTAGATATATTTTTAGATTGAATATAAAAGAAACATTACCATCAGAACCTATATATGAATATTACTAACAATTAGTTCCTTTTGAATACTTCAAAAATTATAAGAGGCTAAATGATGGGTTCTTCTATGAAATAATTTATAAGTTGATTATTGCTTTGAAACACCAGAGTGTGTCAGATGTAGCATGGGAAGCCATTTCACATTTTAGATGCATCTTGATTAAATTTCTTAATTTTACATACATTAGAGTTGGAAGTTTCTTAAGCACACCAATAAAATTGCCTAGGTATCCTAGTGACAAATAGATCTTTATGGAGTTGTGTAGGCAACTAGTTGAGTTGCATGATTTATAGTCAAAGGTTCACTATCCCTCTATCAATTTTCCTATTTTTATTTGTCATTATCATTATCCAAACATTTATAAATAAAATAACATCCAAAAGGAGATGTGTCACAACTATAATTAAACCCATTTTGATGATAGATCATATTTTAATTGTAGAGGTATATCTCATAATATAATTTCTCTTGAGTATATGCATATCCCTACACTTAAATTTTGGATTGATTTCAGGGATGAGATTGATGTAAGAACAAGAGATAATAGTAGATTGACTATTGAGTAGATTAATGCTTTTGATTTATAAAAAATTCCAAAGGACATGGAGGATGATGGAATTGTAACTAGTGATGCCTACCATGCAGTAGGAGGGGATAATGCTCCACTTATAAAAATTGTTTTTGATAAAGATAAATTTAAAACTATTGGTGATAAAAATTCTATATTCCTTGCCATGAATTCCACATGGATCATAAATAATTTCCATTGCATGAATTAATTAATGAATAAAACTACTTGAATAAGTTAGAAGAGGAAGGTAATTAAAGGAGAAAGCAATCATGTTCCTAATAAGAAATCATAGTTCAAGAAGAATGTCGATGAAACCTACTCTATGGTGAAAGATAAATAAAAAAAATATCTATCTATTACAACACCCCCTTTGGTAACTTCTATAGATAATTATACACCCATAATTTCTACTTCTACTGCACCTAACATAAATCCATTAATACTCATGCCACCTTTAAAATCTCATAGCATCAATACTCCCAATAATCCCATTCAAAAGAAGACCATTGTTCCTCCACCTCCTCTTCCTCCATCTTCTCCACCCACTACTCCAACTTCATACCCTTCAAATGATTAACCAACCACTTAGAAGGAGATAAAACATGTAACTTCTGAAATAATGACCTCATCTCAAGAGGTATCACAAGAAAAGCAAAAGAAAACAATTGAATCTGAGAAGGAAAAAGAGGCAAAGAAGGAGAAGGCAAAGGAGAAGGAAAAATAGAAGGAGATGGAGAAGGAAAAAGAGGTAGTGATGGAGAAGGATAAATAATTAGAGAAAGATAAATAATCTAAAAAGGAGGCATGGAAAGAAAAGGATGATCAAGTAGTTCCTAATGTAGTACAGGGTGTTTTAGATGCACAAGAAGATCCTTCCTAGGACTTAGTATTAAGAAGAAATCAATAGAAAATGGTTTTACATTCAATTACTCCAACAAGTAAATACTTCTCATCCTAGTTATCATTGAAAATAGTTTTTGAGATTAGATAAGTAATAAATTTTGATGAGATTGATCTACAGTTGTTAAAGAGTCTTGATCTAAAAGAAAAGAAGGCCAAGAGTGCTAAAGTAACTTTGAAGCTGATAATTGAACCTTTATGGTAAAAGTTTGTAGAGATATCCATTCTTCCTCAGGGTAAGGGTAAAGATGTAGTCACTAAATAAAAATTAACGGTCATGAAAATGTCCCTTAAAGAATTTACCATATAAGGTTTGAAGCAAGATGCTTAGACCTTGATGAATACTCTATTCTAAAATCTTGATGAAGAGAAAGCTGACAAATCCAAATTGAAGGAACACATTGTAAAGTTGTGTGAAATAATTACCAATGTGGAAAGATCTACTCCTTGGTAGTCAATTATTTTAGGTGATTTGATTGGTCAACAAATAATAAATAAGGTAGAGGAAAGTATAGATAAGGCTAAAGCCATTGATGAGTGGATAGAGAAGATGCTACAAACTACTCAGAAAATACTTTTCCAAGGTCCTAGGTACTAACATTGATATTGAAAATAAATTAACACATATAAAGGTAGTGATGAAGGAAATAAAAAATGATAATGTAATTTTTGAGTTGCAGCATGAAAGTCTTCAAAGAATAAACACTTTCAGTGAAAAATTTTTAAGCGAAGAATAGATTGTTCATAAAGGGTCAGTAAAGAAATCAAAACAAGAGAAGTACCTCGTATCTTTTTTCATGCTTATTTTTGGGGCTATGCTTGAAGATATGAATAATTTAGAAGAATATGCTCAAAATGAAAAAGCGAATCTAGAGGATTGCATCTTTGGTCTCACTAACATTTGGTTTGAGAAAACTCCAAGGACATCTACACTATTATATCAACAATTTAATCAATTAATTGAAAAGGTCACAACTCCTTTTACAGGAAAATCTATAAAGGAGTTAATCAAGATTCAAAAAAAAATAAAGAGTATTAATCCAAGACTTGAGAAGGTGAAAACTTATTGCAGGAAGCTAGAAAGAGAATTGATGAGATATGAAACTGAAAGGCAATCACTTGCCAAATCAGAATACACATCAATACAGTTCATAATGTCCCAACATATCAAATATAGAGAAAAGTGTAGATCTAAAATTCTTGAAATGGAGTGATTATTTTTTCTCCTCTTCTTGAAAACTTATTTCTTCTTCCATTTTATTTTATTTTCTTCAAGTAATATGTTTGAAGTAACTTTGTTATAAGTAATTGCATTAAGTAAAATCATTTAGTGAAGTTAATGTTAGTAATTTGACCTATCAAGGTCAAGTTACTACCCCTATAGTATGAAAATTTACTAAAACTAGTCATTAACCCTTTGCATCTAGTCAAACCAAGAAGTTATGGCCTAAAAACACAAATTTTGGTCAAAAAAGGTCTAAAATGCATTGTTTGAGGGTCAAAGTATATTTGAAACAGGGGTAAAGGAGTTTTAAAAGTTATTGAAGAGATTATTTAGTATATTTATGATGATTATGATCTCAAAAATATCAAAACACCATGAAAATACTTTTAGATATGAAAAACTCTGTAAAATATACAGACAATCCATGTATAGGGGTCAATTTTGAGAGAAAGTTAAACTTTTTTGGAGGTACAGGTGGTCTTATGACCTTAAATTTTGTAAAAAACCTCATAATTACTTGAGGAATATTTTGAAAATTTTTAATGGCCATTGGATGAGTTTGGATACTCTCTGTTTTGTAACATTCCTCAACATGTCCATTGGAGATCACCAATGGAGTGGGTATAATTATGGAGTGCCACATAGGTTTCTAAGTCTAGGTAAAAGTTTTAAAATCATGGGATTATGTTTATAAAATCATAATAAAACCTTTAAAGAGTTTCAAAATTCCAAATTTTAAGCAAACCATGCTTATACAGGCTTTTGTAAGAAAATAAACATATAGATCAAAAAGGGATTTTTTTAATTTTCAAGAAAAATGTGCTTTAAAAGTTTTTTAATAGCTTGATAAAGACCCCAAAATGATTTTTTAGGAATTTGGAACTATGAAAAAAAATTATTTTAATTTTGGTGAATTTTTTAGTTTTTGTAATTCTAAGTACCCTTACAAGCCTTTTGTTCAGATGCTCATATCTTTCACCATGTATGGAGTTTGGATTAACACTCTTATTATATTTTGATAAACCTATATGTAATTATAATTAATAAATAATTGAGATAATTTTAAGGGTTTTTATTTATGAAAATTTTTTTAGAGCGTAGGTAGCCTAAAATGCAATAAAAAACCTATAGGTAGACTTCTACATATAATAACTTTTCATATTTTTTAATGAGAGCCCAATATTTTTAGAGATGTTATAGGGGTTAGTTTTATACACATAAATGGAAATATTTTGATATTTGGAGGTATTTACTTCATGAACCATCATTTTGAAGATTTAGCTTCAAAACTCTCCTAAACCCTCAAAAAATTAGTTATAAAAAAGTTGATTTTATTACAATAAAATAATAATGAATCAACATGAAATATTTTAAAATGTCAATTAAAATCAGATAGGATTATATAAATGTCAATTTTATACATGGAACTATAAGGATGGGGGCAAAAATTATATTTTTTTTCAAAAAAATACATGTAAAATGAAATACAAGAGAGTTAAATGAAATATAATCAATAGAGATCAAATCCTAAGACTTTTTATTCATATTAAAATCTTCATTTGGTCATAATTCATCCTAAAAGTGTCCAAACCATCTTGATCAAAATGGCCAGTCTGTAGAAAAATGGAGCAAAATAGGCCCAATCAACTCTATTGAGTGAATAACAAGTGTTTTCTCATCAAGATCAAATATATTGTGATGATTAAGTTTATTACAAGTCTATTTAATTTTTTTAAATGTTTTATGGAATATTTTTTCAGGTTTAATGGAGTCCAAATGGAAGAAGATACACGATTAGGTCTAATTGGCCTAATAGGCCTAATTGGTCAATCAAGCAAGGAATGGCATTGAAAATATATCAAATGAATTAATTTTGGAGATACCACATGCCATATACATTGTTTAAGTTAATATATCATTCTCAAGTCAATACATAAGTTCCAATTCATGCAAGTTGAGTTCAAGTAGAAGTTGACTAGTCTTTGAGTCCATACTTCTTTGGTTGACTAGTTTGACTAGTTTCATGCATCTCCCATGATTTTAATACAAGATAAGGAAATTAAATAACTTAAAATAAATTTAAATATGGAGTTATATTAAAAATTATGGAATGATTCTAATTCAGGGAAGGTTATGAAGTCAACATGGGCCCACTGTTGGGGATCAACCAACAATGGATTACACTTGTGAAAGCAATAAATGCGGAAATAAATCAGATAGATAAGTAACTGAAATGATAAATAGCACAGAACAAAATATACAAGAAAACACCCTAAAAACTTGTATTAAAACTCTTTACAATAGGAATACAAATGAAGAACTTCATTCTTCCACACCTCTCTCAGATGCACACAAGATCTCTCACTAGATCTCTATTCCTCAAGAGCTCTCTCTCAAGTACACTCAAATCCAACAACCTGGATTGATGCAACTCAGTACTGTCCTTCAAACATTCACAATGTTCTACTCATACTCACACAATAGCTTAGAAGATCTTTCCTACATATAGAAATAGGAAACTTGAGCATGCTCTTACAATAAACAGTTAAGCCACTTCAACAAGGGCTCTAAAAATAATATTTCTAACAATAGAGACGTGAGCTTGAGTCTACAACTCAAACTCATCATGCAAACACTCGCTTCTATCCTCGGAAATCGCTTTCTGGACACACAGGTAATTGACGTCGGTTCTTGCCTGTTCGCCTGTGACCATCACCGGCCGACCATACTGCCGACGTCGGCACCTCTGTAACTGCAACTGACCGACGTCGGTCGCTCCTGACCGACACCGGTGTCTATGTAGACCCGAACCTATTTTGTATGCTCATTGGTGAAGCTTTTAGCTCCACACCCTAACAATCTCCCACTTGGAAATAAACCAGCTGCACCAGTACCTGTACAGCAACATCTTCTAGCTCCTCCATCTTCAACTCAATCATGAAGACCAATAGAAGTTGAATGAAGATTCAACTTCTCCTTAGTAACCGGCTTTTTTAGCATATCAGTAGGATTCTTGTCTGTATGGATTTTCTCCAGCTTCAACTCACCATCTTCCAATACCTGCCGTATGAAGTGGTACCTTAGCTGTATGTGCTTGGTTCTTGAGTGAAAAGCTGAGTTCTTAGCCAAATGGATTGCACTCTGACTGTCACTATACAATTTGCAACTTCCATGCTCCCTTCCAAGCTCTTCCATGAACCGTGTCATCCATATCATCTCCTTGCTAGCTTCTGTGGCTGCAATGTACTCTGCTTCTGTAGTTGACAAGGCTACAACCTTCTGCAACTTAGATATCCAACTAACTGCCGTTCCACCTACAGTAAAAACATAACCTGTGGTGCTCCTCCTGCCATCCAAATCACCTGCCATATCTGAATCTACATAGCCATGTAGAGAAGTATCTGAACCTCCATAGCACAAGTGTCTACTGCTGGTTCCTCTCAGATATCTAAGGATCCATTGAACTGCTTTCCAATGTTCCTTTCCTGGATTGGCCATATACTTGCTTACTACTCCCACTACTTGGGCAATATCCGGTCTAGTACACACCATTGCATACACCAAACTTCCTACCGCGGAAGAATATGGAACCTTACTCATGTACTCTACCTCATCATGTGAATTAGGACATTGTTGTTTACTCAACTTAAAATGTCCAGCCAAAGGTGTGCTTACCGGTTTAGCATCCTGCATATTGAACCGTTTCAACACCTTGTCCACATAATCTTCTTGAGACAATATCAACCTGTGATTTTCTCTATCTCTCTTAATGCTCATGCCAAGGATTTTCTTTGCTGCTCCCAAATCCTTCATAGCAAACGTTTGAGCTAATTTCACCTTAAGCTCAGAGATATCCTGCATGTGAGATCCTGTAACCAGCATATCATCTACATACAACAATAGAATAATATATCTACCGTTATCAAATCTCTTAAAATATACACAATGGTCAGATTGACATCTACTGTAGCCATGCTCAGTCATAAACCTGTCAAATTTCAAATACCATTGCCTAGGAGCTTGCTTGAGGCCATACAAGCTTTTCTTCAACCTGCACACTAACTTCTCCTTACCCTTGACCTCAAAACCTTCTGGCTGTTCCATGTAAATTTCTTCATCTAAATCTCCATGAAGAAATGATGTCTTAACATCTAGCCGCTCAAGATGCAAATCCTCAAAAGCAACTAAAGACAATACAACCCTTATAGAAGTCATCTTAACAACAGGAGAAAAAATCTCACCAAAGTCAATACCTGGCTTTTGTGTAAATCCTTTTACCACCAATCTGGCCTTATATCTCATCTGTCCATCCTCACCTTCCTTCAACTTGTAGGTCCATCTGTTCTTCAGTGTTCTCTTACCAGCTGGCAATTCAACCAAATCCCATGTTTGGTTCTCTCTTAAGGACTCCATCTCCTCAACCATGCCACGCTCCCACTTACTCCTGGACTCCACCTGTAAAGATTCTTCAAAACTCTTTGGTTCTCCACCATCGGTTAGCAATAAATAATATAAGGAAGGAGAATATCTAATTGGAGGCTTACTTACCCTTTCAGTCCTCCTGATGGGTGTCTTGGACTCGTTCTCAACAATCTGTCCACCCAAATTTTTTGACAGTGACCGACCTCGGCCACCTGTAGACCTGTTACTGGCCGACGCCAGTTCTTCCTGGCCGACGCCGGTGCCTGGTCTACCGACGTCGGTCTCTGTATGACCGACATCAGTTTCTGTACTGTCGACGCCGGTTCCTAACCTGCCGACATCGGTCTCTGTGTTTTCCTGTAAGTGATTATTTCTTTTTCCCGTGAGCTCATTTTGGACCATAACTTTGTCCAATTCATTATTGCTCTGCCTAGATTGATCTAGCTTCCTTATCTGATCACTGTACATCACTCTTTCATTGAAAACAACATCACGGCTCCTAATTACCTTGTTAGTTCCTAGATTCCAAAATCTAAAACCAAAATCATCTGAGCCATAGCCTATAAACGTGCACCTCATAGACTTAGCATCAAGCTTCTTTCTATTTTCCTTATCTATGTGCATAAAGGCTTCACAACCAAAAACTTTGAGATATGAGATATCTACCTTTTTACCTGTCCATGCCTCTTCTGGAATTCCACCATCCAGAGCTGTAGAGGGTCCTCTATTGATCAGGTACACTGCGGTGTCAATTGCTTCTACCCAAAACTCTAAGGGCAACCCTGCATGCAATCTCATACATCTTGCATGCTCCATGATAGTTCTATTCATCCTTTCAGCAATACCATTCTGCTGAGGTGTCCTTGGAACCGTCCTTTGCCTTTGGATTCCATGAGTGTAACAATACCAGTTAAACTTAAGACTGCAGAACTTACCGCCATTATCAGATCTCAAGCACTTTAATCTTCTACCTATTTCATTCTCAACCATGGCTTTCCAAATCTTAAAAGTCTCAAAAACATCATATTTATTTTTAATACAGTAGATCCATACCTTTCTTGTGGCGTCATCTATGAATGTAACATAGTACTGTGATCCGTCAATAGAGGCTACCTGAGCCGGTCCCCACACGTCTGTGTGAACAAGCTGCAACTTCTGCCTTTTCTTAGTAGACCTAGTCTTGAGAAAACTAACCCTTTTCTATTTTCCAAATACACAATGCTCACAAAATTCTAGATCCATACTTTTCAAATCTGAAAGCATACCTTTAGACTTAAGAATTGACATCCCCTTCTCACTCATGTGGCCAAGCCTTGAGTGCCACAATTTAGCATCCACATCTGAAGTAGATAAAACTGAAGGAGATTTGTTAGTAACACAATTACACAAATAGAGAGTACCTTCTCTCTTACCTCTAGCCATAACAAGTGCACCCTTGGTCACCTTCCAAGAATCTGCTGTGAGAGTTACTGTACAACCCTCATCACCTAGCTTACCTGCAGAAATCAAATTTCTCTTCAAACTAGGAACATGCATCACATCTCTCAATACCCATGTGTTGCCATTCTGCATCTTTAGCTGCACTTTACCTTTGCCAATAATCTTACAAGGCTCATCATCCCCTAAGTACACTATTCCAAAATCTCCATGGATAGTCACTGAAATATTCTCTGTTAGGGGTAGCATGGAAAGATGCACCAAAATCTAATACCCAAGATTCTATATTATTATGTAAAGAGAAAATAAGAGCATCCTGTGCAATACCTGCAACCTTTGTCTCTTCCTTTCATTCGTGCTGATTGTCCTCCTTAGGCTTTGACCAGCAATCTCTGCTTATGTGCCCCAACTTTCCACAGTTCCAGCATTGTGGCCTTTTGCCATTCCTGGATTTGGATCTGCCTCTTCCCTTAGACTTAGATCTTGATCTCCTCTTGCTCTTTTCTTTTTTCCTTCCTCTGCTCTCGAGATTTAAAGCGTTCCTAGATGTCCCAGATGTCTCTTCTGTGCTTTTCCTGCGAAATTCCTCATTCAAAATAACACTAACCACATCCTCTACTTTTAAAATATTTGAAGCAGAAGCAGTATTAGAAACTGCCATTACCAAGCCATGCCAGCTTTCAGGCAAAGAACATAATATCAAAAGAGCCTTTATTTCATCTTCAAATACAATATTGACAGAACATAACTGATTAACAATACCATGGAAATCATTCAGGTGATTAGAAACAGATCCACCTTCTTGCATATGCAAATTAAATAACTGCTTCATTAAATATACCTTATTTGAAGCTGAGGGTTTTTCATACAAATTTGCTAACGTAGTCATTAACTCTACCGTAGTTTTTGCCTGTGACAAATTAGATATCACAATGGAGGCTAGACTCAGTCTTATAGACCCAAGAGCCTTTCTGTCAAGAACTTCCCATTCTTCATCCTCCATGTCCTTGGGCTTCTTTGCTATCCCACCTAACGGTAAGTAAAGATCCTTCTGATACAGATAGTCCTCTATCTGCATTCTCCAGTGTTGATAGTTCTTGCCATTAAACTTTTCCATTCTCAACTTACTTTCTTCTGCCATTGCTTCTCCCACTCAAACAAAAATCCCTGCAGAAACCCCTGTGAGCAACCTGTAATCCAAACACACTACATAGATCTGAACCACCTGTTAGTGAACCTGAGCTCTGATACCACTTGTTGGGGATCAACCAATAATGGATTACACTTTTGAAAGCAATAAACGTGGAAATAAATCAGATAGATAAGTAACTGAAATGATAAATAGCACAGAACAAGATATACAAGAAAACACCCTGAAAACTTATATTAAAATTCTTTACAATAGGAATACAAATGAAGAACTTCGTTCTTCCACACCTCTCTCAGATGCACACAAGATCTCTCACTAGATCTCTATTCCTCAAGAGCTCTCTCTCAAGTACACTCAAATCCAACAACCTGGATTGATGCAACTCAGTACTATCCTTCAAACATTCACAATGTTCTACTCATACTCACACAATAGCTTAGAAGATCTTTCCTACATATAGAAATAGGAAACTTGAGCATGCTCTTACAACAAACAGCTAAGCCACTTCAACAAGGGCTCTAAAAATAATATTGCTAACAATAGAGACGCGATCTTGAGTCTACAACTCAAACTCATCATGCAAACACTCGCTTCTGTCCTCGAAAATCGCTTTCTGGACACACAGGTAACCGACGTCGGTTCCTGCCTGTTCGCCTGTGACCGTCGCCGGCCGACCATACTGCCGACGTCGGCGCCTCTATAACTACAACTGACTGACATCGGTCACTCCTGACCGATGCCGGCGTCTGTGTAGACCCGAACCTGTTTTGTATGCTCATTGGTGAAGCTTTTAGCTCCACACCCTAACACCCACCGCTTCTCAATTAAATGCCAAAGTAAAGGTCATGCAATTTTTTGAAGACTTTAAGAATTGAAGACTTTGTTTAATTTTCAAAAATGAATTCATTATTGAGGAATGGAATTTATTTTAATGTATGAGTATTTTTATAAGTTAAAATGAGCCCACCACCTCCAATTCTACACCAAAAATTAAAGATTATGCAAATTTTCATATAGTTTTGGGATTTTGATAAATTGTTTTAGATTTGTGAAAAGATTAGGTCTTAACTTAACTAACCAAGACTAATCCTTATCTAAAATCAACACAAATTTAGATTTAGGTTAGTTTTAAACATATATATTAGATTTTTGAAGCCATTTTTCATTAATTTTTGAAGTAGAGAAGAAATTGTATTTGATACTATTTTATCAAATAAAAGATCTTTTTGCGTATGGTTTTGGAATAGACTAAAGTGTAATTTGAATATGTAACAGCATAAAAATGGAATATAATTACCATTTTTTAAGTCATTTCCACACATTTTATAAAAATAGCATCCTTTATAGGTCATTAGAAGAGATAAGATTTGAATTTGCTTTCCAAACTTCTTTCAAGACTTTTTTTGAAACACTGATGTTCAATGTTGAATGCAATGTTTTCTTTCATATTCACATGTGTGCCTTACTCAGTTTGAGAAAGCTTTCAGAGAATACTTATCATTCAAGTGCATCATCCCATTAGATATGATTTACCATTTCATTTTATTTCTCCCTTTTTATCCCATAAAAAATTAGATTAGTTTTAAAGATAGATCTTAAGGGAACCAATGTTCTCTAGAGGTTCTTCTCAATTCATAGTCACCCACACTCTGAGAAGATACTATTGTATTATTTTAAGATAAGGTGTCATTTATGCATCTTTAAAAAGGGTGTTCTCCATAGTGATAATATTTTTTGACATGCTCGATAGGACTTTCATTCTTCACATTAGCCTTTGCAGGCATTCAAAAGATTAGTACAACTTTTAGGCACTCAATGTTGGTTATGAACATCAAGTATCATTTCAATATTGACTACTTTCAGTATTTAGCTTACTAATGGTCTCAAATGTCTTGTTTTAGTAAAGACCCATGTTATCCTCACTATGATTAGTATGACCAACCACACTGATCCTCACCAAGAGTTTGAGGATCTATATTAGGCATATATGCAAGACTATTGCCTAGATCCTCCCTATGAACAACCATTCCATCATAATATTTCCCCTTAAAAACCCTATCATCAACCATCCTACCCATCTAGCCAACATAATCATGACCATTTTGTAGCTACTCGATCCATAACAACAAACAAACAAACTTTAGTGAGCATTGAAAATCATGCACTAGAGTTGTAATCACAGAGCTATTATGGTCAAGATACCCCTACTCACTAGATCCTTTATGTAAAAGATTATTTACAACAAATAAAAGAGAAATGGGCACTTGTTAAGAGGGAAAATTGGGGTAATCTCACTGTTGAAATGATGGATGTAAGTGGTTACATTAAGAAAATTGAGGATAGACTAAAGGCCTTAAAGAACAAAAAGTTCAACCAAAACCTTCTTATATGCCATCCATTCCTCTTCAATAGACCATTCCAAGAGCCATTTTGAATTTGCCAAATTCTTCATGTATTTCTCAGACCTTCCCTTTTTGGACATCTATCCAAGATAATTGTCAAAGAAAGAATGAGATTGTTATAACATATCTTGAAGTTTAAATCATTAACCACTTAAAAGAGAAATATTCTAGGAGAATATTAATAAGAAGATCAAAGAGTTAGAGCTAAAAGTAAGGAAAGAGGAGGAAAACCAGAATCAAAAGGTCAAGAAAGAGCCTTTATCTTTCCCATATTAGAACAAAATCATGCAGTCAAGCCAATATAAATTTAATTAGATACTATCCCTCCCTCAAGAATATAACTTATTTCCATCTTGGAAATCCATCCAAAATAACATGTAGAAGAAGGAAGAGGAGCATGTCACGTGGGAACTAGATTAAGAAATTTTAGATTCAAATGAGTTTCAAGAAGAATGTCCTAAGGAGGATGTAAGTGTTCATGAAGAGGTTGAGGAAGTAGAACTACCATCTTATGAAGATAATGAAGAAATTGATGTAATAGCTAATCAAATTGATCAATGTTTGGAGTAGCCAAAGATTACGAATCAGCTAGAAATCTCATTGGAGGACTTCTTGGAGGACTTATTTGAAATTTTGGGAGTAAAATATGCTCTTCTATAGGGGGTTTATGATCCAGTTTCAGCCAAAAAGACCATATTTTTCAATCCAAATAAAGAGAAAGGAGTGGGAAACCATTTAATTATGCCACCTCAAGAGTTTATTATTGTTAGAGACTTTTTTTAGATCTTCAAAATTGGATATCATCTTCTTGATGAGCCTCCAGACGTGGATATGCTTCCAAAAGGTAATACAAGTATATTGTATGCTTAGCCTCATCAATAAAATTATGAGGAAATGAATATTGACAAAGAAGAAGATCCAATAGATTAGTATACTTATATTGGAGGTTACTTTGCTCCTATTATTCCACATATGAGTATGCCAAAGGAGTTGGCAAAGAAGATACTTGATTTCTCAACCACCAATCTTGCAAGGGAACATTTAATGTACCATTGTCCATCGCATCATAGAAGTGAATTTTAAAATTTTCATTTTGATCTAGTAGGACCAACAATTTGGAGTTTATTTTGTACATAACATACTCCATGTGTTTCATTTCTCTAAGTGCACATGTGCACATGCTTTCAGTGTTATTTTTCCCTTTCCAAGTTATTATTGTTCATTCCTCTAAGTACATACATGCACATGTTTTTTATTGGTTTTTTAAATTTTATTTTTATGTATTTTTATAAAAAAATTCTTCAAAAAATTAGTGTTTATCCAAGCCAATTTTACCAGAGTTTTTGAGTTGTTTGACCAATAGGCTAGTCAACCCCTAAAAGTTACCAAAATTATTAGTAATTTGACCTATCAAGGTCAAATTACTACCCATATCATATTAAAATTTCCTAAAACTGGTCATAAACCCTTTTAATCTTGTCAAAATAAGTAATTATGGCCTAAAAGCCCTAATTTTTGTTTAAAAAGGTCTAAAATACATTGTTTGAGGGTCAAATTATGTTTGAAACAGAGGTAGAAGAGTTTTACAACTTATTGAAAAGAATTTTTAGATAATTTATGGTGATTTTTATCTTTAAAATATCCAAACACATTGAAAATACTTTTAGATATGCAAAACTCAGTCAAATATGTAGACAATCCATGCACAAGGGTCAATTTTGAGAGAAAGTTAAACTTTCTGGGAGCTGCATGTGGCTTCATGACCTAAAATTTTGTACACAAGTTTATCATGACATTAATAAAATTATTAAAATGTTTTATTTAAATTTTATTAGTGGATATACTCACTATTTTATAACATTCCTCAGCATGTCCATTGGAGATCACCATTGGAGTAGGTATCATTTTGGAGTGTCATAAAGGTGTGTAAGTCTAGGGAAAAGTTAGAAAATCATGGGATGATATTTTTTACATAATAATAATACCTTTAAATAGTTTCAAAAATCCAAATTTTAATAAAAGCATGCTCATACAGGGTTTTGCAAGCAAACATACATATAGGTCAAAAAGGGGTTTTTTTAATTTTCAAGAAAAATGTGATTTTAGAGTGTTTTTATAGAATTTTATATAAACCATTATGATTTTTTTAGGAATTGATAACTAGTTAAATATTTATATTCAATTTGGTGAATTTTTCAATTTTTATAGTCCTAGGCACCCTTACAAGCCTCATGTTTAAATGCTCATATTTTTCACCACGTGTGGAGTTTGGCCAAAATATCTTAGTATGTTTTGAGTACCCCTATTTAGTTATAATTAATGAATAATTGAGACCATTTTATGGGTTTTAATTTATGAAAAATCATTAAAAGCATAGGTAGCCCAGAATGTAGTTAAAACCCCATATATAGATTTCTCCATGTGATAATGTTTCATATATTTTACATGGGAACCCAATATTTTCAATGATTTTATGGGGTAATATTTGTAAACATAAATTAAAATATTTTAGGATTTGGAGGATTGTACTTCATGAACCATCATTTTGAAGATTCAGCTTCAAAACCCTCCTGAACCCTCAAAAAATTAATTTTGGAAAAAATTGATTTTGTTTCCATAAAATAATCATAGATTAAATTGAAACCTTTATAAAATTTAGGTACATTTATAGATTATTCCATAAATGTAAATTTTATGAATGGAGATATACGGATGAGAGTAGAAATTATGTTTTTTGTGGAAAAAACATGTAAAGTGAAGTACAAGATAGTTCATTGAAATGTAATCAATGGAGCTCAAATACTATGAATTTTTATTCATAATCAAACATAATTTTTTCATAAACCATCATAGAAGTATCCGAACCATCTTGATCAAAATGGAAAATCTATAAGAAAAGAGAGCAAAATAGGCCTGGTCAAACTTGTAGACTGAATGGTGAGTGTTTTCTCATCAAAATCAAATATATTGTGATGATTAAAGTTGTTCCAAGTCTATTTAATTATTTTTTCAGGTTTCATGGCATCTTTTTTTAGGTTTAATAGAGTCCAAATGCAGAAGATGGGCTATTAGACCTGATTGGTCAATCAAGCAAGTAAGGAATGGCATTGAAAATATATCAAATGAATTAATTTTATACTTACCACATGACATATCTATTGTTTAATTTTATATGCCATTCTAAATTCCATCCATAAATTCTAATTCATGCAAGTTGAGTTCAAGTGGATGTTGACTAGTCTTTGAGTCCACATCTTTTTGATTGACTAGTTTCATTCATCTCCCATTCTTTTCATGAAAGAGAAGGACATTTAATAAATTAAAACTAATTTAAATATAGATTTATAATCCAAATTATGGCATTATTTTCATTCAAATAAGGTTAGTAAGTAAAGACATGAAGAATTGAAGACTTTGTTTAAATTTATAAAATGAATTTATTATTGAGGAATGGAATGGATTTTCATGAATTAGAATTTTTATAAGTTAACATGAGCCCACCATGTTCAAATCTAGGCCAAAACTTGAAGATTATGCAAGTTTTCATAAAGTTTGGGGATTTTGATAAATTGTTTTAGCATTGTAAAAGGATTAGGTCTTGAGTTAACTAACCAAGACTAATCCTTATCTAAAATAAAAAATAATTTTTATTTATGTTAGTTTTAAATATATGTATTGGATTTCTCAAACCTTTTTTTATTAATTCTTTAAGCAGAGAAGAAATTGTAATTGACACTATTTTATCAAATAAAATAAGATCCTTTTACATATGGTTTTGGAACATATTAGAGTGTAATTTGAATATGTACCAACATAAAATTGGAATATAATTACCCTTTTATATGTCCTTTCTACACCTACTATAAAAATATCATCCTCTATAGATCATTAGAAGAGCAAGGATTTGAATTTGCTTTACAAACTTCGTTTAGGCCTTTGTTTCAAACACTGATGTTCAGGGTTGAATGTAGAGTTTTATTTCAAATTCATATATGTGTCTTAATTATTTTTATAAATATTTCAAATAATTCCAATCATTTAGGTGCATCACCCCATTAGATAGGATTTCCCATTTATGTTTATTTCTCCCTTTTCATCCCATAAAATAAAAAAATAGATTAGTTTTAAAGATAGATCTTAATGGAACCAACCATCTATGGAGGTTCTTCTTAATTTAGAGTCACCCACACTATGAGAAGATCCAATTGTATCAGCTAGAGAGAAGGTGTGATTTTCACATATTCAAACAAGGATCTCTCTAGATTGATAAAAGTTACTTGTCAAGGTGAATTACTTTGTAAAATGTAAAACTCAAGTAACTTGGTTACACACCATTACTTGAAATTATTTTGTAAAAATAAAATTACTTGAGAAAGCTTTTAATTGAATGTAAAGACATTGTTTTTTATTCAAATAATAAAACTAACAAGTGCTACATGTCATTAGTCATTCCATGCCACAAAGGAGAAATTCTAGGAAGATGCCTCTCAATGGTTTCTAGTTTTTACCACAACACATGGAAATTCAAGGAGTTGTCTCCTATTTGATTTTAGCTTATAAAATTATATAAATATAAGTGTAGGTCTACATCCCTGGGGATGGTGATTTTTTTGTAACTCATTTATAACTAAAGCAAGAGAGTTTAAGTAATCTAAAACTTTGTGTTTAGATTTCTAAGTTTTTTTTGTACAAAATTGGTTCAAACTGAATAAGAAGGAAGTTATTTTTTGTGGAAATTTGATGTCTTAGGAGATCATTAGGTGTATTTTTGAATATTAAAATGGTAAAGTTTGTGTTACTTAAAATCCAAATGTGAATTTCAATATTTCTTAATCATTTACTAAAAGGATTATCATCTCTTAAATGTTTATTTCCTTATATGGATTCAATAAGCTCTTTAAAACTAATTATTGTGAAGTGGAACTTATTTATTCTTACATATTCTAGTCTTTCATCCTCTATTTCTCAGAAATTATTTACACATTCTCTGAAATAGTTTCTTACTTAGTAAAAAATCACTTTTATATGGCTCATGAATTTAGTGATCAAAGTAATACCCCAAAAATAAGATAACTTGCACATAATTTATATAATCTATGAATAAATGAGAATTATGAATAATTATAAGTAAATATACATAATCATATGGGAGATTCACCATTAAATGAATGGGATTTAATCCCATGATTACCTGTTTACTTTCTATATCCTATAAAATATCTTGCCAACAATGCCCTCTGACTACATGAAATAACTTGCTTGTATATGATCCTATAATAATTAACCATTTATTCAACCATAATCAACTATAGACCCAATTTTACTATTCCTTATGAAACCAAACCACCTTATGCATCATCTTAGTCTACCTCTAAAACATGATCCTCTCCATCATCTCACTATGCTTCTAACCCTATCAATTAGGCATGTATGGTCATCATCTATATAGTATGGCCTCTCAAAGTGTCTATCTAAATATCCTACTCTTTCAATTGAGACTTAAAAGTTTATGCTTCCCCTATTACTTTTTCAACTGTGTCTAAAATCTAGCCACCTTTATCTCCATACCTAATATCTCTGAGACTCTCACATTGTTATCTCTCTATAGATTATCTATAGACACCTAATATTCCATTGATCTAGTTAGCATTGGTGCCCTTACCTCATCTATAGCCATTATAATATCCATTGTATGTACTTCTCTCTTTATTCCATATTTAACTAATGATCTCTGAGTCATCATGGACATCCTTACTTGCATAAGCCTCTCTAATAAGGCAAAGAATTCATAATCTCACACATTATACATCTCACCACTCCTTGTCATCTTCCTCTATGTCTGACCCATCCATATCCCTAAACATATCTATCTATTAGACTAACAATATAGGTTATAAATATATGAGCTATATCTTTATCTTTTTCTCCTAGTTTCATGATATGACCTATATAAACTTTTTTTTCCACTTTGTCCCCATATCTATTTTTTACCATCATATTCTACCTTATTAATATATATACTAAATCCTTATGTCACTACTTATGTGGGTAGGTCATCATCACTTCCTTTATCTATTATTTTATCATTATCATAGGTACTAATGGTTAGGTTAGTCTAAAAATAGCATTCTATTCCACCATGCATCATACTCCCATATCACTCTAGATCAAGAATCATTATCTAATTATCCCACTATAAGGAATCCACTACATTAAAATATTTGATCACTATCTCTCTATCCACCATTTCCCCCCATGATGACCTCTCCCTAGGTACTTTAAAAAATACATGTAACCCTTATGGAATACCATGTCATTTACAAAGCTACCACTAAAACCTATCTGTTCATTATCTCTCAGCCACCATATCTTAACATATTATAACATAATTATATGTAAACATGTACTCATCATACTATACCCATCCCTGCTTAATTTGCCTATAACATCAATGTATCATCATCTATAGTCATATCATCTAATCTTCATTATTAAAATGTTGCATCTCCTGTATGTCCTCATCTAGCCCCTATAATAATATTAAATCCATATACCATGGGCTCAACATGTGATATTTGGTGATGTGTCCCCAATGGGTTGATTTATAAAAATATGATCGAATGTAAAAATATTGAATAATGTCAAAACACATATGTTATATCCCATATAATAGGTATCTAAGTGTATATCTCAATATAACTAATCTATAAGTGTTTTTCCCCAAGGAAATACTATCCCAAGTTAAACCATGTCTAACACCATGTCTTCCAAATTGACCTAGAAGAACCACCGACTCTTTTTAGGTGGAAATAATGACACTAGAAATAACCATGAGAGTAAGGGTGAGTTAATATACTATCTCCTCATAGAGACATATTTACAAGATAATTGAACCTCTATGTTTCCCCACCATCACATGTCCCACTAATATTTTAATTGTCACCATTTTTATATTAGATCACTAATACAATTAATCCCTTTTTATTAAGATATGAATTATCTACTAGTTATATTCTAGAGTCACAATCATCTCCCCAATCATGAAGTGGAAGGTACTCATCTCAAAGTTCCACCATTATACTAGGGTTGTCATCAGGTTTGTTCCTTATCTAGATAAGTGGCATATGTGTCATGTCATATAAACTAACTAGATCCATTATGCCATAGTCCTTTGATCTTAGTTCATGTAATATTCATTTAACTACCAAACACCATCCACAAGAATAAATCACTAGAAACATTTCTTCCACTCACAAAATGTCAAATTATTAGTTCATTTCACTCTAAAAATCATGCTAACTATCCCCCCATCATCATTCCATGAAGTTGACATCATTATCCCTTATCTAATTATCTTTACAACACCTTTTATAATAAAATCACTTGTCCAAATGTATATTAACTTTTTCAAATTCAAAATTATTTATCCCACACATGTGGTATTTTTTTTGCCTTTTAGTGAATCCACTTATCTCAAACTAAAATATTTTAGTGGGTTATCAAAGCTACTAGTTGGCAAATGCAACTTTACTTTTGGCCATTTTTCGAATCCACTTCAACTTTTTCAAAGTTATTTATTTATTGAGGTTAACATACCCCCATTTTTAAAAATTAGGACCTTTGAAATACTTTAAACCTTAACAATAAAATCATGGCTTATTTTTAACATTATTAGAATTTGAAGGTCATCCACTTTGATAGAGTTGACCTACTGGTTTATGGTTTTTCAGTAAAGTTACCTAATGTTGCTAATGATTGGCCCTCATGTATTTCATTTTTAGGTTTCATGGAGATCTTATTGATGGATCATGATTAGATTTTATATATTTAATATATTCAATTTTTCACTAGTCTTTGGTTTATGAAAATTTGAATCAAAATTCATGTTTTGAAAGCTCTCCTTTAGAAAACCCTAGCTTAAGCCTTTGGTTCAAATTTACATTTAGAAAGAACTAATTCATGGGAATATTTCAAATTAATTAGGAATCATATTAATTTTCATGTTAAGGCTTGGTCATATTTCTTAACATGACCAAACCTTAACATGAAAGACCTACTTAGTCACTTTTATTTTCCTACATTAATTTCCTTTATTTCTAATCGAGTCTAACTTTCATATTGGTAAGGCCCTTCTGATATTTTTTCTAACATGGTCCCTTTATTTAATATTTTAGCCTAAAGTCTTAATGTTAAGGCCCATTTCATGTTTATCAACATGAATGAGACCTTAACCTTAACACTTTAGACTGAGCTCTTATTTCATCCTAATTCTTGACTTAAATGCTTTTGCCTTTTATAGGTAAATGACTCTTGCTTCATTGATACCCTTAATTAGATGGTGTGAAAGATTATCCCAAGGATCCTAAAGAGTTTACCCTTCATTCCAATCCCATTTCATCACATGTATCATGATCAATAACCTATGCTTAAGCATAACTAAAGATGAAATGATGTGAGGAAGGCCCAAAGGTTAGATGGGCCCCAGTGTTAAATATAAGCTTAAGGATAATATTTATCATAAAGCCTTATTGTATTTTTAAATACAATAAAATGACACCCTAGTTTAAAATGTGTAGTTTTTAATTCAACTATTCAGAAGAACCAATCATGTATAAGTATTCATATCTAATATCAATGGTTCATGGGCACTCACCCAAAGTACATCCAATAGAGTGAAGACAAAATTGAAACTTCAAAGGGGAAAAGGAGTCATATGAGGATGATAAATGTCATCATATCAAATACTTGGATCATAATCAATAACTTATGGGTCATCCCTATGGTCAATAAGGTCAAATCATGGGAACCCCATAAGGCTACCACATGGTGCTCCAATATTCAAAGCTTAATGTTAATAGAACCCAAAACCAATAGCATGCACTCACTTGGATATTGATCGAATTGATCTCACTTCATCATGCCTCTTGATTAGATGGATTAAATTGAGTCTAAAATATATGAAATATAGGAACTTTATGAGCTTAAAATTAACATTCTCATGACAGTAATTTGACATCTATGAGGCCATCCTTGACGTCTATGAGACCATCAACTTTATGCCCACCAAACCTAAAGAACTTCATGAGATTAAATTTTATGTTCTTATGAACGTCATTTGACATCTATGAGGTAGTATTTGACATCCCCAAGGCCATTAAATTCAAGTTCATCTAACATTTTTACATAGACAAAGGGGATTGCTTTATATCATTCAAGGGGTCATTTGATATCATTATTTAAAACTTAGCATAAAATATTTTAACCTACATCTTTGGCATGTTTATTAATAGAAATCAACTTAATTTAAAATATTTTATCCTAAGTCCTTTCTATAACCATGTACTGATTAAATTTCATGGATATTTTAGGATCAATGACTCATGTTCTATCAAGATTAGGTGATACAATAACATGATTTCACCAATGACTATTCCACAAAGCTCTAAGAACCCATAGCTCAACAAGTGGCATATGATCATTCGATATGTGACTGATATAGGAAGTAGAGCTTAGAAAGCCTATAGAGGTACCAAGTGGCATAACCAAGGGGCTTGATACAGATATGGACAATGACATGTGAAGTCTTAGATCATGATAAATAGCCCATGTTGATCCTTAGATCTTGATTGAATGACCCAAAGAAAAAGTCAAATTTTAAATAAAAATGGCTAGTTAGTTTAAGTAATTTATGAAAAATGTCATAAAAATTTATAGATAGATAACAAATAAGTGCCACAAAAGCACAAAATGACAAAAATTAAGATCTTGTGTTCTTGAAAATACAAACATATAAATGCAAAGGTCAAAATCAAATTTGAAGCACGTATGAGCCAAACTATGAATAAGCCATCACCATTAAAGCTTTAGGAGAGCCCCAAAATTGCATAAAATACCCTAGATTAAACTTAGAGTGATCACAATCAAGCCAAAAAGAATCCAATTGTAATTTGAATGAAATAATCAACTCAAAGACCATTTGTAATCTGATAATGAGAAATTTAGAAGTCCGATAACCATAACAACTAGGAAGCAATAACAAAGAGATGAGATAGATTTGTATCTATCTATAGACAATAAAGGGAGGGTCTTCAAGGACACAAAACTAGACACTATATCATTTATCATGGGAAATAATAATTGGTTCAATCTCTTTTGGACCAACAAAGACATGCAACCCATCATGAAAGAAGAGTAAAATATTACCACCATGACGAGAAGGTACTATGACCTAGTTGTAGTCTAGATGGCTAGACTCCACCATGCTACCACCAAACTAGAGGTAATCCATTATATTGACATCCTTTGTCACATTTTAAAGTACTATATAATTGAATAAGTTTGGAGTATTCATAAAATGACCTTTATAAAAATTACATTCATTTCCCCATTAGCATTCAAGAGTTACTAATAACTTCAAAAACCCCAAGTGGATTTTCCCACTATTAAGGAATGGACTGGTAAGAATGATGTAAATGTCATCCTTAGGACATGGCTAGTCTAAGGTAACCATGTGATCTAAGACGCTATTGGTAATATCCTAATTTCCTAATTTAGATTGGTGGTTATGGTAATTATGACTCTATTGAATAGAATATCTAGATCCCCTTCAACCTCTTATGTCAACAAGATTTGGGTCTCCTAAATCTACTTCATAGCAGAGAAAGAGATCACTCCCCCAATTGTAGATATAATCATAATCTATTTAGAACTACAATTTAAAACCACTAATAAGAAAACTAGTAACTAATTATTCATGGTGTCCTATCTATTAGATGCCTTGTGAGCCTCTACCTAGATCCCATATATAAAATTTGGTCACCTGAGGGAAAAATTATAGTCTCCTATCATTATTCCAAACTACATATTTTCAAATATATGAAAAACATGCAATTAATTTGTGATTGTGTTTATCCTAATTTAGTATAATCCATTATAGGGATTCCCATGCCCAGGATTAGCCCTCTGATCAAGAAGTATGTGGAGATAATTGGAGACATATGGTTCCATCCAAATTGTATAATGGTTATAATAGAATGGATTTTGATTCAACCTTATAACTTTCCTATCTATGTCCCCAAAAAATTAGTAGAGTAATAAATTCCATATCAACTTCTTCATGGCATTGATGGAGTGTGCAAGGATAAAAGGAAAGGCCTCTTCTATCCCATTCCTTTGATAATTTCTATAACTATTATACAAGATTGGAAACATATAGAAATTATTTATAGACATAGATAATCCTTCAAATTTTAGTTAGATGACCTAAGGTAGTGGGACCCTAATGATAATATCTCCAAGCATTTGAATATCAAGCAATTTCCCAAACTAATTTATGAGCATCAAAATAGTCCCTATGACACTTTTCATATTAAAGCCAACAATTTTGATGAGGTGTTGGATATGTTCAAGAGAAATAATGTCAGACTTGAACATAGAATAACCAGTGATTAGAAGCCTCCATGTGACATATGGAAAATTGGACCTCTATAATACCATTTTCTTCCTAGCCCTTCAAAACCCCATCAAGAGTAACCACAAGTAGAAGGGAAACATTTCCAAACATACATTACATAAGGTATCAAAAAATAAAATTTATAATAGAGACATTATGAGGTCCCATCATCCACATTCCATCCTAAAAGACTAACATCTCAAGTTTAATTTATAGACATGATTCCTTGTAGCCTGATGAGATAATGGAAGATGCCCTCAAAGTCCTTATTGAGGAATATCAGTCTAATGAAGAAGAGGAACCTATTGAATAAGCATAAACATAAATAAATAAGGTTTAAAAATAAAAAAGGAAAGAACCTACCTTGGATCTAGTCTCAATAATACCATTGAGGAAGAGAAAGGAAGATGTGGCAATGGTCCCAATCAGGAAAAACAAGCCTAGGATGACTTTCACTCACCTTACAAGTGAAATCAACTTATTAAATGAAGAATACCCCATTCATGGACTAATAATCCATAATTGGTTCATCTATAGAAAAATATAGATGATCCCCTCCTATTCCCACTTATGGGCCTTGACCAAAACTATCAATATTGATGTACATGATGATATCAAGCCATGGAGAAGAGCTTTGATGTAGGGAGAAGAAGAAATAAGAATAATAGATACTATAGGGTTAGATAGAAAATATATGGGTGATCTAAGAGCATCAATTAGTACCCAAACGGATACCCTTAAACTTCCAAAGTATACAGAACCAACTACCAAGGTATAATTAAATCCTAAGACTGTCAAGTTAGAAAGAGTGATAACTAGAAAGGCCATGGTGGGGATTGAGGAATTCACCTTTCAAAAGGTTGAGCCATCTATTTCCTTAACTCCATTTAGAGGTTATACAACTAGTGAGAACCCCATCCATGTAAAGGATATTGAAGAACTAAATGAGGCTCATTCATATCAAGTCATATCAAGAATTATTGGTATGAAGCAAAATATATATATTTTAGAGAAGGAAAAGGAGAACTTGGAGACATAATTTATCTAATTAGTGACTAAAGTAATGACAAAAATGCTTAATGAATAATTTTATGACATGTTTGATGCACTAAAAAAATTGAAGCTAAGTCAGAGTGCATTATCAAAATAGAATACAATAGGTAAAGGCCTAACAGAATAATGGAAATCTTTAAAGTATCAAATAATAAGGATAATCAACATCTGAGTTGAAAGGAAGATTCCTAGGTTTAAAACAATAAGTATAGGGTATTTCAATACAATTATGGAAATGGTGGTTAACAAGGTCCAAGGTTTAATTGCATGGTCATAGGATCTAGGGAGACTATTGAAAGATGATGGGGATGTAATAGAAAGGATTGAAAAAATCTTTAGGATAATTCTCAAAGACCTTGCATTACCTATTGTCTTAAGTATCATCAAGAGTGATGAATTCAGACACAAGGTTACTTTGGTGACTTAGGAAATAAAAATTAAAAATCAAGGATAGTCGAGGGGAGATAATAGTAGGATCTTAGACATGATATTCAATGTAGGGGAAAGAATAACTGAGGCTAGGATCATTAAAGAAGCCATGGCCAAAAATGATAGGGAATTGAATGAGCTTGCTAAAATAGAGGAAGAGTGTCTCTTGACTTAGAGCTAGTTAATGGACAACACTAGAAGGCTATGAACATCTTTTAGTAGTAGCAAAAAAGTTCTCAATTGTAAGGCCCACCAAACAACTAATTAATATTCTATTTTGGAAAAGCTTTGTAATATTTTGAAAGAGGAATATTCTTTTGTAAATGCATATGCTAGTTTGTTAGTGTATTTACCTCTATGTCAATAAATTTGGAAAAATAAATATATTCTATAATTATTAATAAGGACAACTATCCTTATCCTTGTATATTTGTATTTTGTAACTAATCAATATATTGTTTTATCTTTCTATAAAAGGCAATATTTCATTTTTGTAAATAAAAAGAATCTGAGAAAAATTTGTATACTTTGAGAAGTTAATA
Source organism: Torreya grandis (assembly GCA_037957365.1). Lineage (NCBI taxonomy): Eukaryota > Viridiplantae > Streptophyta > Pinopsida > Cupressales > Taxaceae > Torreya > Torreya grandis. The sequence continues at coordinate 47,483 of JARHVA010004211.1, forward strand.
CAATCATTGAATTTTGAAAATATTATCCAAATTTGTTTGTGTCAACTATTATATTTCTTTTCTCTCAATTGGTCTTATGTCTTGAATTTTAATAGTTTCTATGTATTCAAAGTTGCATATTTGATTATAAGGTTGCTAATTTTTGCTTATGCTAAATTATCTGAATGATCTTGAATTTGCCTCATTTTATTTTTTCTACATCAGAATGTGCCTATGTTATTTGAGTGTGGTAGTAAATATTTAAATTAAATTTAGTTCTTACTTGTACTTCTTTATATCATCCTTGGAGGTTTACCTACTATGTAATGAAATCTAATCTTATGTTATTTTACACTATATATTGGTTAAATGCATACTCAATTATAATTAAAACTTTATCATAATGTTTGGGGCTAAGAAAGTAATCACTTGTTCTCTTTCTACCTTACCCTTCTCTTTTTATTCTTTTTTAACTAGATCACTTTAGTTTATATTTCAATGTAAATTTCCATTTAGATTAGTCTATAGTTTAATCTAAGATCATAATTCATTAGTATTATCATAGATACTTACACTTTACAAAGATTTGGACCATGATGGCTCCAAACCATCAATTAATATAATTTTTTTTGGAGAACTAAACATTGCTCTACCACTATCTCACCATAGGTAACATAAGTTGCCAAAAATTGCTACTCATACTTTGAATTCCTAGAATTCTAAAATTAGAAGAGTTATTTGAACATCAAGGACACCTATGATGCATTTAGAGGCATCAATAAGGCCTTGTTGGTTCTAGAAGGAGAGATATTTGTGAATTAGTTGAGTCTTTGTTAATCTTAGTGTGTTGATCTAATATTAGTGTTATCTTTACACTTTTTCATAGTTCTTTGCTCAAAATCATAAATACCATTGATCTTTGTGGTCTTTGACAGATCTTTGTGTTTCCTTTAGACAAAGATCATAGTTCTTTGAAGTTTGATGCTTAATTTTGGTAAATATGGCTTAAGATATGAGAAACCATGGTAGTTGAGGCTAGAATAGCTTATTTTGATTGAAAAATTGTTACATTATTCATAGATCTAGGTTTATTTGGGCTTAGATTATAAAGATAAACCATATTTGTATAATTGGACACATTTTTGAGCTTGCTTAGTCAAAGGGTGACCTCCTTTATTTTTATTTATACAAATATTTATAATATTAACTTAATGTGTAGGCTTAGTCCTTGTCTTCTATAAATATTAACTTGACAAATTATATTTCAAACAAGATATTCAATATTCAAGCTAGAATTTCCAAGGATCCAAATAAGATCACATTCAGAGATATGAGAGCCTTTGCTTGAGCTTAAAATAAATAGAAGATCTAGGTGAGACAAATATAATCATAGATGATCCAAATCTTTACCAACCTCAACTCTTTAAGGTAACCCTACCTTTGACCTTCATCATGGTATGGATTGGTTACGATATTATTAAATCAATTTTCTAGGTGTGGTACATGATATCCCATGCAATCCTACAAAATAATTGCCAATATTTAGTCTAATTACTATTATAACCACTGAAGATAACATTAAATCTTATAAAGTTACTTTAACATTGCTAAATGTCATACATGAATATGTATCATACAGGTTGTTCCCATTTAATTTTAAAGATGCTTCATATGAATAGTTTCTCAATGTTCCTGACAGTTATATTACTAGTTGGGAAGGTTTCACTAATGTTTTCATTGACTAGATTGGAAATATTCTTAGCCTATGTTTCATATACCACCAATTCAGCACCATCAAGAGGGATGTAAGTGAGCCCATAAGGTCATTTAATTCTAGGTTCTAAAATAATTATAGCATGACCATAGATCCTTATAAACTTGATGATATTTTAGATCTTAAAATCTACAAGGATGTAGTGGATCCTATGACTTCTATATTTGTGAAAAGATCTCTTTTAGCTATAAATTCATTATCTAGGGATTATTCTCAAGCAGTGATCTTCAATGACTAAATGTATCCCTAGGGATAAATAGCCTACTCTATCCCAAATGTCAATCCACATTTTCCCATTGTGAACATCTTCCCCGATAACAATTAGAATATTCTAGCCTTAAATCAACTCCCAAATTTGAATCAATTTACTTTGAGTCATGCTTTTAATGGATTAAATATAAATGATCAAAGAGGTTTAGTACTAGATATTGGTACTAATAATAACTAGGTTCATAATTATGAAACTCCAAAGAATGAGAATGAGTATATTCTAAAATTGGTCTAAAAGTTAAGCACTGATTTTCTTCAGCTACAAAAATAAGTTGGTAATACTGGAGAGAGCTCTGGTAGGAACTTATCATTAAAAACATTTAATAGGACTAATAATAGGTTTTAGAATGATATTTTTCACAATAATAATAATAATGAACCATATTTTGAATAGAGGATTATAGACATTAATCTTATTGATATTACATTCACTAACTATTTTAGGGTGCATTGTATAACCAAGCATGGTGAGATTTATTGCATTGAAATTTTTAGGGATTTTGAAGCTTTCCAATAAGATTTAGACACATTTGAAGTGTTCCATAATAAGGATAGTGGTGCAAGTACTTCAAGGCCTAATCTTGTTAATAAAACTTTCATGGTATAGATGTTTGATTTCCCTTTTCAAGAGGAAAATGAACCTAATGATGTTCCTGAGGAAATCTAGGCCTTCCAAAAATTCTTGAAGAAGATTTATCCTTTGAAGAATAGAGAGAAGAGGTTGAAATTGAATACATCAACACCTCCAAAAAAATATGGAACTCCTCTAGACACTTCTTTAAGCAATGATCTAGAACCACCTAAAGGGATTACCTCTAAGCATAATGTTGATGTTCCTAATTCTTCTAATAAGACTAGTTATAATATTATTAAGGACATGAAAAGGATAAAATATAACATCACATTGCATGAATTAATGTAGATCACAAAAAAAGGGACCTCTTGCTAGAATCATTATAAAATAAATCCAACAAACCACCCAAGGATGACAATGCTAATATGGCTATACATAAAGCTAAAGCATAATCTCCTCCTTTCTTGGTCATCATTAGGATGTTTGGTAAGAATTTACATAATTATTTATTATATTCTAGTGCATACATGAATATCATGCTAGTAGGTATTTGTAAAAAACTTAGCTTGACACCTATTAAGTCTGATAGAGTTGTTCCTCAATTAGAGAAATCTAGAGTCAAAGTGATTATGGAAATATTAAATGTCTATATGCAATTGGCCTTTGAGCCTAGAGTACATTAGTTTATTGATATCCAAGTTGTTGACATTATTGATGTTTATGACATATTTTTAATTAGAAAATGGACCAAAGATCTGAATGGCTACATGTATATGGGTTTTTCACATTTATGTCCACCTTAGAAAGGAGTTCCAAACCAGATCAGGGTTAAAAGAGAGCTGATGATGAATCACATGATCACTGATTACAATGTTTTCAATGAAAGGGTCAGCATAATTGACTCTAATTTAGAATTTTTCATCTTAGAAATTGCAAAGGTATGTGATCCTAAGAGTACTCATGTTATGCCTGGGCTATGGAATATACATTTTGATGGTGTTAGGTGTAAGTCTATGTTTAGAGTTGGTATTTTCCTAAATGATCTTGGTGGTAAGGAATATCATGCATCCTATACTCTCTAGTTTATATGAACCAATATCCTTACTAAATATGAGAGGCTTATCCTAGGTTTTTAGTTTTCTATCAAAAACAAAGTCAAGGAAATACTAGTCTATGGTGATTCAGAACTTGTAGTCAACCAAGTAAAGAGTAAATATCAATGGAAATTATCATATATTAAGAGGTATAAGTTTAGGGTCTAAGATATAATTGAGTCTTTTGATGCCTTTAACATTGTTTCCATCCCCAGAGAGGAGAACAAGGATACTGATGAGCTAGCATCTATGACAACCAACCTCATGCCTTACCAAGTCACTCAATTTTAGCATTGAGTTAATACCTTGTCTTTCAGTCCTAGATAATGTGAATAATTTTTAGGTCTTTAGTGATGATCAATAAATATTAAACTTTATGACTTGTTTATGAGAATTTGAGGCTCATATCATTGATGAGACTATTGAAAATACACTTAGGGAAGGCAAAGTTGATGGCAAAATCATTCAACCAAATGACAATAAGATTCCCAAAGGCATGATTACCTTAGAGATGTTTTTTTATCAAGATAAGCTAGTTGAGGTTTCTAATATTCCAAAATCAAGTGGGAAGGAATAAAATGATATTGATCTTAGGCTACAAGATCAACCTTAGCTAGTTAACATTGGAAAAGCTTGCATTAGGGGTGAAAATGAGAGAGCCAAAGAATAATTAATGAAGTATAAAGATGTCATGGCTTGGTCTTATGATGGCTTGAAGATCTTTGATCCAAGAGTCATCACCAATACTATACCCCTTAAATAAAGTTATAAATCCTTTAGGAATTATCAAAGACCTCTAAACCCTATCTCAGAACCAATGATCTTGAAAGAGGTCAAGAGATTGCTAGATGCTATAATTATGTTTCTCGTCAGGCATTCTACCTAGGTGGTCAATTTGGTACCAATCAAAAAGAAGAATGTTGAGATTAAGTTATGAATTAACTTTAGAAATTTTAAAAAATCATCTAAAAAGGATAATTATCCTCTTCCCTCTCTTGATTAGGCAATAAAAAATATTTTAGGATCAGCCATGATGTCTTTTCTTGATGGTTTTTCAGGCTACAACCAGGGGTTGGTTGATAAGGAAGAAAAAATGAAAACAAATTTCATAACTAAATGGGTCAGCTTTGCCTAAAAAATAATTCTTTCTAGATTAATAAGCATAGGAGATAATTTCAAAGGTCCATGTACCATGCCTTACAATGTCTAACTGGTGAGTGTATCATTATATCCATAGATCTAAAAATAGGGAATATCACTTTATGTATTTACAACATGTATTTGGGAGGTATATAAGGTATGGAATTTCCTTCAACCCCAATAAAAGAATATTTTTTGTTACTAAAGGAAAATTGGTCTTCCATGTCATAACCAAATATGGGATCTCCATAGATATTGAAAGGGTGGAATCTATATCTAAGATAGAGCCTCCAAATAGTAGAAAAGAGTTAAAATCATTTTTTGGAAAAATAAATTTGTAAGAAAATTCATTTTTAGTTTTGTATAAATTGTCCAAAAATTATATGATTTGCTGAAGAAGGATGCTAAGGTCACTTGGAATGAGGAATCTAGGAAGGCATTCATTAACATCAAATAATAAATTATCCAAGCTCCAGTCTTGATAAATCTTGAATTTTAAAAAGACTTTTATCTCTATTCTTTTACATCTGACCATACTATGGCTATAGTTTTAACTCAAAATATTAATGGGTGTGATCACCCAATAGCTTTCATGAGTAATAAATTTAAGAGTTTTGAATTGAATTATTCATTGATTGGTAAACCAACATATGCATTAGTTAAAATAATGAATAAATTTAAGAACTATATTCTTATAAATAAGGTGCATGTTATTCTACCTGACCCTACCACAAGGCTTATGTTGAGCCAGAATGAACTTGGAGAATGTAGAGGTAAATGGATGTTAGTTTTGTAAGAATATGACATAGAAATTAAAACTACAAAACTATTAAGATGCCAAGGTGTGATTCAAATGATTGCTAATACCATCATAAAACTATGTATTATGCAAGTTGATCATCAAAGTTTTTAAGATAGTGAGTGGTATGATTCCATCATTCATTTACTTATTAATGGTACTTATCTTATAAGAATAACCAAGCAAAAAAAAGTTCCCTTAGGCTTAATGTATCCCATTATCTAATAAAAAATGGGGTTTTATACAAAAATAAATTTGAAGGGGTCTACTTTAGATGTGTCTCAAAAGAAGAATATACCCAAATCATGAACACCTTCCATGAGAAGCTTGGAAATGAGAACCCATATGGTAAGACTAAAACCCATAAGCTCTTCAAAGCTAGATACTATTGGCTAGTTGTTTTTAAATATATTCATAAGCATGTAAGGGAATGCCACTCATGCAAAATCTATAACACTAAAGAGCCTAAGGTAGAAATGACTTTGTAGGCAGTCATGGTTGATAAACCTTTTACATAATGGTAGTTAGAATTTGTAGTGTTAATAAAACCTAATTCATTAGAATGTCATAAGTATATCCTATTACATAAGGTGGACTGAAATTGTAGCCACCAAATAATGTAAGATTGAAGAAGTGATCAGTTTCTTGGAGGAAAACATATGTAACAAATTTAGAAATCTAGTCTCTTTAGTGTGTGATAAAGAATCTTCATTTATATCCATAGAGATGATATAATGGGCATATGATAATGACATTTATCTTAAGTTTTCATCCAACCATTACCCTCAAGGAAATTGAGTGTCTGAGTCTACCAACAAGAACTTAGTGAAAGTAATCAATAAGTATATGTACACACATAATATTTTTAAATTTTATCGATTACTAGTGATTTACATCTTGTAGGAACCATTTCAGACTTAATATCTCTAAGTCCATGCCTTAAGGGGTACACCAATAAAAGGGTGGGTAGACCTTTCATGCTTCCTAGGATTGTTGTCAATTTTTTCATATTATTACCAATCGAACTAGTTCTTAAAATGATTTCCTAAGTTGTTCCTCCTCCTTTGCATAGTCTTTTAGTCTTTTTCCTCTTTTTATCCTTCATTTCATTGTTTGACACCCTTTTGACCTATTTAGCATACTATGTCAACCTGGTCAACCTAGTATAGTTTGTGGACCTTTTCTCTCTTTTTGTTTGTTAGCCTCTCGATCGACCTAACATAGACCTACTAAGTTAGCCCAAAAACATACTAGGTTGACCAAGTTCACATAGCATAGTTGACATTCATGAATAATTTTAGGGTAGGATACTCCTATAAATACAATGTCATTTTCATCATTATTAAGATATTTTAATCAAGAGTTATTATTCGCTTATGATTTTTTACAATCTATGCCTCCACCATTCTACTTGAGGATACTTAACTTAGGTTTATTAATTTAGAGAATCTAATATTTTGGATAGGTCTTAAATTCTTTGTCCTAACAAAGTGATCCTTATGAACCAAAACAACATCTTGTAAATCCATTTTGGCCAAGGGAGAGATTGAGTCTCAATGGGTTCACATTTAGGTAAGTATATTCTAACTTTGTTCTTCTCTCTTTTAGTAGATAGAAGTAGCATAAGTGTTGGCTAACATAATATTACTCTTCATATTCCATATATTAAGGTGTTACCCACACTTATTTTATTTTAATTTACCTATACATGTTTCGATTTCTTTTCTTTACTAACCCTCACTTTATACCACAAACTTTGGTGTGGACTAGATTATATTTACTCTTCTTTTTATTAGATTAGTGGAATATTAAATCATAAGACTCTTTCAATGTTGTTATGTGACTGTGTTAGACTATAGGCTTTGGAACCCTATCTCACATGGTGTGTTGTGATAAGTGATCCTCTAATTAGGTCTAGTAGATCCTTACATTGGTGATGCTCTCGCTTAATAATTCTATGCTCCTTAATCATAATTGTAGGTGTGCTCTATCCCATCTGATCCAAGATGATTTATGGACATGATGAATTTCTAATTACATACATTATAGTGAAATTTATTTAAATCAAACCCTTTTAATATTTATTTCACTTATATTATTTCTATTCATCATTATTTTTATCATATTTTTACTATGCTAGATCGACCTTGTCGACCCAAACTATTTATCTCTATATGTAGGTTTACAGGAATAGGTAACTAGCTCAACCAACTCCACCGAGCATAAGTTTTACAACTTGTATAATTCTATTCAAACAATTAGATTGACTAACTTGATCCAATGTAGTTTTTTCCAATTTTTAGACTTCATGTTCAACTTACTAGGTTGACTAGGTTGTCCTAGTAAATTTTTAGTAGGTTCCTGTATTGCTTGATCAGCCAACTCAACCTAGTTTTCAAGTTTTTGATATTTTTCCAAGTTTCTTGATCAAAAATATTCTCTTTTTCATTTCTAAACCATTCAGGTGAGTTTCTACTTATTTGTATCTTTTTGTTTTTGTATTTTCCTTTTATAATGTTTAGTTTTCAAAACTACTTCTGCATAGTCAACTAGGTCAACCCCTATGGACATAGTTATATATTTTATGTGTTTTGAAATAACTACATATAACTGATCAACCTAGTTCATTTTAAAAAATTTCTTCCATAGTATAGGTTTGATCCTATCAACCCTATTATGTATGATTGTCTATATATTTTCTTAACTATACCTTGTTTCAAAGTTGGAATGAACCAAATATGTTAGTCACATCTTTATTTTTATTTGTTTACATGCTTAAAATAGCTTACATAGTCTAATTAGGGGATTTTCAATTAATTATTTAGTTGCACTATTTCTATTCTTTTTCACACATGTCCAAACCACATAAACATCAATAAGAATTTAAACATTTGACTACCTAGGCCAACATACTTGGATTTCATCACTAAGGGGGAAGTTTACTTGATCCTCTAGTCAAGTTAAATTGTGGTTAATGGTATATTTTAGCTAAGAACTTTACACCTTTATCACTATAGTGTGCGAAGTGAGGGGGTATGTCCCAATACCACTATTGTATCATTATGACTATAGTCCCTTTCATCCTAATCTTACCTAAAAGTATCCTTAGATTTCTATCAATTACCTTACTTATAACCAATCTCCCTTTAAACTTAAAATTATTCTTAATAATATAATCAACATTCTAGGTTGACCAAGTATTTTGCTTTACTTTCAAGTTGTTTTTTTATTCTTTAATCAATTGTGTGTGCAAAATCTTGCATTAGCTGGTGTTATTGAAATATTATGCTTTGTGTGCATCAATTCAATTGAATGTGGGTTTCCTTTCTAAAATTACTTTCTTAGATTAGCTCCAAATTATCTTGTTTCATTTCCAAACTTGTTATCAATATTTTCCTCTTCCATGTTCACTATACTAAGTTGACCTAGTCGACCCTATACTTTTTTTTGGCTTCTATGTACTTCACTAGATCGACTTGGTTGACCCAATATAGTCTGCAAGTCCTATTTCCTATACTACGTCAATTTGGTCAACCTAGTTCTATTTCTTTCTTTTTTTATTTTTCAATCTAATTTCCCATTTCTCTATTTTTGCTTCTTGTTCATCTCTATTCAATCAAATTATATATGGGATGTTGATTCCTTCCTCTCTTTTCCTCCCAAGGGAACCATCACTCTTGGGTCACCTCTTCTCCTCCATCTATGAACTATAACATGGTGCAAATAACACCTCAAGATGAAGTTGATAGATCAAATCCTTTCCATACTTATCAAAATAGTTCTTAAAATCTCTAAACCAATGTAGGAGTGATTGATACAAATATCTCTAACAATCCCACTAATAACCCTCCTTCTAATAATCCTTTCCTAACACTAATTTAGGGAGTGTTCTAACCAACACTAACTCACCTCTCGATACAACCAAAACCTTAGCTCAAATGATTCAACAAATGAACATCATGCAAAACTCTAATACCAACCAAATGATGTAGCTTTAATAACACTTGATCAATGTGGCTAATCAACTTCTAGCTATTCATCTTCAAGTTAATTGAAATTATATTCCTCGACATTGTAGGGGTACCTTAGGCAATGTTATTCCTCAACCCATAATTAATAACAATATGCTTCAAACCATTCAAAATGATCCTTTATCTCCCTTCATTATATCCATTGATATTGGTAGCATAACTCCAACTATCAAATATGATGGGACTAAAGACCCTAATTCATTTCTCAATGCCTTCGATAATATTTACAAAGAGTTGATCCAAACTAATACATTTCCAACAACTAAAGTATTATTCAAAACTTTCACTGGTGATGTATTAGAATAGTATAATCAACCTTTTCAACATTTTATTTGGCAACTTGAATATTTGGTTAATCCCTTGGTTAAAGAGTTTCAACATAATGATCTTCCTAAAAATTGTCTTAGTCACTTCATAAATGCTAAATAATCTCCTAATGAATTAGCTCGTGAATTTATTAAAAGATGGAAATTATTAACTCATAAATCCAATCATAATATGACTAATGATAACCTATTCAAACTCTTTATTACCACTCTTACTCCCACTCTTCAACACAAGGTTCACAACTTTTCTCTTCAAACTCTTAATGAAGCTCTTGACCAAGCTAAATGTCAAGACTTTCTTATGAAGAAATTCAAACCCAATCATAAACTTCTTAAAGGATATTTTCAAACATATAATGTTGTCACTAATAATTCTCCTCAAACCAAACTTGGAGTTAACAAATCAGATATTCCTTTACCATCTCATATCCCTCTTTCAGTTCAACAAATGCAACAATTTTTTTCTCCCTCAAATCTTTTCATTTATCCCAATGTTCCTCCTAAGTGGTATGATATCAATCTATTCTACTAGTTCCATATCGACATTAGGAATTCTCATGAATTTTTTAGAGGGATCACTAAGTGTGACATTTCTTATATACTTGGTGACTCATTCAATCATGAGGCTATGAAAAAAAAATTTCATCAAGAGTATGCTACCACATCTCAAAAATGACAAAAATTTAAAGCTTCTACCTCTAATAATCCAAAATCATCTTCAAACAATAATCAATCAAATGTCAAGGTTGTTTGTGCCATCAATGCCAGATATGACCTATATTTTAACAAATCTCAATATGTCAATATTGCTAAGGTTAATTATCATCATAAACTAGCTCATAAAGATCTTGTTACCAAGCCTAATAAACCATCTTTTGAAGAAAAATTTCTTAAAGATACCACTACCACTCATAATGATTCCGAAGCACTTGAGGAACAACTACCTCCTTCTAATCCTCCCACCACATCTATACCTCCTAAATCTAATTTGCCTTGTAAACCTCATGCAGTTTCTTCTAAATCACATTTGAATTTTCTTGAAGAACTCAACTCTATGCCTTGTAAGATTCTTCTCATGGAGTTGGTTCAAACCTCACCTTATCATCAAAAATTTATTATACAACAACTTTAAGAAATTAAAGATCCATCTTCCATAGATGAAGAACCATCTTCTATTTAATATCAACCAAATAATATCAATACCATTGAGACTATGTGTCCTTCTTCCAAGCCTTCCATTGTATTTATTGAAGAGGACATGATTAATGATGAAATTCTTTTTTGTGCTGATGATCTGCCTCTCTTGATCAAAGTATCCATTAATACCACCATTATCTAAAAAGTTCTAGTTAACAAAGGTTTTGGTATTAATGTCACATCCTTATGGCTCATTCAACATCTTGGTTATAGAAAAAAATCATCTTAAACAAACCCATCTTACTTGCTATGTATTTGACAAGACTAACCAAAATCTACTTGGTTACATTTTTATTCTATTGACCATTGGACCTAAGATTGTTAGAACCAAGCTTATGGTCCTTGATCTTACTTTATCCTATAACATTCTTCTTAGTCATCCATAGACTCATAACATTAGGGCCATTACTTCTTTTAGTAGTCAATTTATTAAATTTTTACATAACAAAAAATGTTACAAACATGAAATTGATCCCAACCTATGGAACGTCCAGTGTCCCAATCCTAAGCCTCAATATCAAATTCTTACAATTTCTAAAATCAATAGTTCTCCTTTACCTAAGTTCATCAACATGAATCATGATCAAGTTACTCTTACATATTTTTATGATGATGAACCCAATGAGTTGTAGCATACTTGAAATACTAGGAAGTTATCTACATATATTGCAGATTAGCTTCCTCCTCTCTTATGCCAAGATCATATTGTTCATATCATGGATGAGATTACCCACTTTCCCCCTCCATGTAATGCTTAAGATCCATCTTTACCTAAATAAGCCTTCACTTAAAATGACTTTGAGGTGGCAAAATTATTCCAAGATCCTCTCACCATGTCCCCTTGTATATTTAGCAACATTAGGATTTCACCTTTTGAAACTCCCCTTGATTCTCAAGCATGTACAATTTCTCCAACATATGATGACAATTATATCATGGCCCAATGTCACTCTCAAGACATAGATGTCAAGTACTATCAAAATATTTTAGTCAAGATTCATGCCTTGAATTAGGATGTACATACCATAACTACACATCATGACTTAGATCTTGAGGGTCATGTACCTCTCACCAGTTCTCCACTTACTAATACTCCTTGGGTGGTAGAACAAATTATATCTTCTAAACCTATAGACAATTCTAAATATTCTCTACCTCTTATATATCCTATCATTTCTTCAAATTAATCTCCCATCATTAAATATATCAACACTACCATCTCTTCAAATCAATATTCTTCATTTACTTCAGAAATTACACTAGATGTTAAGGCAACCAATTTCCATCTGATTCATTATGAATATGATCACCATGGCAATCAAATTCTAGACCTTGAAGTATATGTTGAATATTATGTTCCTCTTCCTATCTTGCCTAGTGACTAATCTATTATTGAGATACTTCATCCCCAAGAACCTCAACTTCCTTAGTAACATCATAAACTTAGACATTTCAAGAATAAACCTCCTTGTTTTAATATCTTTGTCACTATCATTAATTTTGAAACAAATCCAATTTTAGTCTTTCCTAATGTACTTTACCATTTTCAAGATAGTAATGCCATTATTATCAAAGAAACAACTCATATAGAATATGGTACCCCATCTCCTCAACCTATCATAATTTCTCAAGAACTCTCATCATATGAGCATGACAACTTTAGCCTATTCTTTGATAAATATCAAGAAGCATTCACTTGGTCCTACCAAGACATGCCTATCATTAACCCTAATATTATGGTTCATAACATCATCACTTATCCTAATGTTAAGCTAGTGCATTATAAATAATGAAAATCCCCACCTAAAGCTACTAATCTATGTCATAAGGAAATCATTAAACTATTAGATGTTAAATTCATTAAACTAGTGAATTATTCTAAATGGGTTTCTAACATTGTTCCCATTTAGAAGAAGGTAACTATGGTCATCCATATTTCTATTGATTTATATAACTTTAATCTTACTTGTCCTAGATATAACTTCCTCTTACCTTCAATAGATGCCATCATCGATTCAATGGCTAGTTACAAAATGTTATCTATTATAGATGGCTTCTTGAGATACAATTAGATTTATATTTCTCCCAAGGATCAACATAAACTAGTTTTTCTATGGAATGGGGAACCTATTGTTACATCAAAATGCCCTTAAAACTTAAAAATGCTGGAGCTACCTAACAATGTTTTATGACTCACATCTTTTATGATCTAATACACAAAATTGTTGAAACTTACATGGATGATCTTATTAATAAATATAAACATCTTAATAACTATCTTTTCAATCCTATTATCATATTTAACCATCTCCATAAATACAAATTTAGACTCAATCCTTTTAAATGTGTCTTTGGAGTCACATCTAATAAATTATTAAGATTCTTAGTCTCACTTTGTGGCATCAATGTTGACCCAGCCAAAATTAGTGATATTGGTAACATGCCCATTCCTTGATCTATTCCTAATATTCATACTTATTTAGGCAAACTTGGGGTAATTAGATGATATGACCCTGAAATGGCTTATTTCATTCGCTCCATCAATTTAATTCTCAAGAAATGTACAACATTAGAATGGATGGACTCATGTAAAAATTCTTCAATAATATGAAAGAGTCATTACTTCATCCACCTAAACTTCATCTACCCTCCAATCATTAATTTTCTATACTTCTTCCATAATTATCTTAGTTGGGGCAATGCTTTCCCAACAAGATGATACGATAAGAGAGTATGTTATTTAATTCATTATCTAAAGCCTAATTGATTATGAAATATGTTTTACCAAAGTTGTGCGTGATTGCTTGGATATTTATTTTGTGGCTAAAAAGCTTCATCATTATATGATATACCAAACTAATTATGTCATCATTCATTCCAACCCCCTTAATTATTTCTTCTCCAAATATTTTCTTCATGGAGATGGAATTGTAAAATGGATGGTATTAATTATAGAATTTGATCTTTGCATCATCACTAAAAAATTTGTTAAAGGGCAAGTCATAGCTGACCAACTTGCCACAGCTCCCATTCTGGCCACTTATCTACTTCAAGATAACCTTATCAATGATAATATCCTTTTCATTTAATGTATTAATCAATATATATAATTTATAGACTATATTCATATCTTTAATATTAATCTTGAAGCCAATAATCTTGAATAATATTTCCCACCCTTTGGTACTTCTAAATCAAAGGTAGTTGTCAAGGAGCTCCTTGACATTAATGTTGACTTGCATGTGGATACTTAGACCCTTCAATTTTGTGGTGATAAATGCCTTCAAAGAGATGGGGTAGGTTGCATTCTCACTAGTCCTCTTGATAATATTATTCCTTCATATTTTTTCTTCACCTTTGATGTCACCAACAATGTGGATGAAGATGAAGCTCTTATCTTAGGCATGAGAGCTTATCTTGATGTAGACATCCAATATCTTCATGCTTTAGGATATTCTCAACTAATTTTCATCAAGTTAATGGTGATTATTAATGTAAAAGTGAGAACCTCATTACCTATCATCAAACACTCTTTCTAAGTAATTTATGTCTTACACTATTGAGCTTATTCCTTGAGACCAAAATTCCAATGTTGATTCTCTTGACTCTTTAGCTACTCTCTTTCATCCTCATTAAGTTCTTTCTAATCCTTCATTTATTATTAAAATCAAAAAATTTCCATCATCTATCTAATCACATGATTCAATTATATATTATAAGGTTGTGACTATCTGACAAAGCCCTTGATACCATGATATCATTCAATACTTAAAACATAAAACTAATCCTCCTGATCTAGATTCTCATGAAAAGCCATGCATTCATAAAGAAGATTTAAATTATGTATTTCAATCTAATATCCTTTACTATGACAATTCTAAAGTTACCTTGATCCATTATTTTATACAAGATGAGGTACTTCCTGTACTCAAACAAGCACATGAAGGCATTTGCATTGGTCATTGTAGGGGACATGTTATGACATGAAAATGCTTACATATGCATTATTTTTGGACTACTCTTGAAAAGAATGAAATTAAATTTTCCAATAAGTGTAATGCTTGTTAACTTCACAATGATCTTATCCATTCACCTCCTATCAAGCTTCAAACTATTGAATGTATTTAGCCATTTTCCACATGGGGATTTGACCTGATTGGTAAACTTCCTCATTCCCAATATGGGCACATTTTTATCATCATTGCTACTGAGTAATTTACCAAGTGGGTAGAAGCCATGCCCCTCATTAATGTTTCTAATCCTACCATATCCAAGTTCATTCTTAACCAAATCATTTACCACTTTGGTGTTCCTCATACCATCATTTTAGATAATGGTCGTAATTTCAAAAATAAACATGTTAAACAACTTTTTACTAGATTTAAGATCAATCACAAGTTTTCCATGCCTTATCATCCATAATGCAATGATCAAGATGAGGCCACCAACAACAATTTTCACAAAATTCTCTAAAATACAATTCATGAAACCTGAATAGATTAGCATATTCATATTATCCTAGACATTGGGCCTATCAGACTAACATTTGTACTTCCATCAGGGCAACTCCATTTTCACTAGTTTATGGTTCTAAGTCAATCCTTCTATTAGAATTTGATATTCCCTCTCTATGTATCTCTTCATGGAATTATTCTTGATGAATAAATATGTGAATCTTACCTTCATGCCCTTGATCTTCTAGATGAACATCATCTTTTTAAATTATAACATAACCACCAATACAAGGCTCAGATTACTTGACAACATAACAAACATGTTAAATTCAACACTTTTAATGTTGGTGATATTATCCTTAAACTATATTACGCACATGATAAAGAAGGTAAATATGCCCAAAAATGGTGGTGTCCATATTTAGTTACAGACATTATTAGTCCAAGCACTTGTCATCTTCAAAATAATGAAGGCCATGTTTATAAAGATCCCACCAATACTCAGTTCCTCAAAAAGTACTTTGCAGGTTACTTAAGCATGGCTCTCTCCTCTGTAGCAATGTCCCCTTTTCACAAACCTTTATTTCTCCTTCTTAGTCTTTTGGTTTCTTGATGTACCATATTATTCCTTATATCCTTGCATGTTTATCTCTTTTTTTTCACCATTTGGGTTTTTATTTTATGAGTTGCTTTGTAATACCACATATAAGACCCAACATTCCTCACAAAACTACAATATTTTACCTATTTTTATCTTTCATTTTTTCTAATTGCCAATGTTGTTTTGGCATACTTTGGGTTTTCCTTTGTGAGGTTCTTTGTCAAAAGGATCCATCATTTTTATTTAATTTTATTTTATTATCACCCTCATGGGTCTATTTTTTATGAGTCTTTTTTGTAATATCATCGATAAGACCTAGCCCACCTCATAAAATTACCATTATTTTCATGTTTTTGATCCTTGTTATTAAACTTTAGATTTTACTTCTTTTGTTAGATGGAATTTGTAAACAACCTATGTTAGCATGTTTTCATTCACTTCTCTCTTTGTCATGATAAGGAATAACACATTTTTGTCATTGTATCCCTTATTTTTTCCCTTTGTCACATTTTGTAATTTGAAGCAATTCAAACTATTTCATGTGTCATTCCTCTTGATTTCCATTTTATTTCATCTCCTTATTAGATAAAACAAATTTGAAGTCAAGATATTACTTTTATTTTACCTTTATTTATGAGACTCTTAGACCCCATGATCTTTGAAGTTTATCTCTCTTAGAAACCATATCCCATTTTTTTAAAGGAAAGTCATCTTTATACCCATGTTTGGTTTTCCAAATCTGTATGGAGGAGAAATAGAAAAGGCCTTCAGAAGAAACTTAAAATCCAAATCATTTAGAAAAAAACAATAATATCTAAAAGGCAACATGCAAATATCAAAATTCAAATTCACACCAAAAGATGTAATGACAAGCACATCTCCTATCTCCAATAGAAGCTCAAACCCCAACGGTTGATTTCACATAGAGTGAGGACCTTTTGGGTGTGGTAGGCCAGTAGACTAAAATAGGTGATTTTAAAAAACTTTATGGTGCTACCTACTTCCTCATGCAAGTACCTAGTCTTCATATTAAACCAACGACTCTGTAAGGGGTCCAAGAGAGTGGAAAACAAGTCATGAAGAGGTAGGTCCATTTTAATTTTCATGCATATAGCCTTCATGGGATGATCTATATACTCCATTTATTTACCCAAGACTTATGTAGCTAAGAGAAGTTCTTTAGAGTCATTAAGGTTGAAAGTCCTCTTGTTTTGACAAATCTAATTTGAGTTTTTTGAATTCAACAAAGAATTCGTCTACCTTGGTTTTTCCTTCATTCTCCACTCTACCCATTTCATTTCCCCCTTGATATATAAATTGTGATTCCAAATCTATTTTCTCTTCTTCTTTATTTCCTTCTTCTTCACCTCTTAAAAACATGATGGCATTACTTGTTTTAGTTTTATCAATCCTTATAATTAAAACAACATGTTTGAGAAAATTTAGATCATTTCATTTATATCACTTTACATTTACTAAACTTACTTTACTTTCCTTTTCCCATTTATCATTATTTTTATATCTTGTTATTATGAACAACTGAGTTCATACAATTTTTCCATTATTAAGTGATATGTGGTTTGTTACTACTCAGTCAATAATGTTGTTTTCTTTTTTTATGAATCCTTTTTCCATTGATGATTAAGTTGTGGATTATTACTACTCACTCATCAATGTTGTTTTACCATTTTGTCTTTTTAGTTAGTCTTTTTACCATTTATTTTCATTTTTTTCTACCTTGTTTAACATGTATCATTAGTTTGATTTGGTGAGTTTACATTTATTACTTTGTGATAGCTTGTTTGAGTTTTTTTGTCTTTAGTAGCCTTGAATTTTTGGATACCTAATTTACTCTTATTGTTTGACTTGGTCATTTGGTCTAACATAGCACCTGTCAGCCGAGTTTGCCAAATTTCCCATGTACATCCCATCTTCATACCACTTGCTATGTTAGTTTTTCTTGAGTTTTTCTATTTTTTCTCTTTATTTTTGTATTCTTGGGATTATCAAAAGAAATATTTATTCCCTACATGATCAAAATTTAAAACACAATAGATAACCATCCTACAATAAAAGGTAAGTCAAGGCACACATTTCATTTATTTTTTTGTTATTTACTATTTAGAGTAAGTTTCATTTTATTTATTTGCTTTCAGTTATTTCATGATTTTAAAATACTATAAATTCTTTTGGCATCAATGTTATGTGTGTCCTTATGATCTTTCTTGAAGCACCATCCCTTGTTACACCTTACTGACACATGATGAGCTTCAATTGGGGCATATGTATACACATAATATTTTCAACATTTATCAATTATTGATGCTTAACATCTTATAAGAACCCACAGAGACTCAATCTCTCAGAGTACACACCCTAAGGGGTTCACTAGGAAATGGGTGGGTAGACCTTTTGTGCTTTCTAGGATTGTTGTCCCTTTTTCCATATTATTACCAATCTAACTAGTTCCTAAAATATTTTTCATAGTTATTTATCCTCTTTTACATAGTCTTATAGTATTTTTCATCTTTTTATCCTTCATTTCCTTGTTGGGCACCCCTTTGACCTATTCAACATACTAGGTTGACCTAGTACCTTTTTTGGACATTTCTTTATTTTTGTTTGTTAGCCTCTCGATTGACCTAGCAAAAATCTAGTAAGTTAGCCCAAAAATATGCTAGGTCAATCAGGTCAACCTAGTACAACCAGCATTATCAAATAATTTTAGTGTAAGATACTCCTATAAATACAAGGTCATTTTGATCATTATTCAGATATGTAATCAAGAGTTATTCGCTTGTGCTTCTTCACAATTTGTTCTTCCTCTATTCTACTTGAGGAGATTTAGCTTATATTTATTATTTTGGAGAATATAGTCTTATGGATAGGTCTTAGATGATTTGGCCTAAAAAAGTGATCTTTATGAACCATAAAAACCTATTTTGAAGTCCTTTTGGCCAAGGGAGAGATTGAGTCTCAATGGGTTCACATTCAAGTAAGTATATTATAACTTTGTTCTCCTATTTTTTAGTAGATAGAAGTAGCATAAGTTTTGGATTGAATAATATTACTCTTCATATTCCATGTATTAGGTTGTTACTTATAATTAATTTATTTAAAGTTCCCTATACATGTTTTTATTTCTTTGTTTTAATAACCCTCACTTTATGCCATAAACTTTGGTACACGCTAGATTAGATTTACTCTTCTTATTACTAGATTAGTGAAATATTAAATCATAGGACTCTTTTAGGGTTGTGATGTGGTTGTGTTAGACTATTGGCCTTAGAAACCTATCTTTCATAGTGTGTTGTGACAAGTGATCCCCTAATCAGGTCTAGTGGATCCTCACATTGGTCATGCTCCAACTTAACAATTGTATTCTCCCAAATTGAAAGTGTAGGTGTACTCTATCCCATCTGATCCAAGACTCATTTATGGACATGATGCATTTTTGATTGCATATAGTTTACTATAGAAAATCCTAGGACTTGACATAAGCTTGTCAAGTATGCACTATGGGTAGGTGGATAATGATCAAGTAAGCCTTAAAAGCATCACCATTTTATATTGGTGTATGGAAAAGAGCCTATATTCCCTATCAATCTCAAGAGTTTGACATACAAATTCATGCAATAATATATGGAAGAAGACCAAGATATTTGAAATTTAAGATTTCTAAACATAAGCTAGATGGAAGATGCACGAGAATAAGCCTTTCATAATTTTAGTAGATATTAGACCATGATGAAGAGGTGGTTTGACAAGATATCAAGGATCAAGGTGTTCAAAAAATGATATTTAGTTCTCCTTTGGTAAAAATCATATAAGCCTAAAGGCAAACATGGTAATTTCATGCCTCTATAGATTGGCCCCTATGAAGTTGTAGGCACACTGGGAGGCAAAACTTTTAGACTCAAAGACTTAAAAGTAGTAGAGTTCACACTACCCAAAAATGGGTATTACCTCAATAATTACTTCTCTATTACTCCCCTTGAGGTCTTTATGGAATAAAGTAGTAAGATGGTTAGATTAAGTATAGGTAGGCTTCTTATTTTCCTTTAGTTATTTCTTTCCTATCCCTTATTTTCATATAAGCATGTATATATCTATTGTTTCCCTCTTATTTATTGATTTTTTTCTTTTGTATGTGTGTTTGATTTTTTTACATGTCTCTTTGCATCAAATAAATCCTTTTGGATAATTCTCATCTCAAAGTTTGTTTAGTTTGATTGAAAATCCAAAGTTTAAGAATGTGGGTATAAACCTTATACATATTCTGACCTTGGGTCTGAAATGTGAACCAAATATAAAAGATTTGAAGAAACTAATAAAGACTAATGGAAGAGGCCAAATTTTCCATAAGTGATTAAAAATTGTCTTAACCTAAATTTTATTTTAATAAGATTTGCACTTGTAGGATGAAAGCTTAATCTATTGAGACATAGTCGTACTATCACTTAACAAACCTCCTTTTTTGGGACAATGGTTAAAACCATAGGTGATTTTTTGAGGATAAAAAACTTGAATAAATACTTAAACTTAGCTACCCTAGTTCCCAACCTTTATAAAATAATTAAAGATCTAAAAATAAAAATATAAGAATTTAATGCAAATCAAAAGCTTTTCAAGTATAAGTGATTCTGGTAATCTCCAAGAAGTCTATAGATGCCTGGCTAATAGTGGAACAAGGCCATGAGTGGAGCTAAAGGAAACTCTATTGGGGTTATGGATGCCTAGTTAGTAGTAGAGTACTTCCCAAGCTTTCATTAAAAGAGAAGCATGGTTCTTAATGAATATCTTATCATGCTCCAAATTAGTGTTAATGATTAAATCCATAAAACTTGGAAGTTGTCCCTTGAAATCCCATGGAAAATGGTAAGTGGAATAAAAGCACATACACAACATGGATATGTATTTATGTTTGACCATAAATCTACAAGTGTACGGTTTGTTTCAACAATAAACCGATCTAGATAATGACATTGATCAAGTGGAGTGGATGACTTAGTTGTTTTTCCGAACCAGAGTCTCTAAGTTATAACATATTACTATGTCCCCGCCTAGAAGTTGCCATTTATTAAGGTGAACATACCCCCATTTTTTAAACTTGGGACCCTTGAGATACTTTAAACCTTAACACTAAAAAACATGGCATGTTTTGAACATTATTAGAATTTGAAGTTCATCCACTTTGATAGAGTTAACCTACTAGTTTATGGTGTTTCTTTAAAGTTACCTAATGTTACTAATGACTAGCCCTCATGTCTTTAAGTTATAGGTATCATGGATCATGCTTATATTTTACAAATTGAATCTATTCAAGTTTTCACTAGCCTTTGGTTTGTGAAAATTTAAATCTAAATTCATGTTCTGAAAGCTCTCCTTTAGAAAACCCTAGATTAAGCCCTTGGTTCAAATTTACATTTAGTGAGAAATAATTGGTGGGAATATTTAAAATTACTTTGATTTAAGATAATTTTTTATGTTAAGGCTTGGTCATATTTCTTATCACAACCAAACCTTAACATGTAAGTCTTACTTGGTCATTTTTATTTTTCTCCCTTTGTTTCCTTTATTTCTAACCAAGTCTAACTTTCATATTGGTAGGGTTCTTTTGATTTTTTTTATAACATGCTCCCTTTATTTAATATTTTATCCTAAATTATTAATGTTAAGGTCTCATTCATGTTTATCAACATGAGACCTTGGCCTTAACACTCTATCCTAAGCTCTTATTTCATCCCGAGTCCTGACTTAAATGCTTTTGCCTTTTACAAATCAATGGCTCTTGCTTCATCAATCAGTTTATTTAGATGGCATGAAGGATTAAATTTAGGATATTAAATCCTTAACTCTTTAAGAAAATATTATGTCATCACATGGGTCATGATCAATGGCATGTGCTTAAGTGTAACCAAAGATTGGATGACATAAGGAAGGCCCAAAGATTAGATGGGCCCTAGTATTAAATATGAGCTTAAGCCTAAGTTTTATCGTAAATCCTTGTTATATGTTTTAATATAACAAGACCTTAGTTTAAAACATAGGTTTTAAACTTCAATTATTTAAAATAGCTGATTATATACAAGTGTCTAGTTTAAAGACAAAAAAATCAAGGGCACTCACCCAAAGTAGATCCAATAGAGAAAAAAAAACATTGAAATGTCAAAGGCCAAAAGGAGTCCCATGAGGATGACAAGTTTCATCATCTTAGGGACTTAGATCATGATCAAGGACATGTGGGACATACTTGGGGTCAATAGGGTCAAATATCAGGATCCCCACAAAGCCACCATATGGTGCTCCCACATTCAAAGCTTAATGTTAATAGAACCCTAAACCAATAACATGCACTCACTCAGATCTTAATCAAATGAATCTCATTTTATCATGATACTTGATTAGATAAAATGAATTGAATTTGAGATCTATGAAATATAAGAACTTGATGAGCTTAAAATTGATGTTTTTATAACCATCATTTGACCTTCATAAGGCCATCCTTAACGTCTATGAGACCATAAACTTTAATCCCACCAAACCTAAATAACATCATGAGTTTAAATTTGACATTCTTATGAATATCATTTGACATTCAGGATGTTGTCTTTGATGTCCATGAGGCTACCAAATTCAAGCTCATCTAACATTTTTACATAGACAAAGGGGCATGTTTTATATCATTCAAGGGGTCATTTTTTATCATTATTTAAAACTTATCATTAAATATTTTAACCAAAGACTATTGCATGTTTATTAACATGAAATAAACTTAACTTAAAAAAATTTAGCCTATGTCTTTTATATAACCATGTACTAATTAAAGTTTATGCATCTTGTAGGATCAATGACATGCACTCCATCAAGGTCAGATGATCTAATGGTATAAGATTGCCAATAAATATTCAACAAAGCTCTAATAACTTACAAGATCGATGGTTTAACATATCTCATATGCTTGTTTGATATGCAACTGATATATGAATTAGAGCTCAAAAATATTCATGGTAGTTAGGAGGCAATAATAAAGACATGAGATAAAGTTATATCCATCTATGGAAAATGAAGGTAGGGTCTTCAAGGACACATACTTGGACACTACTACATTGCGAATAGTAAATAAGAACTAGTCTGAGCTCTTTTAGACCATTTAAGACATGCATCCCATCATGGAAGAAGAGTAGAAGATTACCACCATGACTAGAAAGTACTATGACCTCATTGTAGTCTAGATGGTTGGACTTCACCATGTTTCTACCAAACTAGAGGTAATCTATTATATTCACATCCTTGTTCCCATTTTTAAGGACTATGGAATTAAATAAGGTTAAATTATTCATAAAAGGACCTTTAGGAGAATTTCATTCATTTCCCCATTAGCATTCAAGATCTAATATAAACTTTAGAAACCCCAAGTGGATTTTACCACTATTAAGGAATAAAATTGTAAGAATGACTTAGATTCCATACTTAGTCCATGGTTTTTCCAATGGAACCATGTGATCTGAGACTCTGTTGGAAATATCCCAGTTTCCCAATTTAGAGAGGGGGTTAGGGTAATTATGACTCAATTAAATATAATATATGGACCCTCCAACCTCTTATGTCAATAAGAGTTGGGCTTCCTACATCTACTTTATGGTAGAGAAAGAACTCACCCCCCTAATTAGAGATGAGATTAACATCTAGTTATAATTGAAATTTAGAGCCATTAAGAAGAATAATAGTAACTAATTCTTAATTATGTCCTATCTATTAGATGCCTTTCTATCCTCCACCCAAATCCATTATATCAAAAATTGGTCACCTAAGGGAAAAACTACACTCTCCCACCATTATTCCAAACTACATATTTTCAAATATATACACAACATGTAATTCATTTGTGATTTTGTTTATCCTACTTCAGTTGAAGCCATTACATGGATTGCCAAGCCAAGGATTAGCCCTTTGATCAGGAAGTATGTGGAGCTAATGGATGACATCTAGTTGTATCTATATTTTATAGTGATAAAAATTGAAGGGATTTTGATTCAAACTTACAATTTGCTTTTCTATGTCCCTAATAAACTAGCAAAGCAATAAATTACATATGAACTTCTTCATTGCAATGGTGGAATGTATAAGGATAAAAAGAAAGGCCTCCTCCATCCCTTTCCTTTTATAATTGGCAAAACTATTCTATAAGATTAGAAACATGTAGACATTATTTATAGATATAGAGAATCATTTATATTTTATATAAATGACCTAAGGTAGTGGGACCCTAATGACAAGGTCTCTAATAATTTAAAGATAAAATACCTACCCAAACTAGCTTATGAGCACCAACTTAGTCCTTATGACACTTTGTATATCAAAGCCAAAAATTTTGAGGAGGTGTTGGCTAGTTTTAAGAGACATAATGTTAGACTTGAACACAAATTGACCAATGATCAGAAGCCCCTAGGTGACATATGGTAAATGGGACCTCTATAATACCATTTTTTGCTTGTCCCTTTAAGACCCCATCAAGATCAACTACAAGTAGAAGGGTAAGAACCCCAAGCACAAATTAGACAAGGTCTTGATAAGTAAAATTTGGAAGAGAGACCTAGTGAGGGTCCATCATCCTTAGTCCCTTGTGACAGACTAGCATCTCTAGTTAAATTCTTTAACATGATTTACATGTAACTTCATGAGATAGTGGAGGATGTTGTCAAGGTCCTTACTAAGGCATATAGGTATGATGAAGAAGAGGAACATATTACATAATCATAGGCCTAAATATAGGAGGTTGAGAAATAAATAGGGAAAGATCTTGCCTTAGATCTAGTCCCGATAACACTATTGAGGAAGAGAAAGGTAAAATTAGCAATGGTCTTAATTAGGCAAAAGAAGACCAAGTTGACTTTCACTCACCCTACAAATTAAATCAAATTATTTAGTGAGTAATACCCCATTCATGTACCAATCATCCCTAATTTGTTCATCTATGAAAAAATGTAGAAGATTCCCACCTAATCCAACTCATTGGCCTTGACCCAAACTATCAATAATTATGTACATGATGATATCAAGCCATAAATAAGGACTTTGATGAAGTGGGAGGAAGAAAGAAGAATACTAGATACTACAGGGTTAGATAACAAGTAGATGGATGCTCTAAGAGCATCAATCAATACCTAGATAGAGGCTCATGGACCTCTAATGTATACAAAACCAACTACCAAAGTCAAATTAAATATTGAGAATGCCAAGTTAGATAGAGTGAAAACTAGAAAAGCCATGGTGGGGATTGAAGAATTCATCTTTCAAAAGGTTAATCCATTTATTAGATTAACTCCATTTAGAGGTCAAAAACCTAGTGAGCACCCAATCCATGTAGAGGACATTGAATAAATAATCAAGGCTCATTCAGCTCAAGTTAGAGTAGGCATTAGAGGCATGATGCAAAGAATATATAATTTTAGGAAGGAAAGGGAGAACCTTGAGAAATAATCTATCTTATCAGTGTCTGAGGTAATGATCAAAATTCTCAATGAATCATTTTATGACATGTTTAATGCACTAAAAGTAATGAAGGTAAGGTAAAGTACATTAGCATAGTATAATATAGTGGTTAAGGGTCTAATAACCCAATGGAAAGCTTTAGAGGATAAAATAATTGGGTTAATTAACATTCGAGTTGAAAGGTAGATTCTTGGGTTTAAAATAATAAGTTTGGGGCATTTGAATGCAATTATGGAAATGGTGGTTGACAAGGTCCAAGCTTTAAGTGCATGGTCCTAGGATCTAGGAAGACTCCTAAACGATGATGTGGAGCTAAGAGAAAAGGATTAAAAAAATCCATGGGATAATGCTCAAAGACATTACAAAGCATATTATCATAGCCATCATCAAGGATGATGAATTTAAACTCAGGGCTAATTTGGTGACTTAGGAAATAAAAAGTAAAAGTCAAAGCTAGTTTAGGGCAGATAATAGGAAGATCTTAGCCATGATATTAAATGTTTGGGGAAGAATAAAAAAGGCCAAGAGCATCAGATAATCCATTTCCATAGATGAAATGGAATTTATTGAGCTTTCTAACAAGGAGGAAGAGTGTCTCTCGAAACTAGATGTGGACCTAGAGCTAGTTAATAAACAACACCAAAAGGCTATGAACATCCTTTACCAATTATAATAAAGTTCTCATGTGCATGGTACACCAACCAACTAATTAATATTCCATTTGGTAAAATATTTTTAATATTTTGAAAGAGGAATATTCTTTTATAAAGGCATATACTAGTTTGTTAGTGTAGTTGCCTCTAGGTCAGTACATTTGGAAAAGAAAATGTATTCTAGAATTATAAAGAAGGATAGTTATCCTTATCCTTATACATTTATATCTTGTAACTAATCAATATTTCCTTGTCCTTTTACAAAATAAAGTATTTCCATTTTGTAAAGTGAGAGAATTTTGAGAAATTTTTTTACACTTTGAGTAGTTAATACAATCAAGGACTTTTGAAAATATTGTCCAAATTTGTTTATGTCAATTGTTACATGGATTTTCTCTCAATTTCTAGTCTTAATTCTTGAATTTGAGTAGTTTTTATGAATTTAGAGTTGCATCTTCAAGTATAGTGTTGTTAATTTTTGCTTATGCTAGATTAGTTGAATGATCTTGAATTTTCTTCATTTTATTTTCTCTACATTAGAATTTGCAAATGTTATTTTAGTGTGGTAGTAAATGTTTAATGTAAATTTAGTTCTTAATTTTACTTCTTTATATCATCCTTAGAGTTTTCCTAGTGTTTAGTGCAATTTGAGCTTATTATATTTTGCACCATATACTGGTTAAATGCATACTCAGTTGTAATTAAAACTTTGTCATAATGTTGGGGTTTACGATCAATAATTACTTATTCTCTTTCTATCTTACTCTTGTCTTTTGCTTCTTTTTTAACCAAATCACTTTACTTTAGATTTAATTGTAAATGTCTATTTATAATAGTCTATAGTTTAAGCTAAGATCATAATTCACTAGTATTAGCATTGATACTTACACTTTTCAAAGATTTGGATCATGGTGGCTCCCAACCATCAATTAATATAAATTTTGTGGGATATTTGAACATTTCTCTAAAGTTATTTCACCATAAGTAGCATAAAGTTGTCAAAACCTAGTACTAATGATCTAAATTCCAAAAATTCTCTAATGATAAGTGTTTTTTAAACATTAAGGACATCTTTGATGCATTTAGAGGCATCAACAAGTCCCTACTGGTTCTAGAAGGAGGGATTTTTGTGAATTGGCTAAATCTCTATTAATCTTAGTGTGATGATATAAGATTGGTTTTATCTTTTCACTTTTGCATAATTCTTTACTTATAAACATAAATATCATTAATATTTG
The DNA here is from genome assembly GCA_037957365.1 of Torreya grandis. Classification (NCBI taxonomy): domain Eukaryota; kingdom Viridiplantae; phylum Streptophyta; class Pinopsida; order Cupressales; family Taxaceae; genus Torreya; species Torreya grandis. Next base: position 75,108 of record JARHVA010004211.1, read on the forward strand.
TGGTCTTTGACATATATTTGTGCTTTCTTTAGATAAATATCATAGTTATTTGAATTTTGATGCCTAATTTTTTTAAATATGGATTAAGATTTGAGAATCTATGGTAGTTGAGGTTAGAACAGCTTGTTTTGATCAAATATTAGTAAATTATTCATAGATATAGGTTTATTTGGCTTAGGCTTATAAGGATACACCATATTTACATAATTGGACACATCTTTGAGCTAGCTTAGTCAAATGTTAATGTCTTTTACTATTATTTATACAAATATTTATAAAATTAGCTTAATGTGTATGTTTAATATTTATTATTTATAAGTATTAAATTGACACATCATATTTAAAATAGGATATTAAATCTTCAAGCTATAATTAACAAGTATTTTAACAAGATACAATTCAGAGACATGAGAACCTTTGATTGAGCTTGAAGTCCATACAAGATCCAGGTGAGATAAAGGTAGGCATAGATGTTCCAAATATTTTCCAACCTCACCTATTCAATTTACCCCTACCTTTGACATTCATCTAGGTATGGATTTGTTGGGATATTATTTAATCAACATGCTAGGTTTGCTACATGATATCCCAAATAATCCTAAAAAATACTTTCCAACTTTTAATCTAACTAGTATTGTAACTATTGAAGAGCACATTAAAGCTTTCAAAGATTATTTAATGTTGTTAAATGTCATACATGAAGATGTAAAATTTAGGTTTTTCCCCTTTAATTTCAAAATATGATGCATATAAATGGTATCTCAACTTTCTTAACAATTATATTACTAGATGGGATGGTTTCACTAATGTTTTCATAGACTAGTTTGGAAAAATTGCTAGTCCATGTGTCATATACCACAAATTCACCACCATTAGTAGGGATGTAAGTGAGCCCATAAGGTCCTTTAATGCCAAGTTATAAAAAATTTATAGTAGGCCCATAGACCCTTATAAACTTGATGATGTTTTATCTCTAGAAATCTATAAGGATGCAGTCAATCCTATGACATATATTTTTGAAAAGACCTCTTTCAACTATAACTTCATTATCTAGGGCTTATTTTAAATCAATGATCATAAATGATCAAATGCAACCCTAGGGACAAATGGCCTACTCTATCCTAAATATCAATCCATATTTTCCCATTTCGAACATCTTCCCCAAAATAATTAGAATGTTCTAGCTTTGAATGAACTTCCAAATGTAGATCAATTACCTTTGAGTCATGTTGTTGCCAATGAGAATCTAGGATTCTTAAGTTATCCTTCTGCTAATAAATTCAATACAAATTATCAAAGAGATTTAGCACTAGCTATTGGTACTAATAATAACTAGGTTCACAATTCAAAAACTCCCAAGAATGAAAATGTGTCTATTCTGACAATGGTTCAAAAGTTAAGCACTGACTTCCTTGAACTGTAAAAATTAAGTTAGCAATAATAGAGAGAGTTATGGTAGGAACATCTCATTCCAAAGGTTTAATATGACTAATAATATGTTTCATAATGATAGTTTCCACAATAAAAAGAATAATGAACCATCTTCTAAAAAGAGGACTATGGATATTAATCTTACTAATATTTCTTTCCTTTATTATTGTAAGGTGCATTGTATAGCCAATCATGGTGAGATTGATGTATATGAGTTTTGTAAGGATTTTTAAGCTTTCCAAGAAGTGTGAGACACATTTGAAGTGGTCCCTAATAAGGATAGTGGTGTACAGACTTTAGGGTACAAACCTACTAATAAAACTTTCATGGTGGAGACATTTTAATTCCCTTTTCAAGAGGACAATGAACTTGATGATGTCCCTAAGGAAATCCAAGCCTTCCAAAAATTCCTAAAAAATACTTATCCTTTGAGGAATAGAGAGTAGAGCCAAATCTCAACTACCTAAACACCCAATAACTTTTTATAACTCCTCCATACACTTCTTCAAGTAATGATCCAGAACCACCCAAAGGGAATACCTCTAAGAATAATGTTGATGTTCCTAGTTCTTAGAAGAAGACTAGTTATAATATTATTAAGGACATGAAAAGGAAAAAATATAACATCATATTTCATGAATTAATGTAGATAATAGAATAAAGAGACCTCTTTCTAGAATCATTATCAAATAAATCTAAAAAACTACCCAATGCTACAATGCTAATATGGTTATGCACAAAGCTAAAGTAGAATCTCCTCCTTTCCTACTCACTGTCATGATGTTCGGTAATAATTATCATAATTTTTTATTGGATTCTAGTACATCCACCAATATCATGCTATTAGTTATTTACAAACAACTTAGATTAACACCTATTAATTTTGATAGAGTTGTTACTCAATTAGATAAATCTAGAGTAAAAGTGATTGGGGAATTATTAAATGTCCATATACAATTATACTCTAAGCCTAGAGTGTAATAGTTTATTTATATCTAAGTTGTTAACATTATTAATTTTTATGGGATCTTATTAATTAGGGAATATACCAAAGCTCTAAATGGCTATATGTCAATGAATTTTTCAAATTTATGGCTTCCTTGGAAAGGAGTTCCAAATTAGATCAAAGTTAAAAGATAGCTGAGGATGAAGCACATGATCAGTGAGCACAATGATATCAATGATTGGGTCAATATAATTGAATCTAATTTGGGAACTTTTACCTTAAAAACTATAAAGTCATATGATCATAAGAGTACTCATGTTATGTTTGGGCTATGGAAGCTATATTTTATGGTTTTATGTGTAACTCTATGTCTTGAGTCAATATTGTTCTAACTGATCCTACTATTAAGAAATATCATGCATCCTATAGTCTATAGTTTACATGCACCAATAACCTTACTAAATATGAAGCACTGATCCTAGGTTTGTAGTCTTCTATAAAAAATAATGTGAAGGAACCACTAGTCCATGGTGATTCAAAACATGTAATCAACCAAGTAAAGAGTAAATATCAATGCAAATCTTCATACCTTAAGAGGTATATGTTTAGGTTCTGAGATCTAATTGAGTCTTTTGATACCTTTAACATTATCTCCATACCTAGAGAGGAGAACAAGGTTAATAATGAGTTGGCATCTATGATAGCCAACCTCATGCCTAAAAAAGACTCACCCAACTTCAATATTGATTTGATACCTTGTATTTTAGTCCTAGATAATGTGAATCATTTTTAGTTATTCAATGATGATCAACAAATCTTGAACTTCATGACTAGTTCAAGAGTGTTTCAGGTTTAGAATATTGATGAGACTAATGAAAATACACTTAAGGAAGACAAATTTGATGGTAAAGTCATTCAACTGAATGACAATAAGATTCCCAAAGGCATGATTACCTTAGAGAGAATGTTTGATCAACATAACCTAGTTCAGGTTTATAATATTATAAAATTAAGTGGGAAGGACTACAATGTTGTTGATCTTGGGCTTTAAGATCAACCTCAGTTGGTTAACATTGGAAAAACTTACACTAGTGGTGAAAATGAGAGATCTAGAGAGCTATTAATGAAGTAGAAAGATGTCATATCTTGGTCTTATGATGACTTGAAGATATTTGATCCAAGATTCATCACCCATACTATAATCCTTAAATAAAGTTGGAAACCCTTTAGGTTAAAGCAAAGACCTATGAACCTTGTCTTAGAACAAATGATCTTTAAAAAGGTTAAGAGATTGTTAGATGCTAGAATTTTCTTTCCCATCAAGCATTCTATCTGGGTAGCCAATTTGATACCATTCAGAAAGAAAAATGGTGAGATTAGGCTATGCATTGACTTTAAAAATCCTAGTAAAGCATCTAAAAAGGATAATTATTATCTTCCCTATCTTGAGTAGGTAATACAAATAATTTTAGGATCAGCCATGATGTCTTTTATTGATGGTTTTAGGATCAACCATGATAGTTATAAGGAATATATAATGAAGATAACTTTAAAACCTAAATGGGGAACCTTTACATAAAAAATAATGCCTTTTTGGAATAATAAACATAGGATCCACTTTTGAAAGGGACATGGACCATACCTTCCAAGATCTGATTGGTATCTGTCTCATTACATACATGGATTATCTAACCATCTTTTCTAAAAATAAGTAAGATCACTTTATGCATTTACATCAAGCATCTAAGAGGTGCCAAAGGTATGGAATCTCCATCAACCCCAAGAAAAACATATTTTGTGTTAATGAAGGCAAATTTTTGGGCCATTTCATAACCAAATATGAGACCTCCATAGATCCTAAAAGGGTGGAAGCTATATCTAAGATAGATCCTCCAAATAGTAGAAAAGACTTAAAATCATTATTTGGAAAAATAAAATTTTTAAGAAAATTCATTTTTGGTTTTATAGAAATTATCAAACCATTGAGTGATATGTTGAATAAGGATGCTAAGGTCACTTGGAATGAGGAATCTAGGAAGGCATTCAATAAAATCAAAGAATTAATTATCTAAGCTCTAGTCTTGATAAGATCTGACTTTTCAAAAGACTTTTATCTCTATTCTTTTGCATTTGACCATACTATGGGTACAATTTTAACTGAGAAGATTGATGGGTTTGATTTCCTATTAGATTTCATGAGTACTAACTTTAAGAATTTTAAATTGAATTCTTCATTGATTGATAAACAAGCATATGCATTAGTTATGGTAGTGAAGAAATTTAGGCACTATATCCTTAGGAATAAGGTGCATGCTATTCTACCTGAACTTGCCACAAAGCTTATACTAAGCCATAATGAAATTGGAGAATGTAGAGGTAAATGGATGCCAATTTTGCAAGAATATGACATATAAATGAAAACTTCAAAACTAGTACGATGCTAAGTTCTGATTTAAATGAATTTTAATACCATGCCTAAGCCTAATTATTACGCAATTTGATTAGCAAATCTTTCAATCTAGTGAGTGGTATGATTCTATGATTCATTTACTAATTAATGGTACTTATCCTATAAGACTAACTAGGGAGAAAAAGAGGTCCCTTAGGCTCAATTAAACCCATTATATGATAAAAGTGAGGTTTTGTATATAAATAACTTTGAAAGAGTCTACTTGAGATGTGTCTCAAAATAAGAAGCTACCGATATCATGAACACTTTCCATGAGAATCTCGTCAATGGGAACCCATTTGGGAAGAATATAACACATAAGATCCTCATAGCTAGATACTATTGGCCAATTATTTTCAAAGATACACATAATCAGGTAAGGGAATGTCACTCATTCCAAATCATTAGCATCAAAGAGCCTAAAGTATCAATGTGTTTCTCTAAATATTTAGTTTATTTTCTTAGAAAGAAGTAAGAAACTAGATATAGGTATGGTAGAAGAACATATTTATTTGTGCATGCATGATCTAGATGATTGTGGAGAGCCCATATTTTTCTTAGGAAGAATGACCTATAAATAATAAAATACTAAAATAAAGGTGTTGTTAGATGAATATCAAGGTGGATTGCTTAGTGTAAGCTAGATCCAAAAAGCATGAGCTTACTAGGAGGCTATCAATCCACTCTATTAAAATAATTAAGTTGAAAGAAATAAATATGAAGTACTTGCATCAAATGATAGTAAATACTAAAATGGAATGAAAGAAGAAATGAATGCTTGATAAAGGAAATAGACTAATTATAGAAATAAGTGGGTTAATAATAATGATAAATAGATTAGGTTGGGTTTAGAAAATAGGTGGGGACTCTATGAATAAGTAGAAAGATAGAAAGTGGAATTTACTTAAGGGTAAGTAGGTAGAAATATCTTGATATTAATTCCTACCATAGTGATCATTGGTGGTTAGGATGATCATCAGTGGTTAAGGTGACCATTGATGGTTGGGTAATCATCAATGATTAAAGGAGACTATCAGCGGTCAAGGTGATCATTAGTGGTTGCCAAGTGTTCTAAAAAGTGTTACAAAAAATAAGGGATAATGAGTTGAGGTTTATTTTTAAAGGTTTTGTTAGGGATGAGAGGTAAAAAATTATGATGTATAAGGGTCTAGGTTAGAAACTAAATAATCAAAACTTAAAATATAGAAATATACTTAGCTAGTTATTTGATAGTTGGTAGTTGACCTGAGAGTGATTTGAGTAGAGTAATAGTAATTTCCATGAAGATAATTTTTTTATAGGTTTAGGTTTTTATCATAGTTGCTAAATTTCAAGAGGGAAGAAATGTAAATAATTTCCTGATACTAGAAGTTCCTAATGATTATTGGTTGAATGCTTGATTGCTTGATTGCCAAATTCCTATATTTCTAGATTTTTTTATCCTTTTTCACCTCCTACTCATTTATTTTTATAGGAAAAAGATATGGAGGTGTAGGTTATAGAAGGGGTGAAAACCATTACACAAATTTAATTCTTGATGTGTTATCTCATTTCATAAATTAAATTGTGAAATGTTTGGGTTTGTACACACCAAGTTTGAGTGCTCAAGTAGTAGGGACCTGGTTATCTATAGTCAGGGTGATCAGTGGTGGTCAAGGGTTGAAGCTCAAGTGAGATGAAAAGGATATGTTAGTTAGTTGGTTTATCTATTTAGCTAACTGTACTCAAGTTTATGGTTAGAGGCTAGGTAATGGTCTAATCTAGGGGTGTTTTAACATATATAACCATTGTGTATGGTTTTATATTGTCTACATTTTCCTCCTCTTTGTTATACATTTTGTGTCAGTAGGATATAAAATAAAAATGTATTATGAGTTAAAGGTTTGATTTACCTAAGCACGGGAGGAGGTGTTCCAAATTAAACTAAGAGTTGATGAGGTTAAATACAATCAAGTGTGGGTTTGACAAGTAGTTTATAGTGAGTCACAAGGTTGGTGAAAAAAAGGTTGGGAATTTGAAGTTAAAACATACATGTATAATATGATTAATTAAAATAAATGATATCTCACTTGACTAAATTAACATAGTTGGTAAAAAATAAAATATTATTTTTAAAAGGACTTGTCATGTGGTGACCAGGCCATAACATTAGGCATAGCTAATCAGGTTACCCTATCAAGTCTCTTAGACAAGGTTAGTATTTTCATAGGTATATTAGGTAGGAAGTGATCTTGATAGAAACAAAAATGGTTTGGTTTGCACTAGGTGGTGTAAATTCAAATGTTTAACATGGCAATGTTGGTCAGTGTGGTTAAAAGGACCAAGGTAAGGTCATCATAAAATATGTGATAGGTTGGGCCAAAATGGCCAAAATTAAGGTGGATATAGTTGGTTTGGTAGGAGAAGAAGGTAATATCTAGAGGGTGGAATTAGGTTACTAAGTTCCTAATTTTTTAAAAAGTGGACATCCTTAATATTGATGGTTAGGGGTCTCAAAAGTCACCATTGGTGGTCACCCTGACCATTGATCATCAGGGTACAAAACCATAAAAATGTGGAGGTCAAAAAGTGAAATGATGAGTCAATTTGGTCATTTTATTTTTTAATCTTATGATCTTGAGTGCTCATGCTTTGGTGGTTTGTGAAAGAGTACTAACAAGGTAGTTAATTTCTAACTATAATAGTTATGTTAATGTGACCAAAGTATTAGACTAAGGATGCAAGGTAGACATGGATGTGGCTGAGTAATGGGATCCATGATTCCTCTTTGATTATAATTGAGGAATGAGGCAGGGCCTACACTAAATTTATATATTAATTTGATGGGTCATTTTTGGTTTTTTTGAGTATTTATCTTGGTAGGTAGGTTTTAGTTTTTGACTTAGTTTTAGGTTTTATGTTATTATTAAAATTAGTAGGTGAAAATTTAAATTAGGAATGTAGGTAGGTTAGGGTTAGGGTATAGGACAAATTTATGGTAATTAGTTGTTATATATAGGTGGTTGGGTAGGTTTTAAGTAGATAGGGTTTAGCGGTTTTCCATTGGTGGTCACACATAGTGACCATCAATGGCCATACTCGATCATTGACAATTGTAGCTAACTATAAATGGTTGAAGATCATAGGCCAAATGGGTAGCTAACCATAGGTGGTCATAGTGATTTTAGATGACTAAACAAATAGTCAAGTGGTTTTGATAAAAAGTTAAAGTGATAGTTGAGTTGGAATGTTCTAGTATTAGAATGCTAAAGGTAGCTAAGGTGTAAAGTATATTTAAACAAATATTTTGGTGTAGTTTATATGGGAGAAAATACATTTTATTAGGTAGGATTAATGATTTTAAAAAAGGTGAAGTATATGGACAAATTAGTTTATGGAAAAACTAAGTGTGTTCACTATCTTAAATTGTTCAAGGATGAGATCAAATTTGGATGTAGAATTGGGTTCCTTAGATCTTTGTGAAGATCCATCATCGGATGATAGATAATGATTTGTTGCACATGGAGGAGGTCAAACTTAGAGAGATGATTTACTAACAACACATGCTATAATATGTGGTGATGATCATGGACCTCATCAAGAGATGGGATCCAACTACAAACACCTTTCTCTTACTAACTGATGAGATGACTATCTTGCTAGAGGATATACATAAGATCACATAATTATCCATTTGGAGGGAGCTAATATATCACATTGAGAGGGAGGAGAGATATGATCACAAGAAGCTCTTATATGGTGATGATCAAGCTTTGATTGGGTGATACACTTGAGGCTTTAGCTACAAAACTTTGTATTAGAAGGCTAGGGATGAACATAGGCTGATGATGATGATGATGATGATGGTAATCTCTTGCTTTCAAGCTATAGATTTAAGTAGTGGAAGGCTTCCTTATCTATTGGTGGGAGTCTTAGTGGTGATATTATTGGGTAACATAATGTTTGGTTGGGTACTTATGTTATTGGTTCAGATATATAAAGATCTATGGGGGTTATAAGCTCATAGGAGGTAGTGCATTAGAGTAGGATTCATGATACACTACTAGGCCATGAGCACATTTGAGTTATAAAGGATAATGGGGCAACCATGGGAGGGATACATCAAGGTGGATTTTAGGGTGGGATTTATGTGATAGAGGAGTGATTATGTGATCAAAAGAGCTAGAGGAGGTGTATGAGATATTGATTAGTTCAAAGGGGAATTAGATTCCTTTATGGTTGGAGATGTGGTTTGGAGGCTGTATGTTAGCTTTTTAAGGTGGGCCCATTATACTTAGCTCATTTTATCATTGTAGAGATACATGTGGATTTTTTGGAGAGAGGGTGAGAATGAGCTCACCTCCTTTGACAAGGTTTGCATGTAGTTTAGATTGATATAAGGGATTCTAGGTCCATTATTGAGGTATAGGTGGGAGGATGCTATGATTTTGCTTTCAAATCTAGAGTTGGTGGAGATGGTTCTTGATCATGAGTTAACTACTAGAGAAAATTCTAATGACTTAGGTTTTGTTGATGGCTATTTGGTGTGGTATCAGGCCCTATATGTAGTGATAGATTTTAGATGGGATGATGGGGGTAAATAGCCTATGGATGTGGACCTAGTTCATAGGGGTCCACAAGTAAAAATATAAGGAGTTGGCCTTAATAGATGAGAAGGAGTGGTTCTATCCATTATGAAGAAATAGGTTATATATTTATAGGGGTAGGTGGCTATATTATAGGGCTAGGTTGCTACATTATAGGGTTATCTAAGCCACTGTGATGGGTGAGAGGGACCAAGATATAGCTCTACTAGTATAGGTCACCCAAGAGTGAGATGCTCTAAGATAGACCAAAGGAGAAGTAGCACCACCAACAACATAAGTAAGGACCATTTATATGTAGAGGTACATATCCACTATATAGGATTTATGTTACTATGAGATGATATTATTCACTCACTACCTATTGAAGCCTTAATGGGTTGAGTACATAACTAGTTTCATAGGTGGTGTCAGCATGATGAAACTAGGTCAGTGGGCCACATCTACAATTAGATAGTTAGGCACCTTAGGAGGGAAAGAATAAAATGATAGTAGTGCCCTAGGGGCATAGGTTATGATATGATATGTATAGGTGTATATGTTTTTTATATTGGCCTATGAGCTGATCAAATGAGATGTATGTGTTTTGATAGAGGGAAATGCACATTATTGCATGTACTATTTTATTTTGATGAGACATATTGTATATAACATGATGATTATAAATAGATATGTCTTTATGTTTCATGATTCATGTTTTAAATTCTCATATATATTATGATTATGTTTATGAGATGTAGACTCAATATCTTAGGCATGTGATGACTATGGATGATGTTGATGATGAATGGTTATACATAATTATAATGTTCTGATGTTTTGTTTTATATATGGTTAAGATGTTTATGATTATGGTTATGATCATGGATATGTGATGTGGTTTATTTTATTTATTATGATATCATATAAAGTAAGATAATAAAACTAGATGTGGGAAGAGAGATGAAAAACATGAGACATGCGTCTAAATGAATACATGAACCAATTATGAGAGGATAAGGAAAAGGAATGATGCTTATTAATTTTTAAGGACTAAACAAAAATAAATTTATATTATATTAACTAACATAATCCATTTGAATTCTTCACATTATCATGCATTGGTTGGTTAAAACATATCTTAATCACATCATGTCAAGTAAGCTCATGAATCCCTTGATTTCTAGATGGCACAAAGGGGAGATAGGTAATAGGTGGTGTGAAGGGTACTATAACTTCTTCTAGGTTTTTTTTCCCCTTCTATAAGTGACCTAAGAACCATAATATGTAATTCCATGTTTTAATACAAGGTGTAGACTGATCAGTGTGAGAAGTCTACTAATGTTATATATGAAAGTTGATTACAACTTTCTTAAGATATGTTTTTATAATTTTTATATAGGGTCTTTTTTTATAGGTTTATGAATTTTATTGATGCATTCAAATGATTAATTTGATATATTTGACTTATTCATCCTTCTAGGGAGTGGTCTAAGTTTATATATGTTCATTTTGGTATCTATCCTTCAAGGGAGTAGTCTGCATGCTAGAGATATTTGACCCATGTGATATTTAGGTACCCAAAATTATTTTTATATTAGGTTTAGACATGGAAAATTATATATAGGCTTTGAGGTTAATATTTATGTGTGAAAAAACTTAAAACACAAGAAGGTTAATGATAGGTGAAAGGGGTGGTTTTGAGAGATAATGAGCACAGGAGTCTATCTAATTAGGGATGAAAAATATCCATGAGAACCATGTCATGTGTATAGATATAGTAAACATATTTAGGAATAGGCTATGACAATGATGGTTAATCACATTTTTCTATGTTCTAATTTGTTATTCTCAAAGGGATGGGATGAAGGTATGAGGAAGGTGAAATATCATAAATAAAGGGATGAGCTTAGGTTAGGCAAAAGGTGAGTTTGATCCTTATTTAATAAAAGAAAGAATATAGGTGAGAAGAATTAAGAGTCTCATGTTTTGGTTTACCTTCAAGAAAGGACAAGTGATATGCTCCTGATCTATACTTGTGGGTTATGATGCAGGGTCAAAGCCAATTGAAACCAAACTTGCCTCACTTTCTTTTTTACATATTGGTCACATGTTGATTTTAATTTATGATAAGGTCTCTAATGTTGAATTATCATTATTTTAGGTGCTTATTATAGGTACACTTAACTCACTCTTGATAGACATGAAGATGGTTAAGCACGATTAGGCAATTCTCATCAAGTAGCTCAAGTCATGATAGATGCTCTTGATGATAATTACTCTCAAAAATGAAGTCTTGTAAGGATATCCATAGAGATGGAATCTACACTTCAAGAGGCAAGACTACCTCTACTCTAAAGTCTAGAGATAAAGTGGTAGAACATGTATAAGTTTAAATTCTAGTGCAATAGGCCCACAAAGTGAAAGGGATGTGAAGATGCTAATATTCACCAATAGCATTCACCATTTTGGTTAACAACTTATTGAGGGTTTTGTTAGAGGATTCCACCTATCCATTTGCTTGTGGATGATAAGGTGGGGAAAAGCTTAACCTGATGCCAAATGCATCACAAAGAAATTTGAAGTTTTTGTTTTTTAAATATTTTCCATTATTAGTGATGATCTAATGGGGAACAACAAAATGAAAAATGATTTGATGATTGATAAAGTCAACTATCTTGTTATCTTTGGTCAAGATTAGAGGAATAGCCTCTACCCACTTGGTGATATCCTTAGTGGTGGTGATGATGGAGTGGTTCTTATATGAAAAATGAGGATTGATTTCACCCAATGATATCTAGTCCCCATTATAATAAGGGACAAAAGTCCTTGTATACTTGAAGTCCATGGGTTGGAAAGTGATGTAAATTAACATGTTGTTGGCATTTAACACACTTATTCACATAATCACAACAATCTAGGTTGAGGGTGGGCCAATATTATCCAAGATAAAAGAGACATTTAAGAATAGATAGACCACTAAAGTGTTCCCCATAGACTCCATCATACATTTCCTTGATAGTGTGAAAGGCTTCATGACTATGTAGTCAACAATAAAGGAGGCCATCAAAAGCACATTTGTAAAGGATTCCCACTAGTATGGTATAAAGAAAGGTAACGTAAACAAAGGCTCTTTGAGCATTTCTGTAGAGGTTGGGAGGAATGATGTCAAGATTGAGGTAGTCAAAGGTTTTCTCATAATAAATTTTTGATAGAGATTCATCCACACTACAAATGGTAGAGAGGTTAGATTGGATATAAGAGGGTGTAAAATGATGAATGATGACAAAGATCCTAGAATCATAAAGCATAGATGGGATCAAGGGATCAAGGGAAGCCATTGTATTTGCAAACTTGTTGGTAGATCATATAATATATTAGATAGGGTAATGATAAAATGATGCTAAGAGTACATCTACTAGGTGTTTATACTATTTCAAGACATCATTCTTGTATTGGTAGGATTTATTGATCATCTTAACTCCTAAGGCTATAGTAGTTTGGAGACCTATTAATAGGGATTTTTACTTATCAATATTTTTGGTACACTCAAAATCAAGCTTGAAATAAATAATAAGAGGTTTTCCATCGAGGGGAATGAGAATAACTCTGACAACCCCACCACACTAGCACTTTGAGCCATAAAAAAACATGGTCAGTTAGTAGGTGATGTCCTCTTCAGAAAGAGTCATGATGGACTCATCAGGAAATGCAAAAGGAAGTGGTTAGTTATATGGAAAAAGAACTTCAGTCAATTTATTGGCAATGACTTTCCCTTTAATCAACTTCTACTAGAGGAACTCAAGGTTAAACTCAGCTATGAGCATAAGCCACTTAACCATACATTATTTTTGGTATGGTTTAGAGTGTATTTACTTGAGCAAGTCAGTATTGGTGATTTCAAAGGTTTTGTGATTGAGGAGGTAATGATGAAGTTTTTAATCCATAAGTATTAAGTTCAGGAAAAGCTTCTTAGTATGGGTGTACTAAGTCTCATACTCTATAGCTATTCAACTTATATAGTAGAAAACTTTCTCTCTATTTTGTTCATAACATTGAGTAAGTATTTCCCCTAAGGAATGGTCAGTGGTGAATATATAAAAGTAGAAGGGTTGGTCCTCGTTAGGATAGATAAGAACTGGTGGTGAAAGAAGGTATTCTTTGAGTGAATCAAAGGCTTGTTGATAGTCCTTAGACCACTTAAAAATGTATCTTTCCTGAGAATATGGTGAAAAGGTTGACATCTATCTAATAATTGAGAAATGAAGTGATGGATAGATTATAATTTCCCCTATATGCTATGGAGTTGCTTAAGGTGGGTTAGAAGTGGCATGTGGAGGATTTCTCTAACTTTTCTAGGGTTTCCTTTGATTCCTTGATGAAAGATAATAAATCTAGGAAGCTTTCCAAATAGGAATTCAAAAACACATTTCTTTGGGTTGAGTCAGACATGGAAATGGATTAGGTTCCCAAAGACAACTTTGAGAAATTTTAGATGATCCTTATAATATTTTTATTTCCTAAAGAGATCATCTACATAGTCATTAATTATTTTATGGAAGAGATCATGGAATATGTAGGTCATCTCATGTTGGTAGGTTACTCCAACATTGTCTATACCAAATGGCATGACCCTATAGCAAAAATTCCCCCATGGGGTGATGAAGGAATTCTTATGTTGATCCTCATTGGTAATTGAGATCTAATTATATCTTAAGAAACTGTCTATGAGAGATAAAATGTCATGGCCAGCTATAAGATCAACAAGTTGGTTGATGATAGACAAAGGGAAGTCATCCTTTGGAGAAGCAAGATTGAGGTCATGATAGTCAACATATAAGTGAAGCCCCCTATGGGTTTGGTGATGAGAATGATATTGGAAACCCATTAGGGATAGTCAATGGGTTGGATAAAGTTGATAGATAAGAGGCACTAAAGCTCTTATTTGACTATAAGGGTGATACGAGGGTGAATCCTATGAAGTTTTTGCCTAACAAGCTTAGCATTGGGATGGATGATGTTTTTATGGAGAGATATAATAGGGTTAATTCTAAGCATATCCTGATAGGACCAAGCAAATGTTATGATTCAATCATGAAGGAAGGGTAATCTTGTTTCTTCAAGGAATCTAAAAATTAAGCAATGTTTACAATGCAAGGGTTATCCTAAGTACCCAAGTTTACATTGATAGTGTATTCATTCAACATGGTTTGGTTTTTAAGAGGAAGGGATTTATGGATAGAAGAATCCTTTACACTGAGATAAGTGAGAATGGAATCATCATCTTGACGTTGGATGGTATGGATGGTAGGATAATCATTTTATATCATTTTAAGATGAATTAGAGGAAAGGTTTTAGTTTGTCCTCCCTTTTGATAGGTTAGGGGGACCAAACTAATATTATTGACTTAAAAAAAGTTAGAAGGGATGGTTAAAAATCCTTATACTTTGAAATATATGGGGTTGGTGAGGATGGGACATCCTCATTAATGATGATGATGGGTTTGGGTAAGTTAGTGGGTTCTTCTAGTGGGATGAACCTAAGGCTAACTAGCTCATGAGGTTCCTGGGTTTTGATCAAAGGTAACTTATGGGGTCCAGATTCATACTGGCTAAGGTTTAATCCCTTTTAGTAACACCTATGAAGATACAATTTCACAAATTCTAGTTTGTCTAAATAAGATAAATTATAAGTAAATGGTCAAGTAGAAGAGGTGGTAGAATAAGGGAGATGTGGATGATCAAGTACCCCATAGATGAAATTGGTTTGGTGGTTAGGAAGCATGAAAGGAATGATGTTTTTAATATTAGGATCATAACCAAGATTATGGTCAATATTCCCATACTCTTAAGGAGTAGGGAAGGCATCTAAAGCCAAAAGATGATACTCTCCTAGTGAGAGACATTGGAACATAGGATCCAAGGGGTCCTCTATGGGAATCTGAGAATAAGGAATAGAAGAGCTAGATGAAGCTTCAATGATGGTAGGGGTGGAGTTGTTACTAGTTGGTGGTGAGGTGGATGAGAAAGGAAGAATAAAATCATTAGGTCAATATGTCATATTTCAAGATGCAAAATGACTTGGGTCAACTTTTATGGTGATGACTTGACGCTCATGTTTAAACTTGACACATCAATGCAAGGTGGATGGGACACAACTCATGGAGTAGATCCAAGGGTATCCAAGTAAGATTTTATATTGTAAATCACATTCTATAGTGTATAATAAATTTATAAACATGTGAGGTCCTAAGTAGATGTGGAGGATGACTATTCTCAAGGTTGTGGCATAATATCATTAAAGGAATGGAGAACCACTATGGTTTTCAACATGATATTCTTTGGTAGATGGAATTGGTCATAAGCATGATAGGATATAATATTAATACTATCTCCTATATTAATCATCACCCTTTTTATGTTGGTTGGATTGATGTATACAGTGATGAAGAGGTGAGGATTGGGATCTTTAAGATGAATAAAAGGTATTTATGAATCCTTGAATATGACAAGGGTGGAAAGTTGAAGAGCTTTGACAAAGGATGTAAGAGGTTGATACCTCTATAGATTGTAGGGCCTATACTAGTGATTGGTTTTGATGGGGTTAGGTTTTGATTAGTTCATATAGGTTCATCTTCATTGATGTCTGGTGATGCTTTTTTAGAACTACTAGCTAGATAGATTTAGAAGGGTTGGAGGGAGAGGCACACAAAATGGATATTTTGGGTTTTGGTAAAGGTGAATGTGAGGGGTGGAAGGATATGTTCATATAATGGACACTTTGGCCTTTCCTCTATCCTATTATTGGTCATGAGATCACATGACCATATGGATAATGTGAATGAGGGGAAGCACAGGGTTATAAGGTTACTTTAATTCTTCCTCACTCTTAGATGAGAGTGTGGGAGTTGGTAAGATTTGGATAACTTCATTTGGTGGTTTGGTTGATAATTGGATTAAGAGAGGTTTATCTAATAATAGATCATTCTCATTCCATAAGTTATGGATAAGTACTTAGAGAGCTTTGTAGTTTTCTAGTCATGTCTAGGCATCCTATGGTATGAGTAGATTAAATTTTCATTAAAACAAGATGGTTTATGACTCAATGGGAAAAAGGTTTGATAGGTGGTAGGTTGATATAAGAAGTTTGTAACAACCTTTGTAAAATAGTCAAGTAATATTTAATCAAAGGTGTTAAGGGTGATGGTATTTTGGTTTTCAGTGTGGGAGATTTATTAGAAGTAGGCTTCACCACTCGAGTTGTGGGTGGTAGAATTATTTTGGTAGGTGGTTTTGATTGGGATTGCATGACATTGGATGGTTTTAAGGTGGAAGGTTTAAAGAATAAATATTTTAAGGTGGGTAATTTAGATGATGAAGGCTTGGAGATAGGTGGGTAGGTAGAGGTAGATAGTTTGCTTAAGAATGATGGGGAGTTTGATGTTTTGGAGGGGGTAAGTAAAGGTAGAATAAAAGGAGGAAGTTTAGTTTGGGTATTTTCGGGAAGATTGGCCTTATTTATTGAAAGATGATCTCTTAGGATGGAATAAGGATGGGGTCCCATGGTAAAAGGTAAAAGGGAAGTAGGCGGTATGGTTCTAGTTCTAGGTGGGAGTTTGGGTGGATCCACCTTCTTGATTGGTTTAGTTAAGGTTTTATTTGGTGGAATAAATGGGGTTAAGTCCAACTTCAAATATGGGTGGATAAGGATAGAATTATGAAGTATTCATAATTTATTTATAGGTTTGATTAAAGAGGTGTAAGGTGATTTGATAATTTTGGATGGACATGGTTTGGATGGATCTTTCATTGTTTTGGGGAAAAAGGTTTTTGATGATGTAGTTGAAGTGATTATAATTTTTAAGGGTAGGTGTGATTAAATATGGAGTGGATAAGTTGAGGTCAAAATTTTATGCTTGTTTTGATAATGGAGCCCAAGATGGTGCCAAAATGTGTCTTGTTTCATATTGGGTTGAGAAAAGAATTATAGACTTTGGACCAGTATAGAGAAGGGTTTGTAAGTTGGTTTAGTTATTTGGGCATCAGATTCAAAGATTAGGCCCATAGGTAGAGGTAAGGGAATGGTTTATTCACCCGTGTCCTTGTTGAAAGGTTATAAGAACTGGGAGGATGTTTCTTATATGAAAATAGTAGATAAGGTGACCTCTCCTTTTGGAATGGTTTCCAAAGAGAGAGTAGGTGATTCCATGATGGGGGAGGAAGATGTGATGGAAATGCTTGCCTCCTTTGGTATTTATATCAAAGGAGAGGTGGGTAAGTCTGTTATCCCATCAAGTGAAGGAAAAGACGTGGCTTCTTCACTTGTTTGGGTATTCAAAGGAATGGAGGGTGATTCTAACAATTTAATAAGTGGAGTGGAGGAAGAGGTAGTTAAGGCATTCGTTTACTCAATGATAGTTTCACTAATAATTAAATTAACCATATGGACCTCATGATCATGAAATGGTTTTGGTTTATTATCATCATGGTTTGTAGAAGGGTCATGATTAGGAAAAGGTTGTCAAAATATGTCAAGTGATTGATTTTGGGGTACATTAGGATTATCTAGTGCAATTTATCCTTTATCAATCAAGTTTTAAGCAATGTTTTTTAAGGTGTTAAACCTACTAATGTTATGCATAATGACATGGTGTAAATCACATAAATCACTCTCATTGTATAAACTAGGCATGAGGGGAGAAACATAAAATTTTTGGGGAGGTTTGATGGGTAGAAGCTGTATGATGTTAGATTTGATAAACTTGTCCAAAACTGAAGCATATGACCCCCCCAGTAGAGTGTATTATTTTTGGGTAGCCCAATTTTGATTTTGGGTTTGTTAATTGGAGGAGTTAGAGGAGTTGGTTTGAATGTATTGATTAAAAATAAGAGGTGAAGTATTTTTAAAGACAACTATGTTTGTTGATGACTTTGGTTTAGTGATAGGATGGTTAGATTAGTTGGTGTTTTTGGATAGGGAAGGATCATTGGATTTGAATATATATATTTTATTTATTAGTTTTAACTTCCCTAAATTTATGGCTCTAATTTATACTTTGTGTTCCATGGTGAAATCCTTGTCAAAGTTTCTTAATTTTTGAACTTCTAGAGTAGGGGAAATTTGTTTAGCAGAAGCTCGAGAGAAATTTTCAATCAACTCAAGTTCAAGAAAAGAGAAAGAGAGTTGGTTGATAATACCTCTCCATTAATCTATGAAATTTTTGATTGATTCATCATCAAATTCCCTGATGGAGTAGAGGTCAGTGATAGATACCTTATTAGATATATTGATTGGAAAGTGTTCTAAAAAGATTTGGGTGAACTGGGAAAAGGAAAAAATGGAGTGCTTAGTGATAGCATTATACCAATATAATGCTATTATATATAAATACATAGGAAATTTACAAAGGAGAAGAGAATTTTTGTATTAAATTAATTAACATGAATATTCAAATTCTCTTAGGTGTTGTTGGAGATCCTCCTTGCTTTGAAATTTATAAAATTTGGGTAGTTCCCATTGAGGAGGGTAAGGTTGGATAGGGATAGATGGGTGAATAGGTTCATTATATATTTAGTCATAATAAAAGAGGTTTTGAGTCCCAAAGATATATGAATTTAGGTTGGTCATTTTGTCCACCAACATTTTTACCAAATATGTCTCGGGTTGGGGGGTTCCATAATTATATGGTAAGTTTTGCTAAGGTTGGGTGGATGCAATATATGGATAACTGGTAAAAGATTGAGAAGATTCCACATGTTGGTATATGGTCACTGAGGGTTGGGATAAGGCCACATAATGGTTAGAGGGCACTCTAGGCTTGGTAGAAGGTGCTACATATGGGTTAATAGGCACAACAGGTTAGGTGGAAGATGGAGCTATGTATCTTTGTAGATTAGGAACATAGCATGGGTAAGGTGTCATAGGTATTTTTTAAGGATTTAATGTGGGTTAGTTTTTTAGCTATGATTAGATTCATATATTGGGGAATTGATAAGGATTGGGTTGAAGGTATTAATGGGTTAATTAGTTGGGGGTGAGTGGTAACTATAGTATTGATAAGTGGAAGGGTAGAAGGTATGGAAAAAACCATGTTTTGAAGTGAAGTAGAGATTGGTGGCTTCGTAGTGATAAGGAAATAGTCACATTATGGGTTGAATTTATCCCCATAGTGGGTGGAGTATGGGTAACAATAGGTGAGGTTTCCCTTATGTTGGAGGGGTTGTTGGTTGGTGAAGGGGGGTTTGGTTATTGGTTGGGTTATTCGATTGAGTTTGGATAGAGGTAGTGGATGGGTTATTGGTGGAGGAAGATGTTTGAGTGATCATAGTTTGGGTAGAGGTAGTGGAAATAAAGGTATATCCCATAATATTGGGAGGCATACCATAAGGTGGATCACTAAGAAGAATCAAAATAGGGGTGTGATAAGATAGGGTGTTGAGGTAATGTTAGAGGGCCATGGGGTCATTATCAAGGAAGGTGGAAAAATCTACATCACCTTGGATAACTATTTGAGGCATCGTAGGTCTAGTTGAAGGATGGTGAGAACCCTCAACATCCATGGTATACTCCATGGAGGAAGAAGAGGAAGGTGGCTCCTAGTTTTTTTGGTTCCTCAACTATTATCTAGTAAAAACCATATGAGAAATATAAAGGATTAAAGGAAATATCACCAATCAAACACAAAGAAAACAAAATAAAAAAGATATCAAGGAAATAAAAACATACACTAGAGTACATTTAAAATGTTAGGGTACCTTTTATCTTGCTTTTGACTTATGCCTTAGTTGGAAAGTGTGAAGAAGAATTTGGTTTGTAGAATAGGTAATAGAAAAGAAATCTATGGTTGTTTTTAGGTGTTTAAGTCTCTCAAAAGGATATATGTTAGAAATTAATATGTGGCTAGGTATTAGGGCCTACCCCCTCCATTCACACATTATAATGATAAGGGTATTAGGTACTTATCTAGTATATACTAATTTCCATAGTTTACACTCAACTAGAAAGACGAGTTTTGGTTTCTCTTCTTGATAATGACCTCTAAGTAAGATAACCAAAGGCTAATGGTGAACCACTAGGATATGAAACCATATTGAATCCTTATGTAAATTTTTATGATGTTTTTATTGATTTAAGTGGTTTGGTATGGCATGTGATAAAGAAGTGAAGCTATGATTGAATTATTTAGCCTTTAATTTTAACTACATGAGTTAAACATGCAACCAATCAATGTATGCAAGGTTTATTTTATACAAAAAAAAAAATTTAATTTATTTATATGAGCATACAATAAATAATAAAAGGAAACCTATATGCTACTAGATCCCATTGGGTGTGCCAAAATGTTTCTCTTAATTTCAATTTATTTTCTCAGAAAGAATTAATAAACTAGATACTGGTATGGTAAAAAAACTTATTTGTTTACACACATGATCTAGATGATTGTGGAGAGATCCTCTTTATCTTATGAATAATAGCCTATAGATAATAAAATACTAAAATAAAAGGGTTTTTAGATGGATGACAAGGTGGATTGCCTAGCATAAGCTAGATCCAATAAGCATGAGCTTACTAGGAGTCTATCAATCCACTCTCTTGGAATAGTTAAGTTAAAATAAATAAAGATGAAGTACTTGAATCAAATGATAGAAATGATTGAAATGGAATGCAAGAATAAATGCATGCTTGATAAATTAAATAGACTAAATATAATAATAAGTAGGTCAATACTAATGCTGACTAGGTTAGATTGGGTTTAGAAAATAGGTGGGGACTCTATGACTAGGTAAAATGATAGAAAGTGGAATTTGGTTGAGGGTAAGTAGGTGGAAATATATTTCTATTATTTCTTACCATAGTGACTATCAGTAATCAAGATGACCATCAGTGGTTAAGGTGACCATCGATATTTGGGTGACCATTGATGGTTGAAGGTAAATATTGATGATCAAGGTGGCCATCGATGGTTGTTGAGTGTTCTAAAAAGTGTTAAAGAAAAATTGGGGTGATGAAGTGGGGTTGATTGTTAAAGGTATAGTTAGGGATGAGAGGTCAAAATATATGTTATAGAAGGGTCTGGGTCAAAAACTAAATAATAAAAAATTGAAAACCAAAAATATACTTAACTAGTTATTTGATAGTTGGTAGCTAATTTGAGAGTGATTTGGGTAGATTAATGGTAGTTTTCCTAGAGATAAATTGTTTTAGAGGTTCAAGTTTCTGTCATAGTTATAGACTTGTTGGAGGTAAGACCTAAAAAATTTTATTGATGCTAGAAGCTCTTGATGACTACTAGTTGATAGCTTGATTTCCCTGATTGCCAAATTCTTAGATCTCTAGATTTTTTTATCCTTTTTCACCTCCTTCTCCTCTCTTTTTATAGGAAAGAGAGATAGAGGTGTAGATTATATAAGGGGTGAAACCTATTACAAAAATTTAGTTCTTGATCTATTAGATTTATGCATAAATTAAATTATGATTCATTTTATTTTGTACATAGATCAAGTTTGAGTGCTTAGGTAGTATGAACCTGACCGTCGACAGTCAGGGTGACCATTGGTAGTCAAGGGTCAAAGATTAAGTGGGGTGAAATGGGTAGGTTAGTGACTTTTTTTCTAGTTAGTTAACTTTACTGAGGTTCATGTTTGGAGGTTGGGTAATGGTCTGATCTAGGGGTGTTTTGACATCTAGAACCATCATGTGTCGTTTTCTAGTGTTTACATAATGCCTTTACAACTAGTCATGTTTGATAAACCTTTTGCACAATGGGGTTTGTATATTGTGGGGGTAATTAACCCTAATTCATCAAACAATCATAAGTATATCTTGACTACCATAGATTATTACAGAAGGTGGATTGAAGTTGTATCCATCAAATAATGCAGGATTGAAGAAATGATCATTTTCTTATAGGAGAACATATGTACTAGATTTGGAACTCTAATATCTTTGGTTTTTGATAATTGATATACATTTATATCCATAGATATGATAGAATGGGCATATGATAATGTCATTTTTATTAATTTTTCATCTAACCATTACCCTCAAGGAAATGGAGTGTTTGAGTATACCAAAAATAAATTAATGAAAAAAATCAAGAATTCTATTGTAGAGAAGCCTAGGACTTGGCATAATCTTGTCAAGTATGCCATATGAGAAGATAGGATAAGGATCAAGGCAACCTTAAAAGCATCACCATTTTTATTGGTTTATGCCAAGAGCCTATATTCCCTATCACTCTCAAGTTGCTTAAATATAAATTCATGCAAGAATATATTGAATAAGGCTAGGATCTTACAAATTCAAGATTTATAGACATAATCTAGATGGAAGATGCATGGGAAGAAGCCTTTGATAATTTTAGTAGACATCAGACCATGGTGAAGAGGTGTTTTGACAAGAGATCAAGGATGAAACTACTTAGACAAGAGGATTTAGTTCTCCTTTGGGAAAAATCATCTAATCATAAAGGCAAACATGGGAGGTTTACGGATATATGGATTTTCCCCTATTATATTGTAGACACACTAGGATAAAACACCTTTAGACTTAAAGAAATACAAGGATCAGAGTTAAAACTACCCACTAATGGGTAGTACTTCAAGTATTACCTCTCTGCTTCTCCCTCTAAGGTCTTTATGGAGTAAATAAGTAAGAGGGTTATATTTAGTGTAGTTAGGCTAGTTAGTTTCCTCTAGTTCTTTCCTTCATATCCCTTATTTGTACATAAGCATGTATATATCTATTATTTCCATTATGTTTCTTGCTTTACTATTTTTGTTGTGTGTTTTATTTTGTTTCCTTGTTCCTTGCTTCAAACAAGTCCTTTAGGAAAATTCTTAGCTCAAAGTTTATTTAGAAAAAAGGGGACCCTTGAGATAATTTAAACATTAACACTAAAAACATGGTATGTTTTGAACATTATTAGAATTTGAAGGACATCTACTTTGATAGATTTGACCTCTTGGCTTATGGTTTTGATTTAGTGTTACCTCATTTTGCTAATGATTGAACCTCATGTCTTTAAGTTGAAGGTTTCATGGAGCTGTTACTGATGGATCATGCTTAGAGTTAACATATTGACTCTATTTAAGTTTTCACTAGCCTTTGGTTTGTGAAAATTCTAATATGAATTCATGTTTCCAAAGTTCTCCTTCAAAAAACCTTAGATTAAGGCCTTGGTTCAAATTTAAATTTAGTGATAAATAATTGGTGGGAATATTTTTAATTAATTTGGACTTAAGCTTAATTTAATGTTAAGTCTTGGTTGTATTTCTTAACAATACCAAACCTTAACATGAAAGTCCTTGGTTACTTTTATTTTCTTCCCTTTGTTTCCTTTATTTCTAACTGAGTCTAACTTTCATATTGGCAGGGTCCTTTTGATTTTTTTCTAACATGGTCCCTTTATTTACTATTTTAGCATAAATTCTTAATGTTAAGGCCCTATTCATGTTTATCAACACAAATGAGACCTTAGCCTTCACACTTTAGACTAAGCTCTTATTTCATCTTAAGTCTTAAATTAAATGTTTTTGCCTTTTGTATATCAATGGATCTTTCTTCATTGATCCCCTTGATCAAACAATGTGAAGGATTAGCCTAAGGATCCTAAAGCCTTTACCCTTAAAGACAATCCCATGTCATCACATGTATCACCATCAATGGCTTGCACTTAAGCATAATCAAAGATTAGATGTTGGGAGGAAGGCCTAAAGGTTAGATGGGTCCCAATATTAAATATGAGATTAAGCCTAAGTTTTATCATAAATTATTATATTTTTTAATAAAACAAGACCTTAGTTTAAAACTTAGGTTTTTGACTTCAATTATTCAAAGGAACCAATCATGTACAAGTATTTGGATCAAAAATCAATGGTTTGTGGGCACTTTTCCAAATTAGATCCAATAGAGTGAAGACAACATTAAAATGTAAAAGGCCAAAAGGAGTCCCTTGAGGATAACAAGTGTCATCATTTTAGGGACTCAGATCATGATCAATGACCTATAGGTCATCCCCAAGGTCAGTAGGGTCAAATCTTTGGAGCCCCACAAAGCTACCACATGGTGTTCCCACATTCAAATCTTAATTTTATAAAACCTAAACCAATAGCATGCACTCACTCGAATATTGATCAAAAAAATCTCACTTCATCATGCCTCTTGATCAGATGGAGAAATTTAAATTCAAGATCTATGGAATACAATAACTTTATTAGATTAAAATTGACATTTATGTGACCATAATTTGACATCTGTGAGGCTATCCTTGACATCCGTAAGATCAACAACTTGAATCCCACCAAACCCAAATTATTTCATGAGCATAAAGTTTAAATTCTCACAAATGTCATTTGATGTTCATGAGGTCGTATTTGACATCTGTGAGGCCATATTTGACATCTATGAGGCCATCTAATTCAAGCTCATCTAAAAATTTTACGTAGACAAAGGGGCATGTTTTATATCATTTGATGGGTCATTTGATATCATGCTTTAAAACTTAGCATAAAATATTTTAACATAAGTCTATTGTATGTTTATTAACATGAAATATACTTAAATTAAAAAAAATTAGCCTACATCCTTTCTATAACCATTTACTAATTAAATTTCATTCATCTTGTAGTATCAATGGCCCATGCTCTATTGGGACCATATTATCCAAAGATGTGAGATCAACAATGACTATTCAATAAAGCTTCAAGATTCCATGAAATCAACACATGGTGGATGTTTATTTGATATGTGATTGATATAGGAAGTAAAGCTCAGAAATCCCATGGAGGTGCTAAGTGGAAAAACCATAGGGATTGATATAAAGATGGCCAATGACATGTGAAGGCCTGGATCATGATCAATGGACTACATTGATCCTTGGATCTTGATCAAATGAGACAAAGTAAAATGCAGTTTTTACATAACAATGACTAGTGATATGAAGGCATTTATGAAAAATTATACAAAAATTTACAAATAGACACCAAATAAGCACCATGTAAGCACAAAATGACAAAAATGAATATCTTATGTGCTTAAAAATGAAAACATGTAAAGGTAAAGGTCAAAATAAAATTTTAATCATGTATGAGCTGAAGTCTAAATAAGCCATTGCCATTAAAGCTTTAGGAGAGCCCAAAAATTGCATAAAATACCTTATCTTGAACTTGGAGTTATCACAGTCAAGATGAAAATAATATGATTGCAATATGAGTGAAAAGAATAGATTAGAGACCATTTATAATCCAATTTTGAGAAAATTTAAAATTTGGTAACCATGGAAACTAGGAAACAACAACAAAGAGACAAGATAGAGTTGTATCTATCTATACATAATAAAGGGAGGGTCTTTAAAGACATAGACCCAGATACTACTACATTGAGCATGAGAAATAAGAACTTGTCTGAGCTCTTTTAGACCATTGAGGAAATGTAGCCCATAATGAAATACTAATAGAAGATTTCCACCATGATTATAAGGTACTATGACCTAGTTATAGTCTAGATGGCTGGTGTCCACCATGATGCCACCAAATTAGAGGTAATCCATTATATTGAAATCCTTGCTCCCATTTTAAATGACTATAGAATTGAACAAGGTTGGATTATTCATGAAAGGACATTTATGAGAATTTAATTCATTTTCCCATTATCATTCAAGATCTATTATAAAATTCAAAATCCCTAGGTGGATTTTCCCACTGTTAAGGAATGGACTAGTAAGAATGACTTAGATTTATTTAGGCCACGGTTTCTCCAAGGGAACTATGTGATCCAAGACACTACTGGAAATATCCCAATTTCCCAATTTAGAGAGGGGGTTATGGTAGTTATGACTCTACTAAATATAATATTTGTATCCCCTTGAACCTCTTATGTTAACAAGAGTTGGGTATCTGACATCTACTTCATGGTAGATAAAGATCTCTCCCCCAATTAGAGAGATTATTAACATCTATTTAGAATGATAATTTATAGCCATTAATAAGAAAACTAGTAGCTAATTCTTCATGATTTCCTATCTATTATATGTCTTGCTAGCCTCTATCGAGATCCCTTATATCAAAAAATTGGTCACTTGAGGGAGGAATTATAATCTCCCACCATTATTCCAAACTACATATTTTCAAATATAGACAACATGCAATTCATTTATGATTTTGTTAATCATACTTTAGTAGAAGCCATTACATGAATTCATATGCCCAAGATTATCCTTCTAATCAAGAATGTGGAGATAATGGAAGCAATCTCATTGTATATAGATTATATAGTGATCGTAATTAAAGGGATTTTAATTCAACCTTACAAGTTACATGTTTATGTCCCCAATAAACTACTAGAGTAAAAGATTACATAACTTCATGGCATTGATGGATTGTGTAAGGATAAAAGTAAAGGCCTCCTCCATCCCTTTCCTTTGACAATTAGTAGAACTATTTTACAAGATTGGAAACATGTAGACACTATTTCTATATATAGAGCATCCATCGAATTTTAAATAGATAACCTAAGGTAGTGGGACCCTAATGATAAGGTTTCCAAGAATTTAAATAACAAGTAACTACCAATATTAATTTATGATCATCAAATTAGTCCCTATGACACTTTGCATATCAAATCTAGCAAATTTGAAGTGGTGTTGGCTAGCTTCAAGAAACATAATGTTAGACTTGAACTTAGACTAACTAATGATTAGAAGCCCTCAAGTGACATATGGAAAATGGGACCTATATAATACCATTTATTTCCTAGCCCTTGAATACCCCATAAAAATAAACCACAAGTCGAAGGGAAGCATCCCCACACATTGATTACATAGGATCCCAATAAGGAAAAGTTGGAAGAGAGACCTGGTGAGGTCCCATCATCCTTAGTCTCTCTTAATAGACCAACATTTCCAATTGAATTCATATACATGATTGCCCTAAAACCTAATTATATAATGGAGGATGCCCTTAAGGTCCTTGATGAGTCATATGGGTTTGATGAAGAAGAAGAACATGTTGAAGATGTATAGGCCCAAATAAAGGAGGCTGAGAAAGAAAAAAGGAAAGAGACTACCCTAGATGTAGTCTCAGTAACATCATTGAGGAAGACAAAGGCATAATTTCCAATGGCCCAAATTGGGAAAAAGAATCCCATGTTGACTTTCACTCACCCTAAAGTGAAATCAACTTATTCAGTGAGGAATACCCCATTCATATACCAATCATCCTTGAATGGTTCATTTATGGAAAAATTGAGATCCCCTTCTATTCCCACTCATGGGCCTTGACACAAACTATGAATATTGATGTACATGATAATATCAAGTCATGGATAAGGGATTTGATGAAGAAGGAGGAAGAAATAAGAATAATATCTAATCTAAGGTCAGATATCAAGTAGATGGATGCTCTAGGAGCATCAACAAGTACCCAAATGGAGGTCCCTAAACCTCTAAAGTATATAGAACTAGCTATCAAGGTCTAATTCGATTCTAAGACAACTAGGTTAGAAAGAGTGTCAAATAGAAATTCCATGCTGGGGACTAAGGAATTAACTTTTTAAAAGGTTGAGCCATTTGTTGGCTTAACTCCAGTTGGAGTTTAGATACCTGGTGAGCACCCCATCCAAGTTGAGGACATTGAATAATTGATTGAGGCTCATTTAGCTTAGGTCAAAGAAATAATTAGTGATATGAAGCAAATAATATATAATTTAGATAAGGAAAAGGAGAACATGGAGACATAAGCTATCTTATCAATGCCTGAGACAATGATAAAAATGCTTGATGAATCCTTTTATGGAATGTTTGATGGATTAAAAATAATGAAGCTAAAGTAGAGTGTGTTAGCACAATAGAATACCATGTCTAAGGGTCTCATATCCCAATGGAAAGCTTTAGAGGATCAAATAATAGTGTTAATCAACATCTATGTTGAAAGGTAGATTCTTGGGTTTAACATAATAAGTTTCGGGCATTTGAATGTAATTTTAGGAATGGTAGTTGACAAGGTCCAAGGTTTAATTACACGGTCCTAGGATCTAGGGAGACTCTTAAAGGATGATGGGGAGATAATATAAAGGATTTAAAAACTCCTTGGGATAATTCTCAAAGGCCCTACATAGCCTATTATCCTAGGCATTATCAAGGATGATGAATTAAAACATAGGGCTACTTGGGTGACTCAGGAAGTAAAAATTAAAAGTCAAGATCAGTCTAGGGTAGACAATATTAGGATATTAGACATGATATTAAATGTAGAGGAAAGAATAATTAAAGCCAAGATCATCAAATAATCCATGGCCAAAAATGATAGGGAATTGAATGAGCTTCCTAACAAGGATGAAGAGTGTCTCTTGGAATTGGATGTGGACCTAGAACTAGTTAATGAAAAACACCAAAAGAATATGAACATCCTTCAACAATAATAATAAATTTATCAAGTGTAAGGCCCACTAACTAGCTAATGAATATTCCATTTTTTAAAATCTTTGTAATATTTTGAAAGGTGAATATTCTTTTGTAAAGGCATATGCTAGTTTGTTAGCATATTTCCCTTTAGGTTAGTCCATTTTGAAAATCAAATGTATTCTAGAATTGTAAATAAGGATAACTATCATTACCCTTATACATTTATATCTTGTAATTAATTAGTATATTGCCTTATCCTTATATAAAAGGCAGTATTTTTATTTTGTAAAGAGAGAGAATTTTGAGCAAAATTTGTACACATTGAGCAATTAATACAATCAAGGAATTTTGAAAAGATTGTCCAAATTTGTTTGTGTTAATTGTTACATGGATTTACTTTCAATTACTATTATTAAGTAATTAATTTGAATAGTTTATATGAATTTGGAGTTGTATCTTTGATTACAAGGTTGCTAATTTGAACTTATGCTAGATTAGTTTAATGATCTTAAATTTGATTCATTTTATTTGATCTACATCAAAATGTTAAAATTCTCTTTGAGTTTGGTAGAAAATCTTTAATGTAAATTCAATTCTTACTTGTACTTATTTATATCATCCTTAGATGTTTTCTTGTTGTGTAGTGAAATATGAGCTTATGTTATTTTGCACTATATTGGTTAAAATACTCAGTTGTAATTGAAACTTTGTCATAATTTTGGGGGATAAGATCAATAATTACTTATTCTCTTTTTACCTTACCCTTCTCTTTTTCTTCTTTTTTAACTAGATCACTTTAGTTTAGATTTCATTGTAAATATATATTTATATTTGTCTATAGTTTAATCTAAGATCATAATTCAGTAGTATTAGCATAGATACTTACACTTTTCAAAGATTTGGATCATGATGGATCCCAACCATCAATTAATATATATTTTTTGGGACAACTAAACATTTCTCTACCAATATTTCACCTAAGGTAACATAAGTTGCCAAAACCTACTACTCATGTTCTGAATTCCCAAAATTCTAATATGATAAGTGTTATTTGAACATTAAGGACACTTGTAATTCATATAGAGGCATCAACATTATCCTAATACTAAATTTTTGGCCTCTTTTTAAAACCCACCTCAGAATTAAAATATGTTAAAATCCTCAAATCTAAATAAAAACCAATTTTATGCAACTTGAAGCACACTTTCTCTTGGAAATACTACCTTTTATGATAGTAAAATCACTTAGAGGAAAATTATCCCCAAAAGTGGCTTCACACTGACCCTAATTTGAGTTCTAATAAATGCTAATTTATTCCAAAATTAACAAATAATAAACCACTCATTGGGTCACCATCATCTACTCCTATATGGTGCTCCCAGATGCACTCTCCTTGGTGGTAATGTTGTAGCACATGATCCATCTCTATCTATCAACTCAGTGTCAAATACATAGAAAAAAATGTAGAAGGTATATCAAATAAATGGGGTTTTACCCCTCATAATTTCTATTTAAACCTTCCATTTCAACATTTTATCCCTTCTAACATTCATTTTGGACCTATACTTTCATTTTTCATCATAATTTCCCCTTATATCCTCATTTTTTGCCCCCATTATAATCATGTCACTAATGTAATCTAATATACTGATATAACCCATATTTTATATAATTATCCTTAGTCAACAATACTAAAAATTCCCCCATAATATCCTAAATCCTCTCCATAGGGATCCTTTTGGGTCTCCCTTATGTAATCATATCATCATTTATCATCATCCTTCATTTATTTGTAGAATGACACTAGCCTAAGTTCTTTATAGACTATATAAGTTGTTCTTGATCACATGGAGTTTCTCCCTCTCCTATGTATTTTCTAGGGCTATTATCATACTTTTAGGTCATTGATTACATCAATACTATTATTTTCCTAATATTTCAAAACCATCACATTTATATCATCCAACCAAAACCTTTTTCCATTTATCCATATGTCCTACCCCTTTCTCTCTTTCAATTTGTCATGTATATCATTCCTCCCCACATGAACCCTCAAAGGGTAATCAACCATCCTAACCTACTAATTCACATGAATTATTTATTATTTTAAACAACATTACTCCATTTAGTCATAATTCCATTTCAAAAAGTGGAAAAATGTATACATCTCAAATTAACCCATTACCCCATCATTATTAATTTCTACTATTTATCATTAATTAACATAATAATATTAATACTATCTACATAATATTAACATTACCTCCACATCTCCCATATCACACTAACTTTTTAACATCCTTTAGATCAATTAATATTCCTATTAGTACTCCATTTAATACTAAATCCAACTTACATAATATTTTGAGAATTTTAAATTCCTTCTCACCTACCTCTAACAACCTCCACTATGTATCCTATAAATCTCCTTCTTAATCATCATTAACTAATCCTAATGGGATATATAAATCTCTAAGATTCCTAGACCCCCTCACCAACATTTTTATATATTTCTCTAGGAATTTTTAATTCCTATAAAATTCCTCCACCCTCTATCTTCATCCTCCATGGATGTATTCTAACCATTTATCTCTCCAATAAAATTTTATATAAACAACTACAACCCCAAGATAAATCAAAATTTAGAATCAAATTATCTTATTGCCATCACTTTCTCTCTATCATTTTCAATCAAGCATCCATTACTATCATTTTTTTGTAGTATTAGGTATTGTAATAGAAGTACAACATCCAAAGTCAAGAATCAAACAACTTCAAGTAATTTTGGGCTCATCTAGAAGTGTAAATGGATAAATATTCATTTGTTATTGAGGTGTAAACTTGTTTTTTTATAAATTATATTTACATGAAATTCATTTTATTCATTTGCCCATTATTGAGGTGTTGTGTAGATTGAATTGGATTAGTAAATGTGAGTTTGTTATGTTTTTAAGCATAAATTTTTTATATTCAATATTATACACACATATATGTCTTAGCATATTATAATAATGTGATATAAATATCAAAAATTATATGAAATGAGCTCATATTTTCCTTAATCTAACTAGTATTTAAATATCTAAACTCACATAAGGTTAATAAACTAGATCTTAATCATATGTAATGTTTAAGTAGTGACCAACGGATATATAGACCTAAAAATATGGGTACCTATATAATCAATATTAAATGAATGGATTCTAAAGCCTTTAGGCTTATGACATGGTGAAATATATCTAACTAGACTTATAGGTATGTAATATATATTAAAAATAAGTAATGTGCATAGTTTTGAAAGTAAAGGAAAGTAAAAAAGGGGAATGGTTAGAATGATCAAATTGGGTAAGGTGCCATGGTTGAAAAACGGGCATCTAGGCAACCTAAAATTGATATATGAAAATTATAATAAATATTATAGACATAACAATTATAAGTATGTATAACTTATACAAGGATACACACATTAATTAACTAAGTAATAAACAACTTATATCTAATAAATGAAATAAAGGAAATTGTATAAGGTTATAAATACTTACCTTAGAGTAGATACATTGATACCCAATCTCTCCCATTCACCAATAGTGCTTTATAACAGGTTTTTTATGTTTTGAATGCCTAAAATGGTTTTTACAAGACCTAATAATACTCCAATGACTTCTATTTTTTTATCTCCGATACTTTCATAAGACAACCTTCCTTCAAGACAAGATTCTTATTATAACTCCTCATTGTGTGATATAGGGAAGAAGAGAAATACAAATAAGAGTATAATCAAGTAATATGATATATTTGGAATAAAATATGACTTTTATATATATTTATAAAATACCAAAACCCATCCTAAATGATAATTTGATGGCATTGGCCCATTTTCATGTAGTTAAGAGGACTCAACTAACATTGAACTATGTCAACCAGGACAAAAAATATTAATGAAAAAAGACATGATTATAATGTAATTTAATAGGTTTATATAGTATGATAATGTAACATGTTCAAAATAGACAACATCATCCTAGTCTAATGCAATATGAAAAGGGTAGACTAACATAGTTGAGGTAGGATGGAATGAGTTAGGTAAGAAGGAAAATATGAGGAATTTAAATTATGAATAGGAATGATATGATCATGAAATATATATCAACATATATATCAAATAAAAAATGATAACCCAACCTTTCCTAGTGCATCCTTTAAGGCATGTACTAAGGGATATTGAAGCTTGACATGTTTATATAAAAGAAAGTGTCAATAAATGATAAATTGAAAAATATTGTGTATACATGTCCCCACCCAAATCTCATCATGTGTAATAATATTTTAGAATGTGATGGTATTTTGAAAAAAAAACATAGTAAAAAAAAACTAAATTAACTTGAAATGCAAAAATAAAAGATAAAAAATGTATAAATTAAAGTAGCATATATATAAATAAAAATTGTCAAAACTAATTAATTTACTCTAAAAATTATCAAACTAGGATTGTTAAGGATATAATAGAACCAAAAAATGAAGTATGTTAAAAATGATCAAAAATTAATTTATAACACACTAAATCATATGTAAAAGCATGTAAAAATTGTAGGTAGGTGATATATCAATGTAACAAAGATCAAACAAAGATATGTAAGTAAACAAAACAATCTCATGTAAGATAAAGATGTCAAGTAAAAAATAAAGGGAAACATGTAAGTATAAAAAATATAATATGTAATATAATTAATTTATATGAAATATAACAATAACATGATAGATAAATGAAAAAAACTCTAATGAATGGCTACTCAAACTTAGTGCATAGTCTAAAATGCTATGTCAGAAAACATAATCACCTAATGACATGAATAGTATGGAAATGGGATATTTTAGGTGAAGTGAGGAATGGTGTTATTGAGGAATGTATTGTCCTATATGAGGTTTTACAATACAACTCATAAATAGAAAGCCAAGAGGTTTAAGTAAGATAATAATGTGATAAAGGATGTGATGAGCTAAAATTGATATCAATCAAGGGGATATCAAGAAAAATATGATGTAGATAAGGAGTTTAAGGTTATACATAGGTTATTTTTAAATCCTTAGTAGAATGAGACACTCTATACAAGTGAGAATAGATAATAACTATTAACACCAAGGACCTAAGACACTCCAACTAGTCAAAAAAGCATGGGATAACAAAGTGAAGTACATAAATCATCCCATGAAGGATATATACATGCAATTAAAATGATCTTACCTTCCCATAGAATTTTTCCCACCCCTTAGGACCCCTTATAGAGTTTTCAATCTACTATGATGATTGGGTACTTTTGTGAGAATATAGGTGGCATTAAAATGTAGGAAGATATAATTATGTAATATAATGTGATATCTTACCCCAATCTACTAGTCTACCACATCTAAATGGACCTTAGCTCTATCATGAATCCAATTAAGGAGTTTGATATTTTATTAAATTTGGAGATGTGACAAATAAAGATCACATATTTTAGTGTGATATGAATCTTAAGGGATAATTTCCTTTCAACATTTATTTTTATTATGATATGATTTTTTTGTTCCTCCTCTAGACAAATTTAGAAAATCAAACATGAGAGAAATAGGTAGATAACACAAGATATATTACACTCAACCAATACAGAAAAGGACCTAAAGACCAAAATGTATAAATACTCATAGAATGGCTTTTAGGAAAGTTTACAACATAAAAATTTACTTATGTGTGCCTTAAATGAAAGGAAGTAAGGGGAAATGAGGATAAGTAATGATCCATCCATGTAGATAAAGGTTATATAAAGATAAATATCATCAAGGCTGATCATAAGGAGACAAAATAATGTTTCAAGAGGGATGGCTATATGCTATGATAGTCATGTCACTATGGAAGTTATACTAAACTTTAAAGGATATATCATTAGCACCAATTAAATTAGTAGTCATAAAAATAGGGGGAAAGTAAATGGTCATCCAAAAATAAGGGGAATATAAATGGAGGTCAAATAATCTCAAAGATATTGAGGCAAAAATGATAAAATGGAACCCAAAGATGTTTCTTAATTTCTACATGGGAAAAAAAGGCTCAAATTACATAATACCAGAGAACCAAAAAGGAAATAATGGTGTAAGCAAAATGATAAAAAAGAATAGAAGGTGATATCTAAGAACCATAAGGACAACATACGCTGAAAGTAAGATACCTAAAACTTGAAAAGGAAATAATGGTTTAAGTAAAATAATACTAAAAGAGGGGGGAATTTTATTAAGTGTATAGAAATAAAAGAAACATGAGACAAAATAACAATAAAAAATTATGATAACATCTATATAGAATAAGAGCATGTGAGATGCAAGTGTATGTGTCTCAAAAAGTTTCTTGAATTTTTTTTAAAGATATGAATGGATCTCAATATCTTCCTCAATGTAAGGATGAGAGATCAATAATCCAAGGGAAATATGATGATCATCATAAGATGACCCAAAATATTGTATAATATCAAGTATGGGCATCATAAAACTCCCTAATGGCTAAAGTATGGGTAGTATAAGGTGCCATAATATGTTTAGAAATAAAAGGATGGGTATTGTAATATTCCCTAACATGTGTGATAATAAGAGGATAGGGATTGTAAGAGGATTAAACCTATGGGATATAGGTGGATAGGATCTACCATCAATATTTATAGGCCTAATATTGATGTCAAAATATGTGTGAATTGATTCTACAAAAAATGTGTGGCATTTGTGTAAATGTCATGATTTGTTGGATGTGATATAGAATTTTGATGTATGATATTGACTAGTTTGATATAGCCTAGAAAAAGAGGATAAAAAGACATTGTATTGACTAGTTTGATGCATTTTGATGAAACATGACTAAAATTGATTGTATCATCCATGTCAATACACTATGATGAAGCAAGACTTAAATGAACAGTATCAATTGGGTCAATATAATTTCTTGAGATAGCATGAATTATATAAACAATGTTGATAAATTTTGATAAAATAGATCCAGAATGGACTCTATCCTCCAAGTCAATGTAGTCTAGTAAATAAATTTTAATTGTATTACATAGACTAATATAGTCTAGTGAAGAAGAATAATATAGCGAGACATGACTAAAATGGAATGTATCCACCTTATCAATGTAGTCTAATCAAATATGTTAAATTATATTAACACATTTTGGGTTATGGTTAATGTAGTTGACTACAAATTAAATAAATTTATCAACACATTCTATGTCATTACTAATGTAGTTACCTCAATGCAAAATAATTGTATTAACACATTATGGTTCATGGTCGATGCAATGGAATAAAGGTGGCTAAACCTGAATGGTATTAGGATAAACAATAAGGTATGGAGAAATATATTATTTTAAATATGAAAATAATGATATAAGTGAATATTCATAATAATTTTAGGATCATAATCACCTATTATATGCAAGTTGGTAGGCATTTGAATTATGTGTTCTTCATAGGTTGTTTAATTAGTTAATATAGGTTTAATGTAAGATAAGGTTTGACGAATAATTTTACTAAGACCATATGTTGGTAGAGTAAAGGGTGGGTAGACATAAATGAAACTATATGCACCCCAAAATTGTATAGTGCAATATTTTTAAAACATGTAATGATGATGCAATGATCTCCAAAAGATGCTCATGATTGGTTGTGTCTATAAAATATTATCCTTTAGCCATTTTATGATCCTTATAAGCCTTTAAATTTTTTATTTGAGTCATTTATATACTTAGTATTTTATTTATCTTAGGTTATGAAACTTCCACTCTAGGTTATAAAATCACTTCTTTAGGTTACAAAACTACTACTTAAGTTTATGAAATCGCTACTGTATGCAATAGTCCACTGTAGTAGTTTATTGATATTTGTGGTGGTTTCAAAAAATTAGTAGTTTTGATCTTCATATCAGTGTTTTCATTTTGTAATGTGTCATTTTTTCCCCATCATGGGAAAAAAGTGATGGGTTCTATAATAGTCTACCCATCTTCAAATATTAGTGTCCTAAACTAGATTTATCACATGTTTTACATATTTCTCTTCATGTTTCTTCCTTGATTTTATTTCAATTATCCATCATGATAACCCATCTCATTCCCACTATTATTTTAATTATTATCCTCCCCCATGTTTATATTTGAGTTAACCAATAGTTAAACTCACCCTTGTAATCTCCTTGATTCCTCTATAAGTGTCTCTATATTTAGAGAATTTAAGATATGCATCCTAAATTTCATATTATTGATTTAAATTTGTACATAACCATATCCCACAAGATTTAAATATTTTTTAATATTTTATCCATATTTGGTGATCCTCCTATTCATTCTACATAGTTTTTAGAGAGGCAAATTCATATGAATAAAAAACTATCACTTTGTTATATATGAAATAACCCAACCACTATTTCACTACTCTTATTTTCAAATATTATATTAATTTTAACTTATTTTAATTTAATACATTTATTTTATAATTAAAAGGGTCATGATTGAGTAATCAATGAGCTAGCATGCTTGAAGATAGATTCTTTACTACAACAAATCTTTACCTTTGCTTGGTCATCACTATTGATCATGTGGGGGTTTTCACTTTTAATTTTTATTTATTAGATTAAATTATTTTGGTTTTTTTTTTTAATTATTAGATTATTATTCATATTTATAAAATTTAAAAATAATTTAAATTAAATTTTATCTTCTTTTTCTTTTTCACAAAAAGCATTGATTATAGTTTCATTGTTTACATGTGCATATTAGAATATATTTTTTGTATTGAGAAGTGCCTATAAATTAAAATAAAAAAAGATATGGTAAAAAACTAATAATAAAAAATATTTGGTGGAAATTTTCTATCCCAAAAAGTAAATTCAGACTTAGTGTCAAAGAAAACCTCTTAGGAAAATCCAACAAAAAATGAAAACACCAAAAAAATAAATCACTTTTGTTGCCAACAAAGTAGAGAAACCAAAGTACAACTAACATTAATGAAAAAATTTAAACAATAATAAAAAACATGGAAATTGGGGGAGGTATAGGATATAATGGACCTAGAGGCTTATCACCCTTTCCTCCCATGGTAATAGGATATATATCATTACGTAAGGGATCCCAACTAGTGTTTTGATGCTCCTCCCAAAGTCTCATTTTGATTTATTTTATGGGAGATATCCAAAACAAAATATGGGAATTTACCTTGAAGAGAAGGAACCCAACCTCTATTATCACCATCTTAAGATGGGGGAAGAGATCCATATCCCCAATAATCACCTCTAAATTATGAGGAACCACATAGACCACCATAACAAAGAGAAGGCTAGTGAAGTGGTGACTGACATGGAGAGTAACTCATGCATCTAGGTGTGGACCACTACCATATTGGCCCATGTCCTCATCCATGGGGGGTGAAGGATGTTGTGTGGGTTCAAGAGGTTCTTTATTAAATACACATGGAATATATTCTCTAGTGATCAAGTAAATTTTGGAGGTGGTTGAGGTCTAGATAGACCTTGTCTATTTTGCTTTGAATCT
Organism: Torreya grandis; assembly: GCA_037957365.1. NCBI lineage: Eukaryota > Viridiplantae > Streptophyta > Pinopsida > Cupressales > Taxaceae > Torreya > Torreya grandis. The sequence goes on from JARHVA010004211.1 coordinate 113,459, forward strand.
AAAGATTGACATTAGAGAGAATAGTATTTTTTTTAGAATAGAAAATTTATGTTCCAAATATTCTTGGTTAAAGAAAGAATAATTAATATATTTCCATATTTGAAACAAAATGTCAGATCTAAAGATATGCCAAAAGATATTATATTTTTTAGGCAATAAATTTGAGTTTCAAAAAAAGGAATGAATCAATTGCCACACAAACTAAGCATGTGAAAATAACTAGAGGAGATGATTAAAAATATATGGTTATTTAAAAGCTAAGAATATGGGGTTAGACACACCTAAATTCTTGAGACCATATCCCACATGCAAGCCTTGGTAAATAAGGCACCATAAAAAATGAACTTTTTTGGGTTCAATAGAAGCATACCATATTATGCTATTACATTAGGCCTAGATCCCATCACATGAATGAAGTTTCAATTTGATATTAACATATAAACTAGAATATGGTGAGGGGTAAGTAATTAATATCCTAATTTTGGAGAATAGTAGGTGAAAGGGGTGGTTGTAGGCCAATTACAAACCCTTCACCAAGGAACAAGATAGTTAACTTGAATCCTATACAAATACTTGTCAAGTATGGAGCCTTAAATTTTTTAAATGGTTTTTGGATCTAAATTTATTAATTGATATTTATTTTTAATTTATTTCCAAGTTATCCATACCCTACTCTCCTTATAAAATATATCATTGATAACCTTCACACCTTTTTAAAAAAGGCATATCCCTTTAACCTAGGGGACCAAGGTAAAGGGATTATTGTTAAAATTAATACAAGGTGAACACCAAAGGGACTAAGATTCAATGGAGAGGCCATTTTAAACCCTTCACAAACCTATTTATGGTGATTCTTAAGGTTATCCCAAGCCTTCCATAAGCTTTTAATTACAAAAGAACCCTTAATTTTGACTAGAACTAGGGTGATAAGTAAGGAGTGAAGCCCCAAGCCTTGCCATGATTTTGTACCATAGGAGAGACACTGGGAGATATAATGGCAGAGAATAATATTCTAACATTCATCCTTATAAATACCTCTAATTATCCATTTGGCCTCAAGATCAAGTCCTTGGATTTTAATATCAAGGAAACCTAGTTCCCCATATTGCTTGGGGTGGTAACAAATGTTCTAGGCAAATATGTGTAAGCCCTTATGTCCTTTATAATTATCCCAAATAAAATCCCTTATAAGTTTTTATAATTTTTTTAGGTAACATTAGAAGGGGCCTAATAAGAGGAGTAATTTGCATGCATGGCTACCAAAACTTTATAGCAGATTTGAAATTTTCTAGCCAAATAAAGAGGCGTAGTGATCCAAAAGGAGAATATAATTCCAAAAAACTTAACCTAAACTATGACCATAATTTATAAGTAGAGGCTTAAAATTAAAAAATAATGCCCAAAAACATAAACTACACTCCTGTAGAATCCACTGCCACTAAAATTATTCAAGTCAAGGAGGTTTGGGGCCCAATGCATGCCTAAAAAATCGGGTCATATTTTATTGAAAATATGATCTTAAATCCAAAAAAAATAACTACAAACATTCCATGACATTCATAATGTATTTTTCTATCTCTTGCAGAGAAAGAAAGGAATAATCAACAAAATGACCGTTCAAAAGTTTTTTATCAGACTGCAAGTGAGATACTTTTCACTAGACCCTTGGTAGAATAATTAGTTAGAAGATATTTAAATCCTTATACTATAAGAACATATAAGTAATGGGATGAATTACATCATTTCCTAATGGATTTATGTTGTTCAAATTGATAATATTGGGTTCCTTTAATAGTAATACAAGCCCCTACATCCTGAAAAAGCATATTATTATTTTGAATAAACTTTGGGCCAAACCCAAGTGCCTATAGCATGGATATAATGAAGGGCCACTAAATGTGATCATAAGCCTTTTCAAAATAAATATTAATAAATAGGTCCTTTAATTAAAAATACTAACCCATTCCATAACTTCATAGATAATGATAATGTTGTCTAAGATGAACCAATTTTTTATAAATCCTATTTGTTCACTCTAGATAACTAATCGGATAATGTGTTTCACCTTAAGATCTATATCCTTGGTAGTAATCTTATAAGATACATCGAGAAAACTAATATGTCTCTAGTTGTGATAATTTTAGGATCACCATCCTTAGGGATGAACTTGATATTACCCTAATTAATAAGGGTTCCCAAAGAATTGGTTATAATGGCTTCACAATACACCTAATGTATATTAGGACCAATAGTGTCCCACAAGGATTGATAAAACTCACATATAAAACTATCAATTCCTAGAGCTTTTTCCACTACCATCTATTGAACAACCTCATGAAGGTCATTGGGAGATAAAGGTGTATCACAATCAATTATTTTAGAATTTTAGACTTTGTAGGGCACAACTTGGAGACATTGAAGGAGAGTCACCTCACTTTCTAGAGAAGAATCTTACACCTAGAAAACACCATGATATTGATGCACAAAGGATTGAAAAATGTTAGGAATTTTAGTAAGTCTTACATTAGCTTTCTTGATATCTTTGATTCTATTAGTATCTTTCCTAGAGCAGAGGAGGGGAAAATGTCCTTGGACACATTGTCATAACTTTTTATCTAGTGCATGAAAGGTTTTAGATGAGTTTCTTTGTCTTGGTATGGTTCCTCAATTCTTATCTTGTGTATCCATAATGCCATTTGAGTTTTAAAGTGGTCATTAAATGGTGCTTACTCTAGGTCCTATGAAGCATGTATAAACTCACTATTTGTAGCATTGTATAGATGTCATTTAAAAATAGCTATCTATTTACCATATATTCAAAGGAATGTGGAAGTTTAATAAGTAACCTTAGACCACCTCTAAATCTAATTATTATCTACTTCTAGTCAAGGTATTAATTTTCAAAGTCTAACAATGTGACCCACCATTCTTTCATGTTTAAAGTCAGTAATATTGAGATATAGTTACATGGAAGATGGCTTGATTGAGGATAATTACATTCATAGTTAAATTAAATGGGGTGATTATTTGAGATAAAAGTATCAAGACTGACATAAATAGTCATTTCCTTGACTGGAGAAAAATAGAAAATATCTTGCTTGGATAGTAGATCTATATCAAGACAATGAAACCCCCTATCATCCCCTTAGTGTAAATTGGATTAAATGAACCACATATATTTTGAATCCTTCCTTTGGTGATGATTAGGATCAAAACCTTTAATTTATTATGTATATAGAACCATGCTTCACTCTCACCTATACAACATCACATCAAAAGACACCTTCATTTGTCCTTAGTCAATTCCACCATGTTAAAATTACCATAGGAGATCCAATGAACATCTAAGAGAGAGTTAACCAACCATATCTACATGTCTACCTATTATAAAACATAATTGGAAGTGTATAAATTACCTTTCCTAATGATGTGGTGGTTAAAATATAAAAGGGTCCACACCACCCAATGGGTGGGGTCTCAACCTTAAGAAATAATATTCTGATAAAGATCTAGAGCCAAAAAAATTGATGTCCCCACCATGCCTAGCATTATTCCTAGTGGCCTAGCATTATGCATCAAGAATCCAAAAATCTTGACCTTTTATAGAAAAATAATTTTCATATTAATAAAAAATTGGCAATTGTTCCTAATCACATGCTTTTGCAGTGGATGAGTAAGACCTTGAACATTCTAGGAGTACCCAATAATTGGATAGGATTGATGTCCATATCATTTTCCTTAGATAGTATTTATAATCTGGAAAACTTGTTATATATAATATTTTTGGTCATGTAATAAATCATTCTAAATGGTTATCACTTATGTGCCATATATTCCTCCTCTTTAGGAGATGGAGAGGGGTTGTGAGAGTGTCATAAATTTGATATTGTCCAAAGTGACTAGGCTCCTATCTTTTTAAGGAGAACTCACCCTAGGAGAGGGTTGTGACTGTGGCATTGAGGGTGGTGTCTCAACCAGTGAGTCCACTACATGTGGCATATGCATAAGAGGAGGTGAAGATTTAGTTGGTAAGGTATATTTTCCAATAGAAGTTGATGAAAAATTATTTCTAGTAGGTCAGAATGACAAATTTTGTCACATGTTACCACCTTTGGAAGAACTGTTTTTTCTTATTGTTGATGGTAGTCCAACCATCATTATTTCCATTATGAGCTTAGGCTTCATATCCACCTTTTCCGTAAGGACCAAGGGGAATGTGAACCATCAAAGGGCACTCATGGATCATGTGGTCCAAGGACTGGTATAAAAATCAAGTGTTCAAGAGGTTGATATACAAAACACATTATAAAAAATGGTTATAGACATTTTCTTTATCAATAGACTCTTTAAAATCATGGGATAAATTAACCTCTACACAATCCCTATTTTGAGGATGAGTCATAAATAATTTACTATACTCATGGTAGACAAAATTTCATATGGGTTTTATGAGCTAGTCTATAAAACCCTATAGGGGAGTGGCAATCTAATAAATTAAACCTAGATAGGTAATTTAAGTTTTGTATGCTCAAATACTTGAAAGTCTTAGGTCTAGTGAGAAAACACCACCAAAGTGTTATGGATGAGCCAAGGTCCATGATTAACAATAACTTTGTAGTATTCTAAGTTAGAGAATAAAAACAAAAAAGTCCCTTTGTAATATTTTGGACTCCCTTAAGTTTCACACCATGGCCTTTCTAGTGGTTGGAAACCTATTTCTTTACAAGGCTCTCTAGGGGACTTAACAAATAAAATAAGTAATTAAATTAAAATTATCAAATAAATGACAAGATTTGTCATATTTAGTCACATCCAAAATAACATCAAGTAATGGAGGATCATATTTATTAGGCATACCTCATGGAAGACCTTTAGGATGAATTTCCTCACCTGCTTCAAGGCCATGCTTATGCTCACTCACTATAGATTTATTTACATTCATACATGCAAAGATGGAGGCAATGGTAATTAAATAATGGTTACCCCCTTACCTCTTAGAGGGTGAATCACTGATTAAAATTAGTAATTAATGCAAATAAATAAATATCCTACCTATATCTATGACAATTAGTAGTCTGGTAGAGACCTAAAATTGCATCAATGTAGATCTAATATCTTAGGGTTTTCTAGTCCCATTTGTACAATTTTGAAATTATATCAAAATATTTCAAACCACATTATTTGAATAAAAACCCAGGTTAAATCATAGGAACAAAAAAAAATCACTTTTAGTTTTCAAAACAATTATTTTTAGTTTTAAATGAGCCTTGCATTCATAAAAAAACATTCACATACATAACTATACAACCTAGAAAACCTAGACAACAGAAAATTGTCATATTAGCTCTGATTTTATTCATCTTATAATTACTTAAAAACTTCCATACATAAAATAATTTTTAGATACTTAGAGGTTGAACTCTCTAGGGTTTGGACCTATTTTTTTCATGTTATAAAGTTCTTAATTAAATAATATTTTCATTCATTCATAATTAAAAATAAAAATAGAGTTTTATTATCTTGCACATAGGTAAAATATTGAATATAGAAAAGAGTAAAATTAGTATTGACACTCTTAGTATAAATTCTAGTCTTAGCATTGCAAAAATAAAAATATTATTAAAAATAACAAAAATAATAACATTTAATTTCATCTTTCCATCAATCATTGAAAATTAATTTCACTTAATTTGGAAGTTCAATTTTATTTTATTTTAAAAAACCTTGTCAAAATATGCACATGTTTAAAAACATTTTGCTCAGAATCCTTGTGAAGAAAAAAATATTACTCACACCTTTGCAAAAAAATAATAATATTTAAAAAAATAATAATATTTAAAAAAAAAATTCAAAACAAGTTTAACACTTATATATCTCTAACCTACCTTGGTTTAACATTGATTGAAACTTACTAAGTGTCCATATCCTCATAGGCCAAGTCCAATTCCTAGAGTGGTAGTTCCTATTCCACCAAGTGCACTTCAAAGTGATATCAATTTTAAAATAAAAATTCAAGTATTTTTATCCACCCATATCTTGTATATTATCCTCATTCACCTTGAGTCTATTTATGATCATATAGGATTTTTAGTAATTTATTAGACATTTTCATGTATAAACTAGATATCAAACCAATTTCTAGCAAATGATATAATTTAAATATATAAGTCACCATATTTTTGAAATTCATTTATGTATGGGATATGACTACGCAAAATAATATTGAATATTTTTTATTTGTGGTAATACCCAGTATGTAATGATAACCTATCTTATATTCAACCATAGCCAAATTATGACCTAATAAATTAACAAGTTGGCCTATTGATCTATTAATTTGAAACAATAAAACAAGTCCTAAATGCTATAAATCCTAACTAAGACTAATTAAAAATTAGAATCAATTAGCTTCTTAATTTAAAATTCTTAATTCAATTAGGGATTTACATTTTCTAAAAAAGGATTTTTCAATAAAGATGAGGTCAAAGTCAAAGTAATTACTAATATCTTTTATAAATGCCTAAAATTCAAATAAAATGTGAGTCACACATCATAAATATATTTTATGAGTTGTCAATCCTCATAAATGTCTTTTATAAGTTGTCAAGCCTTCAAAATTGTTTTGACCCAACTCAAGGTTAATCTAAACTTGACCAAGGTTAATCTCGACACAACAAAGGTTAAAACTAAATCTAACTACACTTGGGTGAGAGTTAATTTTAAGACCTATAAATAAAATTACCATTAACCCTATCTAAACAAGATCTTAAACCTATGTTATAATGTTATATTGATTAAGTATAATCTTCATCAAGACAAGCCAAACCAAGGCAAGCCTCAAGTAGTCTTAGATAAGTGTTTCCTAAATGTAAATTACATTGATGGAAGTCTCTATTACCAACAAGATGAGAAAGAACATCCTTTTTTCCAATGAATGAAAACTAGTTATAAAGGACATAACATAGTTTTGTGTTTATCTTCTAATTATATTTCTTTTCCTTGTGTTAAGCCCACCCTAGTGCTTGGGAAAGAGTAGTTTAGTTTCTATTTTATTGTTTTATTTATTTGATTTTTCTTTTGATTTAAATAATAATAAAATAACAAAATTTTGCGCTTCAAATTCTTAATAATATATAATGCCATAGTTAGTGAGACAACACACCCTTCATGGACTAAATGAGTGATGTGAAACCTTAAAAAATCTTCAAATGATCACTAATAACTTCAAGTTTTTAGTTATATAACTTAATTTCATATCATTTTATTTATTTACTAATCGGTGACTTTGCTTTGCTAATTGGTGACTTCCCCTATTTTTTCCTTTGTTTTGAAATTGTTTGTTTCTTCATAAATAAAGACTTTGCATTAATGAATTCATATAAAATAGTGACATTGACATATTTTTAAATCTATGACATCAACCTACTAAATCATCTTGTGTCAAAATGACACCTTTAATGACAAAAAATATTGACTTTGATCCTACATTTCGATGAATTTATCAACTAATTTTCTCATAAATTCAGTAAATTCACCCTTTTTTTAGACATAATAATGACCTTGACTAACCTAATAAGTGACTTCACAATTGGATGATGGTGACTTTTCCAAAAACTATTTTTTTAAAATTCTAGTTCCACAGGAAAATAATGAATTTATTCTATTTGGAAAATGATGCCTTCACTCTGTTGATAAATTGATGACTTCACTCGATGTAAAATAATTAAAAATCTAGAAACTGAAAGTTTATTTTTGTCTATATCTTTTACATAAACATAAGTGAACACCCTAACATTTTTTGTAGAAAGATAAGTGAAAAAATTATATTTAAACACTTCAAATTTTCATTCACACTTATGTTTTTGAGCTTAATATTTACCTAACAACATTGATATTTGTCTTTCAAGTTTATAAGTGTAAACAACAACTACAAAGCATAAAATTTCATTTCACATCCTGTTTAGTGCTCTAAAATGGAAAAAAACCTTATATTAGATTTCTTAAGAGATTTTAAATTTTTTAGTTCATTATTTTAAAAGTAATTAGTTTCCATTTCTTAGATTAAACTATTTTTTGGTAGAAGGAATTTTGTGTGTATGTCCTTGCTTAGTACCCTTTAGGGAACTTGGGTGATCAAAAGTGTCATATTTATTTCCTTGTTCATTTGATTAAAGAAAGGGTAAAAAATTTAATATCCTCCCCAATCTTTGAGTGACTTGGGTTACCTAGAAATGAGCTTAAAGTTCTTCCAATTTTTCATATGCTTATTTTTATGCATTAGCTTGTAGGTGGGAGTTCATCACATCATCACAAGTTATTTAGGGGAATATTGACTTGGGTTTTCATATCTTAGCATCATTCCAACACCACTCCATGGTGGGTTATATAATTTGGACATGTGATGTTTGACTTGAATAGTAGCTAAGTGATTAGCCTAAAAAATTTAATAAAAACCTAGATCAATTCACATTAAACATCAGACTTCACTAAGTAATACATGGTTGAATTCATTATGCAAAGGGTTTTACATTTTCATAATAAATTACTAAGTTTTATTCAAATTTATGTAGTGTATCCTTATGTTATCCACAATTGGGACCATTTAGATTGTTTCAAAAATTGTAGATTTTAGTAAACTAGACTTTATCATGTAATATCTTTCCAAATACTAAGTGATTCATTAATCCAAGCTCTTTCCCATATAAAAAATTATTGAGAGACCAAGGGTATCTTAAAAACTCTACCTACGTGCATTATTTACTTTTAGGATTGATACTTCATTCCTTTGAAGACTGGTATATCAGTGAAAACTTTGGTGGAAGCTATGCACACCTTGCCTAATTTAGTACAAGACATGCACTTAAGTGTTTTTTCTATTTTTTTTACTATCATGTTTTTTTTTGTCTAAGATTGTTTGTGTACCAAAGTAAAAATGAGTCAAAAGCTTCAAAATAAGTCATGTGTTATACACCTCTTTGAATTAAGTGGTGTTACACTACCAAAATTTTAACAAACATTTGCCTTTGAGATTTTCAAAAAATAATGTTTTGTGCCCTTGTTCAAAGGACCATTGTCATCATGTTTATTTTATTCTAAAATTCTTGCCTTGTTTGAATCCAAATTCAAAACCCATTCATACCTTTATTTCCAAAAACATGTGATTATGCTACTCATTTGAGTCTAGGCCATTATTCATTTAAAAATACAAATCTTTCAAAAACATCAATCAAAATCTATCATTCAAAGTTTATATATAAAATAATTGGTTTATGTTGGAGTCTTATTTACAAATTGATCTTGAGTGGTTCACCTTTCTATCTTTATATTGTGCATATTGGACTAAGTTTTAGTTTGATTTTTTAATAAATTTTCCTAGAGACTAATTGTGCCATTTTTAAAAAAACTTTAGAGTGTTTCAAAGTTTGCATGCCTTAATTGAGTTTATTTTAAAATGTCTATCCTAGGCTTATTTTTGTCATTACCCATTTTGTATGCCTAGATCAAACTTATTTGCAAAGACCTAGTTAATTTTTTTTTCAATTTTAATTTCATAGTTTGACCTAGATTGATTCTAAGTTCCATGTCTAAATCGACCACATTAAAAGCTAGACCATTTCTAAACATCAAGTATTTCAACTAACTTTTACCGTCATGCCAAGTCAAGGTTTATTTTTTATCCCACATTCCAATCCAATCAAGGTTATTTTCTACCCCTTTTAGACCATATCAATCAAGCCCAATTCTGACCTAAACCTAGAACAAGTTAATTTCATAACCCAGACAAGGATTGACACCATATTTATAAACCAATACCACCCTCTTTGGGATAATTTCCAAACCCATCCATGTCAATTATCAAATGCTATTACCACCCTTATTTTGACCTTTTCAATTACCAATTTCACCCTTTTGGGGATAATGTCTCTAATAATGGTACATGATCCCCTGCTTATGATGGTAATCTTCCTTTGGCCTCCATTAATAACTAGGCTCCATAGTGCCTAGTTATTTCCATTCAAGGCCCTCCTCCTTTTGGTTGTGTTACAAACTAATCTCTATAGTTCCTAAGGATTACCATTCCATGCTACCCTCCTTTGGATTATATTAGTAACCAAACTCCACAATTCCCAAGGATCACCATTCTAGGACCTCCTCCTTTAGCCAATTTCAATAACCAAACTCTACAACACCCAAGGATTACCATTTTAGGACTTCATCCTTTGGTCTACTAGCAACCAAGCTCCTCAATTCCTAAGGATCACCATTCCATGTCCTTCTCCTTTGAATTATTTTAGAAAAGAATCTCATAAAAGCCCAAGGATTACCATTCTAGGTCCTCTTTTATCCTATGTTAGTAACTAAGATACACAACACCTAAAGATTACTATTCCAATCCCTTCCCCATTTTCTTTGAAATCTATAGCTCATTATCTCAATATGGTGGTGTAATCAAAATTATGCATATTATGGTTGCCATCCTAGATCCAGATCCAATATTTATTGAACCCATCTATAATGAACCTATTTACAAAGAGCACATTATTAAATCTAAACCAGTCTTTGAGCCAAAATAGAGTTAATCATTACATATCCAAGAGCCATCATTTAAATATTAAAATGTGTCTATATCTGAGATTTTGTAACCAAGTGTAAGCCAAGGCCAAGAGAACAAACCAATCCTTGATGTTTTTGTTGAAACACCTATTTGTGATGAGTTAACCTATGTTGAATCACCCTTAAACCACTAACCTATCTTTAAGGATCCTTCATTTGACAAGATAGTCTTTATGGAGTTGTTGATTGACTATTTACCTTTTTTTGATTATTATCACTTTTATAAACACATCTTTGTTTACTCACCCTATGACCATTTACTTATTTTTGAGGAGCCTCACTTTGACAAGCCATTAGTTATGGAGTTGCCTATTGAACATTTCAATTTTGGTGAGGAGTCTCACTTTGGCAAGATAGTTTTAATTTATTCACCCTTAGACCATTGCCTTATATTTAAGGAGCCTCACTTTGAAAACCCAATCTCTATGGAGTTTCATGTTGACCATTTCTCTTTTGTTGAGAAACCTCACTTTAATAAGCTAGTCTTTTTGGAGTCCTTCTTAGCTAAGCCTATTTTTATAGAACCCATTGTTCAACCATATGAAATTACACATCCAATACACAAACATTCAACATAATATATTTATTTCTAAAATAGAAGAGGAATCGACATTAAAGTCAGGTATAATTTTTGAGCTCATATCAGATTCAACATTAAAAGTAAAATCACTATTAGTATCAACATCTAATTTAGAGTCCCTAAATTTAGCCTCAAATTTATAATCATAATATATTGGTGGATGTTAAAACATTTGTTTCACACACCTTGCATATTATATTGAATATATTTTTTATCCTTCCACACTTTTTGAGGATGATTACTTTAGCATCGACATAAGTTATGATAGTATATTCTATGAGGATTATGTTTCCTCTTACCATTACAATTCCATTACCACTAACTATCCTAGCCACTATATTAAAATTATACCTCCCACAAGTTTTAATTGGTATCGATATATTAACACATTGTTGAACTACATCCATGGAGACATATCAATTGAAAAATATCAGGGGGACCAAGACCACATTTATGTAGAAGAATAACTATCTCCTAGTGAAACCTTTTTAAAGGTGTTATGCGCTAATCAAAGTCCAAACTCAACACCTTATAGTGAAATATTGTTTGAGGTGATAGAAGGAAATCAAATTCAAAACTAAATTTTCCTTAGTGAAACCTTCTCAGAGGCACTATGGAATGATTATGACAATTTTATTGGTGAAAACCTCTTTAAGGTGCCAGTAGTTGAGCACAACATTTCTTCATTGCTTGATGAAAAAATTATTGAATGTAACATTATAATAACTTCAAATATACATCATAACTATATGGTATAATATCTTAGGCCCAAAAAATAAAAAAATATAGTGGTCCTATCAAGAGCATATTCTTAAGTTTTTGGCCCTGCCACAACCAAAATTATGTCAAATCCAAAATCAACAACATTGTGTCTAATTAAAAATATTGATATTCATTTTATTAACCATTATACATTACATTATGATCCATTTATATATTCTAGACCTATATTATATCACCAAATTATACCTTTTATCTAATATTTATCCTTACTTATCATCCCTAGACACACTTTAATTATAGAGGTTATGAAGAAATCATGTCTAAAAGTTTGGAATAAACAAAATCAATGACCAATGAAGATCATAAAAATATTATTGGATTCCAAATAAGCATTAGGTTATTTATAGAGAAACTATTTATAAGGTGTGTGGGCTCGTAACATAAATAATTGACTATTTTGGTTGTATCATATGCTAATCAGGGTGTGCATCTCCACATCAACAAGAATAATAGAATCATACCTTGTCTTGTCATTTAGCTTAACTTGTAATTTATAATTCCTTTCCTTTTATCATACCTTGAAATTATTTCATACCCTTATATTTATCTTTTTTTCACCTTAACATCCTTTCATACCTTACCATAATTTTTAACTACATTGACTTGAGGTCCTTCAAGACTATGTAGGAAATAATCAATTTTTATTAAGGTCATCTTAGTCACCCATTTTTCCATGATCTCACCATTTTATGAATTGGAAAATTCTAAATATAATAGTCCTCCATTGAGTTAATATACCAAAAAACACTAAACACATGGGAAACATTGTTGAGTATAGTCATTGATGTTTGGTTGTCATTGATGTCAAAGACAACTTGTGATACTAGTGAATTAATGATAAAGTGATTAGAATGATGGTTTCAAGAGTGTTTGGTTTAATGAGGTAGTTTATGTATCATATTTATGATATGGAAAATTTTCATATAACCTATGGGATGTTATGAGTGCTTAGAGTACTTATATAAGTAAAAAGAATTCATGAGAGCAAATTGAGTGTCCATGTTCAAGTAGTCATCTTAACAAATAAAGCTAAGGGTTTCATAAGTATTTTGATACATGTATAGATTAACCTATTTTAGGATACCATATGGTTAAAATTTTAGGATTAGACATGGAACATAGAAAACTTATTGAGGTGTAAAGTTGGCTTCTCAGACAGAGTTTACCAAGTTCCAATACTTCGCCAAATTTATGATATCGAAGATCAATGATGAGTGTTTAATTAGATCATAGATATAAAGGTGATAAATTATTCTAACTAGAAAAGGATCTAATGAAACTATTAAAATTTGAATACTCAATATTGCATGTGCTAGTGGCATGTGTCATAATTATAGAGTTTGAGCATTAGATCTAATGGTAAGTTAAAACCCATCAAATAGAGATTAATGATGAGTATGTGATCATAAAATTTATGATTTGATGGAGTTTATTGAGTCAAATAGTCAATATTTAATGTGATTCTACCAATTTTAAACACTAAAAAACCACACACAATGGTTTTAGATGTTAAAATTCCTCAGAACCACCCAACCTCTCTTAACCATAAATGCATGTTAGAAAAACCAACAACTAACCCACCAAACCCTCAATAAATTTAGATACCTATCTATAATAACTCACTAACTTTCCATTTTAACCCCACTATCTCCAACTATTGACTACCAATGGTTACCTTGACCACTGATAGTTACCCAACTTCTGATGGTCACTATCACTATCGATGATTAAGCTTGACCAATGATGGTTAGGTTTTCCTCATCTAAATAAAGATAACTCAAGATGTGTGAGTTCTAAAAAAAAAAAAAAAAAAATTATAGTGAGATAATGAATTATAAAGAATAAAAACCATCAATTAAACCTCTTATATAACCTTCTACCTCCATCTCTCTTTGCCTATAAAAGGAGGGGAGTAGGAGGTGAAAAAAGATCTAAGCATCTAGAAATTTAGCAATCAGGAAATCAAGCTATCACCTAATATTCATCAAGAACTTCTTTATAGCTATCATTTCTAACCAAACAACCAACATAGTATATACTTACCACTTTATCAAAATTATTCTTTCGGCAAAGTACCATTACTTTACCAAAATTGCTTCTAAATCTACCATCAAGCAATAAACTAGGTAAATTTTTGGTTTTCAAAGTTTGTTTATTTGGTTCCTAACAAGTCTTCCTAAATAAAACCATTAACCTCATATCTTCCAACCCCTTGACCTTAACCAATCAATGTTAAACTTAACTATCGATGGTCACCTTAACCTTTGATCACTGTGGTAAGAAATAACAAAAAACTATTTCCAGCTACTTACCCTTAACCAAATTCCACTTTATATCTCTCTACCTATTCATAGAGTCCCCAACTATTTTCTAAACCCAACCTGACCTATTTAGAATTAGTATTGATTGTCTTATTTCTATAATTAGTCTATTTTATTTATCAATCATTTATTTCTTCTTGTATTCCCTTTCAATCTTTTCTATCATTTGATTCAAGTATTTCATATTTACTTCCTTCAACTTAACTATTATAAAAGAGTGGATTGATAGCCTCTTAGTAAGCTTAGACTTCTTGGATCTAGATTACACTAGGTATTCCACCTTTATATCCATCTAATAACCCCTTTGAATTAAGTTCTTTCTTATCTTTATGTCATTCTTCTGAAGACAAAAAGGAGATCTACATAATCATCTGGATCATGCATGCACAAAAAAATAGGTTCTTATAATAAACCCACATTTAGTTTCTTATTATATTCTTAGAAAATAAAATGAAATCGAGAGAAATATGCTGACATGCTAGGTGGGACCTAGTAGAATCTAGGTGCCCTTGTCTTCCTTACTCTATTCTCATATAAATAAACTAAAATTTATTTTGGGTATTAAGTAAACCTTAAATACATTTATTTCTTGCATGTTTATCTCACATAGTTAAAATTAAATTATAATTAATTCAATCATAGCTTTAATTATTTATCACACACCATACCAAACAACTTAAATCAATCAAAACATCATAAAAATTGACATAAGGCCTGACTAGGGTTTCATCTCCTAACAAATCACTTTCATCCTTTATCTATCTTTCTTGGAGGTCATTATGATCTAGGAATTTGACTCAAGAGAGGATGGTTAGTATCATTTTATTTTCAAAATGAAAACAAAATGAAAGAAACACACTAACTAGGATAACATATTTAGGCCTAAACACTAGGGAGAGATTAGTTAACAAAAACAAATGGCAAACACAACTAAAAAATAAGGAATTAAACACAAGAATTCCTTCACCTTCCTTGGATTCTCCAAATGAATTTGTATTAGTGGATTACTTGGATTGTGCTATTTAAATCTTTGGCAATAGAAGATTGGCTACCTCCATCTCTCTTTGGCACCTTTAGCTTGTGGCTTGACTTGGCTTAGAATTAATTTGGCATGGTAACATTAATTTCTTGAAGCTTTTAGAACCATTTAAGCATTATAATTTTGTATAATCAAGACTTTTTAAGATATTTGAGCATAATGACTTTGCACCAAAATAGCTTATAAATGATGTTCATGGACTCTTTATTTATAGATTTTTGAGAATATTTAGAATCAACCTGAACCATCCATCTTGAGATTAAGATTTGTGGTTGATGATTAATTAAATTTTTGGAATTAATTTTATAATTATTTTCATCATGAAATCGGAATAAGAGGAAATTAAGAGGCATGGAGGGCATCATGGAAGGAATCGATGAGGCATAGAGGGCATTAATCCTAATATTTGTGGAATTTATGGCCTAGGGATGTCTTCCCAAGAAATGAGGTCACTTGATGATGTAGATATTCAATATTCATTCCCAAAAATAATTTTTTGAGAAGTTTAAATGGAATTATTAATTAGGCATTGATTTGGGTTAATTAGCGCTTAAGCATGATAAAGCACTTTGTGCACAAATTACTCAATTTGATCAGAATGACTTGTTATTAGTCCAAAATTTGATTGAATTAGAATTAGATGTCACTATTAGATACATTAGAACAATATTCCCATTTAGGATGTTACCAATAAAAAATAATAAAGGTACACATCTTGTGTATAATATTTGATAGGAAAGAGCAATATAGAGCACCTAGGTGCAAAATTGGCATTTTAACTCAAAATGATCTAATCAAAGTTAGTTGGCCCATAAATTATATTACCCCATTTAGGGATACCCTAACCAAAATCGGTACTTAAATATGTCATTTTCACATTGTTTAGTGTGTTTTAGTATTTTTAGGCCAAATTGTGCATTTTGGGTGGAAATTGGTCAAAAGCCCGGTTGGAGGTTATCAGTGACCAGATTTAGGTGTCTACAGTTTGACCTTATTTGGGAAAGCATTACAAGTTATAATAATAGTATCTTCTTCCCAAAGAATGAAAAGGTCTTGTATGCCTATAACTTTAATGATGATAAACTAACTGTATGATGCCCTCTTGAGGGAATTAATGGCATAAGAAGTTGACAAATGGTCCCTTAATAAGAAAGAAGTGAAATGAGGGGTCCAAAGAAAGGAAATATGATGGGGTGACAACATAATTATATTGAAAAAGTAGTCAAAATCATTGATAATGAAAGTGGGATGGTACATAATGGTTTACCCAAAGGTGGTTATAGACATTGTACCATAATAGTGATAACATGGTGTGATAACATAATGATTTGCCCAAAGGTAGTTATAATCATTGAGAAGATGGAGCTGCCCCAGCTAGGATAGATAAAAAAGAGAATAACATACCCCTGTATAGGCCAAAAAAGTAAAGTGGTGACAACATAATGATTTACCCAAAGGTATTTATAATAATTGATAAATGTATGTGGGATGGTGTGTAATGATTTGACCATAGGCAGTTATAATCATTGGACCCCAATTATGGAAAACATGAATAAATTGGTTGAGGAGGATGATAACTTAACATAGAGGGTAATGATGATTTGGAATAACCTACTAGTAGGGAGATGCTCATCTAAACTAATAAAGATTGAAATTCTTCTATGTTTATTTACTCTATTTGGGATATGATTAGGATGGAATCAAGATGTTAGTGCCAAAGAGATGGTGATGCTACTATTGCTGAATAGACTTCTTGAAGTTGAGGTTTGTTGTATCACATGTCAGTAGGCATCATGGTATAACATCATGAGGACTTGGTTGAAATATACTTGAGGATTGACTTTAATAATCCAATACTCAATAAAAAATAATGCATAAATGATAGAAACCATGATGAAAATGTAAACATATGAATATGGATGGATTCAAGTGTAAGTGTGGGCAAAGAATCACCTAATGAACACACATAAACTGAATCAAGTAAATAGTGTTAAAAACAAACAAATAAACAAAATAAGGAGAAATAGATAAATAAACAACACAATAAAAACCCTATTAACATTTCCCATAGAAAATAGGTGACAACTTAACAAATGAACAAAATAGGGGAATAGAAGAAAAAGGAAGGAGGTGGTCAAGCTATCTCCATATGCACTAAATAAGTGGATGCTACCTACATAGTTCCATGAATATAATATCCAATAAAAAACTTCGTGCCAAATGTAGTTCTCCCAGGGAATGGGAAGAAAATGATAAGTGATGAAAATAAATAGAATGGATGTGATAGAAGAATAAGAATGGTTTTGAAAAATGGAAAGTGCATGAGAGAAAAGGCAAAAAGGATGGGGAAACTAAATGACAAGTGATTTTCTTGTAACTTAGTAAGGGTTCCCATAATCATTAAGGCAAAAAATTGGTTAATGTTTTTATAATCATTTTGTAGTGTCTCAACTCAATCAAGAATGATGAAACACTAAATAGTTCAATTTCACAAAATGGTGAGAGTGTTCAAACTTAGGTTGCTCATAAAATGATGAGATCATGGCTCAGGTTGCTTAGAAAATGATGAGAACATAGATTAGGGTGATTGAGTTGACCTCAACAAGTATTGAGTGCTTCCTAAAAAGTCTCAGAGTAAGACCTCAAGTCATTATAGTTCCACCCTTACAATGGAAGAATTGGACTAGTGTAATAGTTAATTCAAAAAAAATAGGCATAGTTGGTAAAAAGGCACAGTATATAATAGGAAGGGGAAAGTTGGTACATCAAGGCTTAGTGTTTCCCCTAGTTTACGCATAGGTGGTTATAACTAGGACATAATGGCATAGATCAATGGTACTAATTTTCCCACAGGAGGTTATAATTAGTAGCAAGATTAGTGGTAAGAAAGGCATAGAGAATGAAGAATACAAATGCCAAAACTTTTATAACACTATCCTAAAATAGAATATTTGACTGAGGTACTTGAACCAACTAATGAAATTGATTAGATACCTTAATGCTAAAACTATGCAATAAATGACAAAAACTAAGGTTAAATGGGCTAGGCTTTAAAACATATTGTGTTGATAGAACAAAAGCAGAAAGTGGATACGATGAAAAGGATAGATAAGGATGGTATTTATACAAAGAAGAATAGTGATAACATGGCATAACTAAAATTGTCCTTATAGACAATAGACCTTAGTGCTCAAGCATAATACCACTTGAGATGAATAATATTCATCAGCTCAAGAAGTTCATCTCCATTTGGTGTGGTGAGCCTATATGCTCTTGATTCATAATCTGTAATGATGATGAAAGGCCCTATCTAGTTTGGTTTGAATTTCCATTTATGCTTTTTCTCATCCACGGTATTCTTTTGGGTTTTTTAAGAACAAGATCACCAAGTTCAAATGTTCTATACTTAACACACTAATTATAGTGGTCTTTGAGTTGGTTTGGATATGCTTGAAGATTGTTGAACATGGATGTGCATTTTTCATCAAGTAGATCTAGCTCTTGTAGGCAAGCTACTCGATAGTCATGATCATCTAGGACATCATTTAAAGAGATAAGTAGTGAAGATAATATAATCTCAATGGGAAGGATGGCTTCAGTTCCATAAAAAAGTGAGTATGGAGTGGCTCTTGTGGGGGCATGATGATTGGTATGATATGCCTAAAGGGTAAATAATATCTAGAGGTGCCAATCACGATCAACATCATTGACAATATTTTTGAGAATGTTGACAATGGTTTTGTTGGATGCTTTGCTTGGCCATTACCTTGAGGGTAATATTATATATAAAAAAATTATATGATGTTGTATTTAGTACATAGCTATTCTACATCCTTATTATTGAATGATCCTTCATTATTAGATATAATGTCAGAGGGGATACCATAGTGGCAAATGAGATGGTTGAAAATAAATTTGTAAATTTTCTTTCTAGTCATATAAGTGAGGGGTATAACTTCAACCCACTTAGTGAAAACTTTAGGAGTGATAAGTATATATTTATAACCATCAGATGAAGTGTAATGAAATCACTTCAAGAATTAAGTATAATAGCAGAATTATATCCAAATATGACTGAAATATATCCAAATATATGATAATAGATAAGCCACTTCGAGGGGGAAACATCTAAAACCTTCAATAAGAGCAGAATTCACAATCTAATGATAAATGATTACCCACTACCTCCTATGTATAGTCTATCTAGGCCATGGTTACTCCATAGGCCAACCTACTAATCAAAAGAAAGCATACATAAATGTAATATAACATCAAAGAAGGATAAGTAAGCCACAAGTCAGCTAATACTATCCTCATACATGTGATAGGTTAGGGGCGTAGCATGCCCTTCCCCTTCAAACCAACATTGTCGTCAATGTTGAACAACTTTGGATGTTGTTGTAGAAAATCTTCACCTTCACAAGTTACATCTTCACTGCTCTAGTTTTTCCACTTGATCAAATATTTCCTAATCTATCTGGTTCTCAACCTCTTAGTACATGTTTGGAGGATCTTCTCTGGTTCCAAAATGACTCATCCTTATTCATCTAGTTCTGGGAGCTCTGTCTGGACAGAAAGTTTCTATGCAATGACCTTCTTCAAACAAGAAACATGAATTACTGGGTGTATGTGAGATGAATGAGGTAACTCAAGCTTGTAAGCCACACTTTCAATTTTTTGTATAACTTGATAAGGGCCATAATACTTAGGAGCAATTTTGTTGTCCTTTTTCTATTACTTCAAGGATATCTATTTGTAAGGCTATAAATGAACAAATACCTAGTCACCCACCTCAAAATTTTGCTCACTATGGTGTTGATCTGTTTGTTTCTTCATCTTATTTTGTGCCAAGGCTAAATTATCTCTCAAACTAGCCAAAACCTATTATTGATGTTGAATGTGCTCTTCCACATCTCGAACCTTGGTGTGCACCTTTAATGAAGTGATGGAAGGTGGATGGTAACCATATAGTGCTAAAAATGGAGACATTTTAGAAGAGGTATAGAAAGATGTGTTATACCACCATTCTACAAGTGGTATCCATTTAACCCAATGTTCTTGTTTATCTGATACAAAACAATGGAGATACCCCTCTAAACATTTGTTAACCACTTCAATTTGTCCATCAAATTGGGGGTGGTAAGATGAACTATGAACTAGCTGAGTACCCAAACAAGAAAATAGTTCTGTCTAGAAATTACTAGTGAAAATAGGATCATGATCACTTACAATTATTTTTGGGGTTCCATGTAATTTGAGAACTGCTTCCATAAAATAACTGCTACTATACTTGCTAAAAATGGGTGTGAGAGAGCACAAAAATGGGCATATTTTGTAAGCCTATCCACAATGACCAAAATAACATTCTTACCTTTAGATTAAGTAACCTAGTGATGAAATCCATGGAAACCTCTTCCCACCTTTGATTAGGAATTGCTAATGGTTGTAACAGACCTGGGTCTTAATTGTTTCACCTTTATTTTGTTGGCATATCAAGCATTCTTCCACAAAATTTTGTAGATCTCCCTTGAGTCCTTCCCAAAATAATTCTTTCTTAATTATATGATAATTTTTCAAGAACCTTGAGTGTCCCCCAATTGGCGATGCATGTAACTCTGTAAGAATCTTATGCTTAAGTTCTGAATTTTTTCACAAGTATAACCTGCCCTTATACTGTAGGACATTACCTTTCCATTCAAATTTGTTAGAGGATAAATTACCTTTCTGGAGATTTTGAATTACAACTTGTGTATCATTGTCTTGATCCCATTCTAACCAAGCTTCATCCACCCAATCTGCTTGCAACATGGACATTGCACAAAGTAATGCTTCTGTGGATGCATCCCATCTGGATAGTGCATCTGCTACTACATTATCTTTACTCTTCTTGTAGAATATTTCAAAATAATAACCCAACATTTTGGTTACCCATTTTTGTTGTTCCTTAGATGATAATCTTTACTCCAAAAAGTATTTGAGACTATCATGATCCATTTTCACCTTAAAGTGTCTACCCATCAGATAAGGCCTCCATTATTTAACTACATTAAGAATAGCCATCATTTCTTTCTCATAAATAGGTTTTTTTTATTCTTATCTTTGAATTTATGACTTTCAAATGCAATGGGTCTTCCTCCCTGCATTAGTATTGCCCCCAATCTAGACCCAGAAGC
This sequence comes from Torreya grandis, assembly GCA_037957365.1. Classification (NCBI taxonomy): domain Eukaryota; kingdom Viridiplantae; phylum Streptophyta; class Pinopsida; order Cupressales; family Taxaceae; genus Torreya; species Torreya grandis. Next base: position 134,969 of record JARHVA010004211.1, read on the forward strand.
ATCACATTCAATAGTGAATGTCTGTGAGAAGTCTAGAGTAGCCAAAACTAGATTGGTGCACATAGTTAATTTTAGTTTCTCAAATGCTTTGGTGGCATCATCATTCCAATGGAAAGCATCCTTCTTTAGAAATGTAGTGAGTGGAGCTGCTATGCTACCATAACCTTTCACAAATCTTCTATAGTAACTTGTTCGTCAAAGGAACCCTCGAAGGTTTTTGAGAGTTTTTGGCATGGGCCATTCCATTATCACTTTGATCTTTTGGGGATCAACTTTGAAACCTTCATGGGAAGCAATGGGACTAAGGTACTCTACCTCCTATACTCCAAATGCCCATTTAGATGGCTTCACATAAAGTTGGTGCTTCTCCAAAACTATCAACACTTGTTTCACATGTTGCAGATGTGCTTCCCATGTCTGACTATAAATCAATATGTCATCAAAGAAAACTAGAACAAACTTCCTTAAAAAAGGCCTAAAAATTGTGTTCATCAAGCTCTGAAAACTAAATGGTGCATTTGTAAGACCAAAGGGCATTACCAAAAACTCATAATGGCCTTCATGTGTTCTAAAAGTAGTTTTATGAACATCTTCATCTTTGATTCTAATTTGATGGTACCCCGAGCAAAGATCCAATTTTGTGAAATAATAAACACCATGCAACTCATCAAGTAAATAATCAATTACTAGAATAGGAAACTTATCTTTGATCGTGTACTTGTTGAGTTCCCTATAATCTGGGCACATCCTCCATGTGTCATCCTTCTTCCACACCATGACCACTGGTGATGAATATGCACTTTGGCTATGCTTGATGATCCCTACCTCTAGCATCTCATGGACCATGTTTTCAATTTCACTCTTTTGTGCATATGGGTATATATATATATATGGTCTAATATTTGGTGGTTGACTACCTAGAATTAGTTGAATGACATGATCGTGTCCTCTTTTTGGTGGTAGTCCTTTTGGCATGGCCCCAAAAATAGATGAGCAGTCCTCAAGAATTATCTATAGATCAAGATGTGTAGATACCTATGTGGGTTGAGCTTCCATGGAGCATTATTGTGTAATAATTCCCTCTACCCCCTTTTTTAGCATCTTGGTCATCTGATGTGAACTAATCAATTGTGGATATTTTACATGTAATCCACATAGATCAATTTTCTTACCCTCATAATGAAAGCACATGAATAATTCTTGGAAGTTCATCTCAATGGCATCTAAGGTTATGAGCCATTGGACTCAAAAAACAATGTCTGTGTTACCCATGGGAATAGCAAACATAGGAGAGTCAATATTGTACCCACCCATAGTAAGCTTAATACTATGGCATTTGCCTAAATAATTAATTTTGCCACCATTGGCAATCATGACCTGAAATTCTAGTGCTGGGTAGATGAAATAGTTCAATCGAGTGGCCAACTTATGGCTTATAAAGTTATGTGTGTTCCTTGAATCAGTCAACACTGTTACCTTCTGTTTCTTGAGGAAACCCACCACCTTAAGAGTTTGTGGAGTGATAATACTTGCAAGTGCATGACAAGAGATTGTAGGTTGGGAATATTTGGGTACCTCCTCTATATATTCCTCATCATCATTGGAAGCATCATCTACTTCGTCATCTTCATTTGGTCCCTTACTGTAGAGTAACTTCTTCTCACCACATCTATGTCCTTTACTCCACTTTCTATCACAATTGAAACATAATCCTTTTGCACGCTTCTCTTGAATTTGCTGAGGGGTCAATCTAGTAGGTGGAGGAAATGTTGGTGATGATATGATATGATCTTTGAAGTGAGTGAATAGCTGCTTCTTTTTGGCTATGAATTTTTCCTCAGCTCTACGTGCCATTATAATAGAATTAGAAATTTTAAGTGGATTAAACTTGCGTACCTCATGTTGAATGTGGTCCTTGTGTCCACCCAAAAATAGGCCATTCAAGTTTGCTTTAAAATTATCTCCACACGTAAGGATAGGTTCTAAAAATGATGAATATAATCCTTGACAGAGCCAGTTTGTCACAATTTTGCTAGTTGGCTGAAGTAATTCTCTATCACACTATTTCTATAGTGTAATTGTAGCTCCTCTGTAAAAACTGACCAGGTGACATTGAGAGTCATATTTTTCTTTTGAGCACACAACCATTGATACCAAATGAATTGATCAGGTTCAACATATAAGGATGTCATGGTAACCTTTTGTCCACCTGGAATTTGATGTAGGTTAAAAAAACTCTCCATTTGGTTGATCTAATTGAATGGATATTTTCCATCAAATTTGTGCATATCCACCTTTGTTAATAAGTTCCTTTGTGGCCATGGAGTCAGACTTGAAGTACGCTGGTTAGGAGAACCACCCTGGTGGGTTTATGAAATAGAGTTAGTTTGATGACTTGACTGATTAATGTTCAAATCCATCATGATATCTCCCAAACTATCTTGTATGGATTGCATATTAGATTGTATGTCTTGCACCTCACTCTAAATGCCTTGCACACTATAGTCAAGCTGGCTCACTTTGTGATCTATGTCAAAAAACCCTGGTACAAAGGGTCTAGTACATCCCCCTTTTTACTCCATCTCATCATTTTTATGAGTTTTACCTAGAGTTTCAGCACCCTTTCCTCGGCCCTAAGTTTGTGGACCTGCCATAAAAGGGTTTTATGATGTTAACCCTTATTGGCACTTTTGACCCAACTTTGACCAAGTGATTTTGGAATTATGTGAGCCTCAAATCAAAATATACAAATAACATACCATATCCAAATTTTTATAGGCTTTCAAAAAATGTAAGTAACTCAAAAAGATTCTATGAATTGTGCACTATTCAGCAATTTTATTAAAAACCATAAAATAGTGATAAATTTTGTAAAACATATCCAAATGAGCTGAAATTTTAATGGAAGCTTAATTTGATTATTTATCAGCTCTAATAAAAATTTTGTAGATAAATTCACAACGTTTTTTATATATCACAAAATTTAAAAATTTAGTGTTTCACCCACAAGATTGCCCAAATCACAGCTCTGATACCACTTGTAATGAAATTACTTAAAGAATTAATTATAATAGCAGAATTATATCCAAATATGACTGAAATATATCTAAATATATGATAATAGATAAGCCACTTTGAGGGGGAAACCTCCACAAGCTTCAATAAGAGCAGAATTCACAATCTGATGATAAATGATTACCCACTACCTCCTATATATAGTCTATCTAGGCCATGGTTACTCCATAGGCCAACCTAATAATCAAAATAAAGAAAAGATAAATGTAATATAACATCAAAGAAGGATAAGTAAGCCACAATTTAGCTAATACTATCCTCATACATGTGATAGGTTAAGGGTGTAGCATGAAGTGGGTTTAATCTTCCCAATGAGGTCAAGTCCCCATGTAGAAAATGGCCATGGTGTCAACATTGGTTTAAGAGTTTTTACTGGGGCATGAATCACATTAGAATGCCATTAACATTTATCATAGTTTTTTACATAGGTAGTGGCATCTGTGTCTAGTGTGGGCCAATAATAACTAGTATAAAAAAGCTTTTTGGATAGGACTACCCCACTAGAATGAGTGTCACATACTCCTTCGTTAACTTCTATTAATATTAGTGTAGACTCTATTCAAGTTAAATAATGAAGCATAGTTCCTTCAAAACTATGATGGTAAAGGGTGGATCCAAGTAGAGTATAACAAGTGGATTGATGAATGAAGACTTTAGTTTATTTTTGAGATAAGTTAGGTGGTAGAACTTGGTCATATAGGTAGTTGTAAAGGCCTGAGTACTAAATAGAACTAAGACCAATAATATCATAAATCATGGCAATGGTTAAAGGTTCATGAGCTAGTGCTAACATATTCTTGATGAGGAATTGATACTCTCTAGATTTATCTATTTGTTGAATCATAGAGCCAATAGTAGTCATGGCATCTATAGTTCTGTTACCAGCCCTTGGTATGTGCTCAAACTGAATATTGGTAATTTGTTACTTAAGAGTGTCAACCATGGCTTTATATGGAACCAACTTATCATCTTTGGTCTGAAAATGATCTGTGACTTGATTGATGATTAATTGAGAATCACTATAAATTTAGAGATGAGATATATTCCAATGCACTGCTTGTCAAAGTCTTACAAGTGCTTCATACTTGGCCATGTTGTTTTTACAAGGAAAGTTGATTCTGAATGATTTAGGTATTAGATCCCCTTGTGGTATAATAAACAATAGGCCCACCCTTGATCCACATGTAGTAAATGAACCATCAAAATATAGTTTCTATGGCTACTCCTCAAGGAGTATGTTAATGATGGTATTGGCTGTTAATGTGAGTGGTTGTGTGTCTATGAGAGGCACTTCAACAAGTTGATGCACAAGAAATTTTCCCTTGATTACCCTATGATTGACATACTCTATGTCAAACTCAATGAAAATCATGATCCATTTAGCCATTTTACCTTGCAAATCTATTTTGGATAGTAGATAATTGAGTGGATCTATTTTTGAAATGACCATGGTTTTATTATTTAACATGTAATGGCATAGTTTCTAAGCTACAAAAACAATGGCCAAACAAGATTTTTTAATAGGTACATAATTATGTTCATATGTAACAAAATTACAAATTAAGTAGTATATGGTGTGTTCCTTTCCATTATCATCATGTTGAGCCAATAGTACCCCAAGAGTGTGGTTAGTAGTTGATAGGTATAACAATAATGGCTTTCCTAGCATAAGAGGTAATAAAATAGGTGGATTAACAAGATAGTCTTCAAGTTTTTGAAAATATATTTAGTAGTGATCATCCTAGTGAAATGCAACTCCCTTCTTTAAAAGGTGTGTAAATGGATGACACTTGTCTGCTAACTAAGAGATGAAGCATTAGATTGACTAGATCTTACCCTCCAAACTACGGAGTTGCTTTAAATTAGCTGGTAGCAACATTTCAGTTATATCATGGAGTTTAGTCAGATCAACTTCAATACCTTTATGATACATGATAAATCCAATTAATTTTCTTGAGGTTACACCAAACACACATTTATTTAGATTGAGTCTGACTTTTTACTCCCATAATCTTTCAAATATCTTACGTAACATTACTAGATGGTTAGCCCTCATTTTGGATTTTCATAATATGTCATCAACATAGTCTTTAAAAATATCATGTATTGTATCATGGAATACAATAGTCATGGCCCTTTGATATGTAGATCTAACATTACTATGGCCAAACAACATTACTTGATAACAAAATGTTCCCATGGAGTGGTTAATGTTCTTTTATGTTGGTCTTTTAGTGGTATTTTGATCTAGTTATATCCTAAAAATCCATCCATGAGTGAAAGCATTTCATAACCAACCATGTATTTGATGATCATGTCAATATTAGGCAAGGGAAAATCATCTTTAGGACAAGATTTATTGATGTCTCAAAAATTAGTACATATTTTAATCCCTTCAAGTTTTTTCCTAATAGGTACCACATTAGAGATCCATTTTTAGTCAATGGACTAGATACATCCTACTTATAATATTTTTTCCAACTCTTTCTTTACCAATATAGGAATGCAAGGATACATCTTATGTAGATTTTGTTTTACTAATTTGGCATTATGATTAACCACAAGATGGTGTAGAACTAAGGTGGGGACTAGACCTAGCATGTCAAAATAAGCCCATGTAAATATATGTACAAATTCTCTCACCAGAGCTGTAAAGACATCACGTTCCTCCTCAGTGAGGGATGCTCCTAATTTATCCATTTCAGGTTTGATGGAGTCTTGATATTTACCTTTATTGTATCTTTGACTAGAAGGGTCGAACAATCTTCTAAGATAGTAGGTATCAACTTGAACTATTAAATTATGTTAGGGTCACCTATTAGGAATTTCTCTTCAACTTATCTTAATCATGATTAATCTAAGTCCCTTAATGAGAGATCCATCCATGTGACAAAAATAGTTCGAAATTATTGAATAATTTGATCAAATACTTGTTATTGCTCAAATCTAAACTCTGATCCACAAACAAGTTCATCATTGGTGGTCTCTTGGTCTAAATTTAAAGAAGAATGAACACCCCCATCTAATGGCACCTAAAATAGGTTTTCACTAGATTGGCCTTTATTTTTACTTTTTTCCTAGTCAAAAATCACCTCAAAGAGGTTTTCACTTCGGAACCTTAATATTCTACTTATTTATTTTTGGCTAAGGGTGTTCACTCACTCTCCAAAATATGTTATAGGATCCAATGTGATTGAGAACCCTAATTTGTGATCTCCCAATGGAACATCATCTCTAAGGCCCAAAAAGTCATATAATGCCTCATCATTCTAGAACTCATCGATCAATAGACTAGATTCTTGTTAGTCCCAATATATCAATTAGGGATAATATAATGGAAATGGATTGTGATGAATGGCCAGGGCAAAGGTATAAATGACATTGTTATCAGATAGGTTGGTTTCAGATAGGTTATCAAAAGTGAGTCTATGATCATACTTTACTTCCCTATCAACATCATCATCACTAGTCATTGGTGATGGAATTTGAATAAGATATGTGGGGTCACCCCCAAGTAGTTTAAATCCAAGTACATAAGGTCTTTCATATTTAGTCATGGAAATTGGCTTGATGGTTCTTTGTTGATTTGGTTTGAGGCCTCTTCCTTCATAATTGTGATGTTCCATGATTTTATTATGAATACGATACTTGGCATTTTTATAAAAATTAGGTTGATTGTCATTGTATAACCATGATTCATCCCCTTTTAGAGGGTTGGGTTATAGGCCAGATGTTGGTACGAATGTGATAGGCACCTTATCTTTGTTCTTTTGTTTCCAATGCATATGTGGGGTGACTTTAGGTCACCCAAAGGTTTCCACATTCTAAGGAATATTGGTAATATGAAATGTATCATGGGTCACATACTCTCCTGATCCATTATCAAAAATGGTGAAATGATTAGAAGCTTCAGGAGGTGACATGTGGGAAAGGATATCCAAGGTATTATGATCTATGCAATTATCTAGTAAAGGATCAATAAGTATGGCCTTTCCTCTCTCTTATTTAGAACTTGGATTCATGCCATACTAATAATTATAGCTTTGAAATTCAGCCTCAAGATGCTTGTAGTTTTCATATGGGTGTAAATCTCTTAGAATATTCACTTCCATCCCTGAGTGGGAAAACTTGATACATTAGTGCAACATTGATGGGACTACATGAATCTCATGTAACCAAGGCCTTCATAAAAACATATTTTATGATAACTCAAGATCAAGCACATGGAAAAGTGTATCATGGGTTAAAGGCATAATGATAACTAGAAAAATAATGGTTCCTTATGATTCTCTTTCTTAATTATCATAGGATTTGATAGTTATTGCTTCTAGCTAGAGATCTACCATTGTGTATCCAAGAAGCTTGATGAGCTTTATAGGCACTATGTTGAGGCTGGATCCATTGTCTATAAGGACACATTTCACTTTATGTTGCTTTATATAAAATTCTATGTATAATGGATTATTATGGAGGGGGCCAAATGAAGACATCACTTTGGTTGAATGTGACTTATTGGGCTAGAGCTAGGTGTCCAACCAAAGGTTGAAATGGATCAGAGGATATATCACTAGTAATCATGGATTAGGTCAAAAACTAATTCAAGATGTTTTTATGGATTATTGATGTTCAAAGCAAATATAAAATAAAAATTTATGCTAGTGTCCTCTATAATTGTTATATAATATCAAATTTCTTGTCTTGGTCAGTAGTGAATGGTTTATTCTAAGGATGAATGGTTTGTTGGATGATAGGTAAAGTGGCAAATGGTTATGGGCCTAGGATAGTAATCTTTGACCTTTAAGTTGTGATTGCATAATAAAGATTAAATATTAGACCATTATTGCTAAAAAATGTTGGGAATGGTGTGGGACCAGATAGGACAAGTCTTGATTGCTGGTGTACTTGCATGTGGTCACATGATAAGAATAAGTTGTCGATATAAGGTCTAAAAAAAGAAGTCATAGTTTGCTAGTTTGCTTGTATGTACTCCTAGGTAAAAGAAGGATTATCCATGTAATTTGGCTAAATATTGTTATTTAGAAATGGTCTAGGATGATTAGTGCTTGGTCTAGGATTAATGGAGATGGTATTAATGCTACACCCAACATTATGACCTACAACCTTGTTGTAGTCATGTGCAACTACATGGTAGGTTAGTTTTTTGTTACCATTCTGACCTTGGTTTTGTCCATTATTTTGTCATTATGGGTTCTACTACTAGTTTTATTTATTCTATTATTTTGGCCTTTGATTTTGATATTATTGATTTTGCTACTACATTGGCTATGTTGTTGTTATTTTTACTACTGATTTTCTACTACTATTGATTATTATGTTAGGGAAAGGGGTTTTTATAGATCCCAAGAGTTTGATTAGAACTAGAATCACCATTATCTAATTTTATCTCCTCATTCTCAAACATATTCTCAATTAAATGCTTGATTTGGACACATCTTCATAGATTATGCCCATTGACCCAATGATAGTCATAGAATTCATTTTCAAGGTACCAATTCAGATAAGGAATGCCTTAAAGATAATGCTTTGGTATAGGAAAACTAATTAGATTAGTAGTAACAAGATTATAAAATATATACTTAATAAGTTCTCCTAGGTCACTGTTGACCCAATTTTGCCCCTCTGGCAAAATCCTGGTCACCTCCTACACCTACTTCGCACAGCCAGTTATTTCAGGTTGCAAGGTCCACTTTCAGGTTTCGATAGTTTCCGTTTTAGAGCATTGGTTCATCAGCCTAGTTCGTTGGTGTGAAAGGCAGTGAAAGGGAGAGTCTTCAAATGTCCACGAGAGAAGAGAAGACAATGGAGTGTTCAACACTTAGGCAAAAAAGAGGGCCAAAAAAATGTAGAGGGCGGCAAAATCACCGCCCACTACAAGGGCGGGTAAAATGAGCCCACCTACAAACATGCAAAGGGCGGTAAATTCATCGCCCACAATAGAGGGTGACAAAATTCACTTGCAGTACATGAGAAAAAACCTGCCTAGCCGCCAGAAGAGAAGACCAGCATGCAAAACGAGGCAACAAGCATGGTCTTGGCAGATTTGTGATGTTAGCTATAGTGTTTTCACGCTTTCCAATGAAACTTATCTTGGCTCTTCTGCTATAAATACAAAGACTTAGCCATTTATCAGGATCTTCCTAATTTTTTTTAAAGAGCACTGCTCTCCAAATTTTCCACCTGAATCAATAAAAGATAGTTTTTACCTCTATTTAGATGGATCTTTCAGTTTATGCATTGAATGTTAATCTGTGTCCAGTCATTGTCTCTTGATGCTCTCACAGGTTCAACACCAGCAAACCTGTGATCTACAAAGTGCCATTGTTTGTTGTTACCAAGAGTAGAGTTCTGTTTCAGAGGTATAGAATAGGTGAGGCCACTTACAGTGTGTGTTTCTCAGCACCTTGGTGAGTCCCTATTTCTTGCGCTTTCCATAAGAACCTCCCTGTCATCGCAGAGGCCTGGTCTTTTTTGCCAGATCTGAGTGTATGTATGTTTTTGTTTGATCCTGAGAGTGGATGTGGGAAGCTCATCTATTTTTGGTGTATCACCTCTTTTAGAGTAGGGTGTTTGTTTTCATGCTTTTTTCTATCTCTTTTCATCCCCCCCCAAGTATATACCAATATACCTATATTTAGCGTTACTTGAAACAAACAAGATACATCAGAGGGAACTAGCCCATATCTAGAGACTCTCCTCTCCTGCTTCACCATCCCACAGGTGAGAGAGGAGTTTCCATGTTGCGGGGAGAGGGCAGGAATCTATTTTCCTGCCAAAGGGTGCACTTTCTAGCGTCAACAGTTTTGGCACGCCTGGTAGGACTCATAATTTTAACAAGTTTTCTAACGCAGTAAGGTTTCAGGACTGATGCTGGTCCTGTTACAATAAATCAAGTTTCTTTAGCATCTGGAAACTCCGAGTAGATTCGCTGGTTAAGCAGCCTGGTGCCATCAAAAATCATCCATTTCTTGTATGTATAATTCTTTTGCAAAAAATCATGGATTTTGTTCTCCTTCATATAATATCGATTAGACTTCAAATATTTATGGAATCCCCTCAAGTAGCTCTCCTAGTTGCCCTGCAACTATAAGGGAGATGGCATTGGAATTTGAGAAGCAGACAATGGAAATCGATAGGCTAGAAGAGCAGTACAAATATCAACAAGCGCTGATGTAAAAAGAGGAGTGCTTGTCTAGGCAAACACAAACCTTACAGTCCATGAAATAGGAGGTAAGAAAATGGAGAAATCCATCTATCTAAGGCATCCAGCCTTGCATACCCCCTCCTAACCTAAATAAAACCCCCTCTTTTACACCAAATCCATTTTACCAAATTGCACTTGCTCACTCCAGCTCATCAAATACCACTGCTCCCAATCCCGTACGCCTGGCCTTCCAACACCAGAGGGCATCAGAACAACCTCCCAAGGAGATCAATATTTTCAACTCCTTAGATCAAGAATCTTCCACTGAAAATAATACCACCAACCAGCACGTCCCTCTTCTAGAAGCTCCTCCAACGGACCAACAGTGTTTTCCTTGCATTCCTCAGCCTCCCCAAGTTTTCTAGCATGATGTGGAAATTTCAAGTTGGAGGAAAGAATCCCAGGGACTAGCTTAGAGCTTTGAAGAAGATCATGCTAGCCACCTCCAAGAAAGACTCTTCCAGGAAAACCTAGCCAGACAGATTGAAGACTTAGAGGCTAGGATGAAGCTACTCTTTGAAAAAGAGTTAAATTTTTCAGACCTTGCAGAAGAGCCTGAGGACCTCGTGGAGAACAAAGTTGTTTCCTGTTCACAGGAGCAAAATTCAAATTCAAAGATCCTAAATTGGGGGAAGACAGTGGAATCATGGGGTAACAAAGAGGAAGAATAAAAGCAAGTTTTTTTTCAAAACTTTGAAGAAGCTGAAACTGCACCTGCCTGTGATGATGCTGGCAGCCTCCAGGAAAAGATTTTCCAAGAAGATCTGAGTAGGAGAATTACAGAGTTGGAGTCTAAAAATAAATTCCTCAGTCAATGTGTGGTGGATGGTTCAGACCAAATATCACATTCCATGCCTGAACACACTCCACCTACACATTTCTAAGAGAGTTATCAGGCTGTGCCTGATATGAATGAAGTGTTGATTAAGTGGAGAGAGGAGAATCATTCGATTCTAGCTCAAGGATTGTTCCCTCTTCGACCTACTTTCTCCACTCCACCCCTTCTTGAGGAAGAACCTATTTTGCAAGAGGCAAGAGAGGAACAAAAGATCCAATCTGTAGTCCTTTAGGAGGCTGTTATGAGCGACAACGAAGAAGAAATCATCATCGATTCCCCTTGTGAAGACCTTATCAGTAGTGGAGAAGATGCAAGCCTTGCGTATATGTAGATGTTCCAGCAATTCGAAGAGGAACAAATGCATGGTAAGCTCTCTCCTCCTCTATTTGATGAGCTTCCTTCTTACTTTGGTGATGAGATCGACTACATTGAAGAACCTGAGTTAGAGGAGGATCAGGAGAATATTCTTGAAAATCTAGAGAACCTGATCAGGAAAGAGGAAAAGGAGAAGTCTATCTCCATCGAGGAATACCTTGAAGAACTAAACTTTAAATAGACAAGTGAAGTCTTGTGGGATGAGCAATCATTTTGTGAGCCCCTTTTAGACATTACCACATTTGCCCTTCTTCAAGAAGGTCAAGAGGAAGTAGAGGACGAGTCTGACAGAGTTTTTAGCGAAGTAGAAGGAAACAAATTAGACCATGATACATTGCAGAAGAATTGTGTAGATCAGAAGGCTTATGGTGATGAGCTGGCAGCCATTGATTTCTTGGTGGAGAGCACCTATTTGAAGGACCAGCATCCAACAGGCCTCCCAGAACAATCAAAATACGTATATATTGGAGGCATGTTCGATTTTGATCCCCTCAATTTTTAGCCAACTCAGGTGACAGGCAGGAAGAGCAAGTCACCAAATCTCATTTTCTTTCAGCTACTTGCCTATCACGATAAGTCTCTTCACCAGGAAGGAGACTTGAGAAATTTTCCTTTCGATCCAGGAGGGATGTGAACATTCCTGGTTAGCTGTACATAATAGTTTCCCTTGTGGTTTTCCCTATTTTCCCTAAGTGCAGTTTGCACAGTTAGTTGTTTTTAGTCTTGTGTGTTTCCCTTTGCAGTGGGGGTAAATTCTATATTTTTTATTTTGAAATCTTTTGAGCTGTTGTGAACTATCTTCAAAGTTACCATCCGACTCCGCACCCAATGGATATGCAAGGTAACTAGGTTCTAAGCATAGCAGGCACGCTTCCCCTGTGAGTCACCAATTTGTTGACCCAATTTTTCCCCTCAGGTAAAATCCCAGTCACCTCCTACACCTACTTCACACGGACAGTCATTTAAGATTGCAAGGTCCACTTTCAGGTTTTGACAGTTTCCATTTCAGAGCATTGGTTCATCAGCCTAGTTTGTTGGCGTGAAAGGCAGCGAAAGGGAGAGTCTTCAAATGTCCACGAGAGAAGAGAATAAAATGGAGTGTTCAACACTTAGGCAAAAAAGAGGGTAGAAAAAATGCAGAGGGTGGCAAAATCGCCACCCACTACAAGGGCGGGTAAAATGAGCCCACCTACAAACATGCAAAGGGCGGCAAATTCGCCGCCCACAACAGAGGGTGGCGAAATTCACTTGCAGTACACGAGAAAAAACCCGCCCAGCCACTAAAAGAGAAGACCATCACACAAAATGAGGCAACAAGCATGGTCTTGGCAGATTTGTGATGTCAGCTATAGTGTTTTCATGCTTTCCAATGAAACTTCTCTTGGCTCTTTTGATATAAATACACAGACTTAGCCATTTATCAAGATCTTCCTAATTTTTTGTAAAGAGCACTGCTCTCCAAATTTTCCACCTGAATCAATAAAAGATAGTTTTTACCTCTATTTAGATGGATCTTTCAGTGTATGCATTGAATGTTAATTTGTGTCTAGTCATTGTCTCTTGATGCTCTCACAGGTTCAACACCAGCAAACCTGTGATCTACAAAGCGCCACTATCTGCTGCTGCCAGGAGTGGAGTTCTATTTCAGAGGTATAGAACAGGTGAGGCCACTTACAATGTGTGTTTCTCAGTACCTTGGTGAGTCCCTATTTCTTGTGCTTTCCATAAGAACCTCCCTGTCATCCCAGAGGCCTGGTCTTTTCTGCCAGATCTGAGTGTATGTATGTTTTTGTCTGATCCTGACAGTGGATGTGGGAAGCTCATCTATTTTTGGTGTATCACCTCTTTTAGAGTAGGGTGTTTGTTTTCATGCTTTTTTCTCTCTCTTTTCATCCCCCCCAGTATATACCTATATACCTATATTTTGTGTTACTTGAAACAAACAAGATACATCAGAGGGAACTAGCCCATATCTAGAGACTCTCCTCTCCTGCTTCGCCGTCCCATAGGAGAGAGAGGAGTTTCCATGTTGCGGGGAGAGGGTAGGAATCTATTTTCCTACCAAAGGGTGCACTTTCCAGCGTCAACAGTCACTAAAGACATGATGTGTAGGCATGGTTCTTCTAAGAAGAGGGGTTTGCAATGGTAATGACTATTGTATTTGTTGTGTAGGTTTTGGTTGTTATGTTTGTGGCACTAGTTGAGTAGGGTTAAGTTGAAAAGGTGTTGTAGATGATGTTTTCACCATTTTAATATGATGATATTTATTTAATCCATTTCCAAAAACATTCTTATTATGGTTAAATTGTTTCAGTCTTTTGTGGTTATTAGCTTATACCAGTTACAATGATTGTAATTGGATGGGATGTTGGTCATTTTCCTAATTAGTACCTTGATTTTGATTAGTTTAGTTAATCTTTATGACTCCTTTATTTATGAGCACCCTCTTGATCAACAAACCTTTATCAATGATCTCCTTGAACATATATGCACATTACAGTTCCAAATCATAAGCTATCTTACTGTGTAAATTTTTGGTAAACATAGTAGTTAATTTTTTATCTAGTGAAATGTGGGTGAAATAGCTTGAAAGGGCTCTCCATAATTGTAAATAACTTTCAAAACTTTGACCAACATTTTACTTTGCTTGCATTAAGTCCATTACTGAAATATCATGCTCAAGATTATAGGAAAAGTGTTGCACAAAATTATTAGAAAGATCATCAAAATTTGTTACTAAATTTTTGGACAATTTCAAAAACCACTCCAAGGCTTGCCTATCCAAGCTCCTTGGAAACAATAGCAAAAGGTATATGTCGTTATATGTCACTGGTTGACATGCGGTAAAAATTTGGTCAAATGAGCCTTAGGGTCACCTTTCCCTTTATTTTTTTTGAATTTTGGTGGTTCATATCCTAGAGGAAATGGTATCTACAAATACTCCATGTTGAATGGATAGGAACATATGTCATCTAGTTTGAACTTTTTAGTTTATTTACTAACTTAAATGGTAGCAATTGCATCCTTCATCTGTTGCAATTTTTGGGATAGGAAATTGGAAGGAATATTGGTTTGAGGGATAACATTGGTTTGAATAAATGGTTGGGAGGTAAAAAGTGGAACACTTTGACAACGGTATGATAGAGATACTTATTGGGGTACATTGGTTTGGTTAGGGAATGGATCAGGAATACACATATGTGGATTAGGACGTATTTGAAATTACACATTTGGTTGTGTGATATTTTGGTTTGGGTTGGTGATAAAGGCTCAACTTGGAGGATTATTTGGGTGGGATAGAGGGATATAACTATATTGTGCCTATTGTGGTTGAAAAGGGACATGTTATCGACTAATCAAACCTTGTTGAGTGAGAACTTGTGGACCAAGACCTTATCTCTAGATTTATGGCACATTTTGAACCAATGGTTATCTAATAGGTACCTAAGAAACATGGGGACCTCCTTATTACACAAATCCATATGAGGAAGTGAAAGTAGATTATAGATTTGGAATATATCACTAACCAATATTTGGACATTATTGACTAGTCATTGCTTGGTTTTGGATTGGCATATTAATCTACAACTGAAGAGGTATGTTCATCATTACCTAGTGCAGTGGAACATTTGTTACCCCTAATTGAGGTGGTAATGTATGTGTCCTCTATTGTGTTTATACATTAGATTGTGCCTATTATTATGGAATATTACTTGGTATTCATTGAGGTGTAGTAGGATTCATCACATTATATCATTGAGGTATGACATTGGCCATTATTTGATTACCTGATCCCATAGGTTGTATGCTTGAGGAAGCAGCCTATTGAGGTTGGGGCATAGAAACTCCCACTCCCTATTATGATGACCTATTCATAGGATTAACTCTAGGAACATGTTGTTGGCTGATTGTTTGTGCATTAATACCACTTTTATCTAGATTGGACATTATTTTCATATTATCTAATATGTTTGGCTCACTATTTAGTGTAGAGGCCGAAGACACTTCTTTAATAATAGTCATATGCATCAAGTTATTTATTGAAATAGTTTGTATGAATGGGTCAAAATTTGGATTCTCTTGTATAGTTAACTCTATCAACACTCTTATTAAAGGAAATAGGTCAATGAGAGGATTACTTACCATGTTCATCTAATTGAAATCATGTGTTAGATTCAGATATGTTTGATATGTTGTCTGCATTTGGTTAAAGTGCTCTTCCATGATATTTTTGCCTCGTTTAGATATATTAGGATCTTGGTACGTT
Source organism: Torreya grandis (assembly GCA_037957365.1). Taxonomy (NCBI): domain Eukaryota; kingdom Viridiplantae; phylum Streptophyta; class Pinopsida; order Cupressales; family Taxaceae; genus Torreya; species Torreya grandis. The sequence goes on from JARHVA010004211.1 coordinate 150,746, forward strand.
GTTTGAAATAGAGCCAAATGATTCATAGAAGAATCTTATTGATCATAAATGATATTATGGGGCACTCTTAATAGAATTGGTAAATTTTCATGGGGGAACTCTACTAGAAACTTGGCCCCTACCTCTATATATCTAACCAAAATCTCATCTTTGTTTTCTAACAAATGTCACTCAAGCAAAAATGGATCATATGTGGAAGTCAAATTAGTAGAATATGGTTATTGAAGTACTGGCTCAACCAATGTAGGTATTGTAGCTAAGTATTGTGTGGTTTGACCTTGGTCTTGTTCTAAATAAGGTGGTGTATTAACCAGATAATTAGCTAATGGATATTGGCTTTATTCCCTTGATTTAGTATTATAAGAGGGATAAGAATCTATCTCATAAGGAATATTATCCACATAGGGGTCTTACACCATTTCTTCATGTATAACTACATTACTAATCCCTAGATTGTACATGAGTACACTATGAGTGTAGGAATACGTGTTGGGATCCATAGTCAATGCTTTTGTGATAAAAGGTCAAAAAGTTCTAAAAAATAAAAAAATGATAGAATCTAAAATAGATGATGTTATAAATTGATCTAGATTTTGTCAAAAGTATAAAAAATGTTTATACAAAGATTTGTCAAGAAATAAGCTATCATTAAGTATCTAACATTTCACTCTTCACATAAATATAAGCAAGTAAATGGACCTAAAATCAAAATTCCAAACTCTAAGGTTGAAGTGTTTCAAATCAATCTAATCTAGGAATTAAAAAATTGTTAGGTCTTTTGGCCAAACATGGCATCAAAATCTAGGCTCAAACAGGGCATGTTCTAGGACTCTTGGCCAAATGTCATCAAAAGCAAGACTTTAAAAATAGATGAAAGTTTTAATCTAATGGATTTGAAACACTTGTAACAAATACTAGGCATTTGATTCTTGGACATGAACTTGATCAATTAGGTATAAGGTATGAAACAAAAGGACCTTTAACAATAGTTTATTTTCTCATAAAAAAATATATAAAACTGGGTTCTTTTTTTACAAATAAGCTAGACAAAAGTGAACATTATAACCATTTTAGACAAAAGATCACAAAAGCACACTCATATTGGTCTAAAAATGTAGGAGAAAATTTTGAAATCTATGCAAGAGGATCTATGAAATAATATTCAAAATGTTTTGGGTAGTGTAAGGATTCTATACTACCAAAAAGGTATGATAAAAAGTTTTATTTCAAAAACTATCTAAGGCAAAGATATTTTCCTACAATTTTGACAACATAACACTATTTTTCTTGTCTCAAAAAATGTTGGGGTGCATAGACTCAAAGTGTAAGTGTTTAGCATAAAATGACTTATGTCTATCAAGTGATGACAATTATTATGAGTCTTTAAATAGTCTTCAACCTAAATTTGAAATTAATTCTAAGTCCCCTCAAGCTTAGTGCAAATGGTGAACCCAATTAACACATCAACCCTATGAACTTGTAAATGTGTAATTCAAAATTTAGATGATAAGTGAAGGAATTAAATAAATTTTGTAAATGTCTAGACTCAATTGGAAAACATAACTTCACCAAAGCTGATGATATGACTCTCAATATTTTGATGAAATTTTGAACAAGTCAAATTGATGATCTCACATGGACAACATAATGCATCTTTTCTCAAAGGAAAATTTGGACTATGTGTTTGGTTTGGATTTTTTATTTACACCAAGTTTTGACTCAAAAGAAGTGTTTAATCTAGGATAAAACTAACTAATTAACCAGTCTTAGATCCTAAACTGACAAGGTTAATATACATCATTTGAGAGGATTTTAAGTGTTCATCCAAAAGTAAATGTGCATTATATAGTAGGCTTTTTACACCCCCCATCTCTCAAATGACAATACTATGACATGGACCTTGAGGTGTACCTTACACCAATAATACTTTCATAGCAAGTGGGTTTTTATCTAAGATCTAATAAGATTCTGAATGATCTAGGGGAATCAATTACAAAATGACATTCATGCCAAATAAGACAAAACAAAATCATAAATTTTGGGTATGTATCACTGGGATTGTTGAAATAAGGTCTAGTCCTTTTTTCAACTACTACATCTTATTGTTTTCTCAATGTATTATGATGTCCAAAGTACCACTATGTCCCATGTGTAACTCAAAAGTAACCAAATGAAGTCAATGCTTAGAGATGAAACCCTGGGTCAAATCTTCCCTAAATAACTTATAGGAGTTGATGAAGTCTCGCTTACAAGCCAAGTTTGCATAAAAATAAAGAAATCATGAAATAGAAAGACTTTAGGGTTATTTGTAATATCACCCAAACATTGACAAGTTTTTGGGGAGTGCTTTAGATGAATTTCTTTCTAAGCCTTGGACTAGGCTATTTACAATAGGAATGGCACTTTTAATTCCAAGGGTTCTCTAAAGGGGTCAAATGGAAGAGCATACATGCAACATTCCTCTTTTTTACAAACAAAGATTTGATTAAACAACTATTGAAAAAAGGAATTGACAAGTTTGTTCAATTTTAAACCCAAAGTGAAATATTTGGTGGTGTTCATTTGACACCTTACTCTTAGTTTTAAACATTGAAAACATTCACCAAAACATCTAAGTCCTTTCTTAAACACCAAAACAAGGTTCCTAATTTATTTTTAAACATGCAAAGGTGATTTATACATGTTTTGAAAAAATATCAAGCTTGGTCCTATAGCACAAATGTTAGCATGCCTTTTAGATTTGAATCTCTTTTTAGCTTGAAACAATAAACTTTGGAAAAATAGCTCTTAGGTCTGTATTTTTAGAAAAATACAGTTACCAACGTCAATTATTACAACTAACAATGGTTACTTTTGCTAACATATGTCTAATCGATGTCATTTTTGCTAACTGATATCAGTCTTACTTGCCGATGTTAGTTATTATTTAAAACTATGGTAAAATCGAATTATAAAATCAATTTTCACAAGTTTTAAGGGTCCAAATAAATATTTTAGAGTTACAAAATGATCTTTAGGTTGAGATGTGTTTAGTCCCATTGGGCCTGCCATATGTGATCTAGGAATTTGACTCAAGAGAGGATGGTTAGTATCATTTTAGTTCTAAAATGAAAACAAAATGAAAGAAACATACTAACTAGCATAACATCTTTAGGCTTAAACACTAGGGAGAGATTAGTTTAAAAAAATGACAAACACAACTAAAAATTAAGGAATAAAACATAAGAATTCCTTTACCTTCCTTGGATACTGCAAATGACTTTGTAGTAGTGCCTTGCTTGGCTTGTGCTCATGAATTCTTTGGCAATGGAAGCTTGGCTACCTACATCTCTCCTTGGCACCTTTGGCTTGTGGCTTGGCTTGGCTTGGAATTAATTTGGCATGGTAAAATTAATTGCTTGAATCTTTTAGAACCATTTGAGCATTATAAATTTTCATAATCAATAATTTTGAAGATATTTGAACATAATAACTTTGCACAAAAATAGCTTAGAAATGATGTTCATGGCCTCTCTATTTATAGATTTTTTAGAATGTCTAGAATCAACCTAAACCATCCATCCCGAGATTGAGATGTGTGGTTAAGGATTAATTCAATTTTTAAATTAATTTTATAATTATCCTCATCATGACATTGGAATAAGGGGCAAATAAGAGGCATGGAGGGCATCATGGAAGGCATCAATGAGGCATAGAGGGCATGAATCCTGATATTTATGGCATTTATGGCCTAGGGATGTCTTTCGAAGAAATTAGGTCACTTGATGATGAAGATATTCAATATTCATTTCCAAAAATAAGTTTTAAAAAAGTTTCAATAGAATTATTAATTAGGCCTTGCTTTGGGTTAATTGTCTCTTAAGCATGATTAAGCACTTTATGAAAAAAATACTCAATTTAATTAGAATGCCATATTATTTCTAAAAAAATTGATTGGATTGGAATTGAAAGTCATTGTCAGATGCATTGGAACCATATTACCATTTAAGATGTTACCAATAAAAAATAACAAAGGCATGCATCTTATGCAGAAGATTTGATAGGAAGGAGCAATCCAAAGCACCCAGGTATAAAATTAGCATTTTGACTCAAAATGATATAATCAAAATTAGCTAGCCCATAAGTTGCATTGCCCCATTTATGGATACTTTGTCCAAAATTAGCACTTTAATATGTCAATTTCACATCATTTAATGTGTTTTAGTATTTTTGGCCAAATTATGCATTTTGGGTGGAAATTGGTCAAAATATTGGTTGGAGGTTATCAGTGGCTAGATGTAGGTGTCTAAAGTCATTAATAAGAATAAAAACCAAAACATAGCTCTTTGGTTGAGTCTAAACTATAGAAATTGATATATACTAGCTAAGCACCTGATACCCTCATTGTTATGATGTGTGAAGGGATGGGGTAGGCCCCAATACTAAGCCACATATTGATTTCTAACATAGATCCTTTTGAGAGCCTTAAACACTTGGAACCAACCATAGACTTCTTTTTTAGTACCTATTCTACAAACCAAGTTATTTTTCACACTTTCTAACTAAGGCGTAAGACAAAAGTGAGATAAAAGGTACCCTGAGATTTTAAATGCACTATAGTGTATATTTTTAATTACCTTCAGATGTTTTTATTTTTTTCACTTTATGTTTGATTGGTGATCGTTCCTTTACTCCTTTATATTCCTCACATGGTCTTCACTAGATAATAGTTGAGGGACCAAATCAACTAAGATCCACCTTCTTCCATAGAGTATACCTCTGATGTTGATGGCTCTCCACATCCTTCTACAAACCCTACCATGAATCAAATATTTATTGAAGGTAATGCATATTTTATCACTGTTCTTGATAATAAATCTATGGACCTCCAACATTATCTCAACACCTTGTCTCACCACACCCTAGCTTTAGTTCCTCCTAGTGACCCACCTTATGGGATGGCTCCCCATCTTATGAAAAATACCTTTATTTCTACTACCTCTACCTAACCTATGATCACTCAAACATATTCTTCCACCAATAACTCATCCACTCCCTCCATCCACACTCAATCAAATAACCCAACCAACCAGAGGCCCCCTACACCAACCAACAACTCCTATAACATAGAGGCAACCTCATATTTTTTTACCTATACTCCACCCATCATGGGGATATCATCTACCCATATTAACACTACTCCCATTATGAGTACCAACCTATCAATCTCTTCCCCACTTCAAAATATGGTGATTTCCATACCTTCTACCTTTCCACCTATCATTACCAAAGTTACCACTCACCCCCAACCAATTAACCCATCCATAACTCTAACCTAATCCATAGCAATTCCCCAATATTTTAATATCATACCTTTGAAATAACCCACATCAACTCCTCAATAAATACATATGATACCCTACCCATGTTATGTTCTTAATACATAAGGATACATAGTTCCATTTTCCACCCAACCTATTGTGCCTATTAACCCATATGTGGCACCTTCTACCCAACCTCTTGTGTCCATTAATCATTATGTGGTACCATTACAACCTTCCATCACCACATATTAACATTTGGAATCTTCTCAAACCTTCTACAAGTTATACATATACTACATCCACCCAACCCCAATAAACTTACCACACAATTGTGTAACTCCCCAACCCCAAATGGATTTGGTCAAAATGTTGATGGACAAAATAACCAACCTAGAATCATCTATCTCTAATGCTCACAACCTCTTGTATTATGACCAAATATTTAATGAACCTATTCACCCATCCATCCTTATCTAACCTTACAATACTCAATGGTAACTACCCCAATTTTATAAATTCGAAAGCAAGGAAGACCCCCAACAACATCTAAGAGCATTTTAGCATTCTTGCTACTTGATTTCCTATGATGATTCTCTTCTCCTTCATACCTTTCCTATGTATTTATTTATACCAATATTATATTGGTATAATTCTATCACTAATCATTCCATATTTTCCTTTTCTCAACTCACCAAAACCTTTTTAGAACGCTTCTCTGTCAATATATCTAAGAAGGTCTCCATCACTGACCTCTACTCCATTAGGAAATTTCAAGATAAATCAATTTTCATTTTCATAACCTAATGGAGAGGTGTTATCAACCAGATCTCTTTATCTTTTCCCCAACCCAAGTTGATTGAAATTTTATCTTAGGATTATGCCAAACACATTGATCTTACTCTATAATTTAAAACCTTCAAAAACATTGACAACGATTTCACCATGGCATGTAAACTAGAAATTAGAGCCTTTAATGAGGGAAAGTTAAAACTAAGAAATAAAAACTCTAGCTTCAAATCCAATGACTCTTCCCCATTTGAAACAACCATAAAATCTAACAACCCTAACATGAAACTAAAGGTAACCACAAACATGGTTGTGATTAAAATCTCTCCACCTTTAGTTGTTAGCCAACCCAACCAAACCATCTCCTCCAACTCCTCTAATCAACAAAATCAAAATCAAAACTGAGCTACCCAAAAATAATACACTCTATTAGGGGAGTCATATGCTTTAGTGTTGGATACGTTACTCAAATCCAACATCATAAAACATCCCCCCATTAAACCTCCTCAACAGTTTAATGCTTCTCACCCTATGCCAAGTTGGTACAATGATAATTATCTATGTGATTTCCACTAGGTCATTGGACATGATGTTAATATGTGTAACACCTTCAAAACCATTGTCCAAAAACTTGATTGATAAAGGAGAACTTGCATTAGACAATCCCAATGCACCCTCAAATTAGTGACTTGACATCTTTCAATAACATTTTCCCAATCATTCCCCTTCTACCAACCGTGATGAAAACAAACCAAATTCATCTCATGCTTGTGATGTCCATACACTCAATGTAATTATCAGTGAACCTATCATTTAGGAAACCACTATCTCAACTACCTCTTTCTCCACTCCACTTATTGAAGTGGTAGAATCACCATCCATTCCTTTGGATACCCAAAAAAAGGAAACAACCACCTGCTTTCCTTCACTTGATGAGATAAAAGAATTAAGTACCTCTCTTTTGATAGAGATACCAAAGGAGGAAAGTGTTTCCATCAAAACTTCCTCCCCCATCATAGAACAACCCACACTCTTTGGAAACCATTCCACAAAGAGATATCACCTTATCTACTCCTTCCATGGAGGAAACATCCTCCCAAATATTTCAAACTATCATCATGGACAAGGGTGAAGAAACCATTCCCTTAACTCAATCTATGGATGTAATCTTTGAATTCAATTCCCAAGTAACCAAACCAATTTACAAACCCTTCTCTAGACTAGTCCAAAGCCTAAAATTCTCCTCTCAACCTAATACAGATCAAGCCACCTTTTGGCACCATCTTGGGCTCCCTTATAAAAACAAGCATTAACTTTTGACCTCACCTTCATCCACCCCATCTTCAATCACACCTACCCTTACACTTATAATAACCTCAACCCCTACATCAAAATCCTTTTTCCTCAAAACTATGGAAGAACCATCCAAACCACTCCATCCAAAATTATCAAATAACCTTACACTCATCTAATAAAAACTATCAAGAACCTAGGGATGCATCCTAATTATAGCCTTATCCATATATCTTTGAAATTAGGCTTAACCCCATATATTCCACCAATGAAAACATTAACCAGACCAACCAAGAAGGTGGGGCCACCCAAACTCTAACCTAGAACTAGAACCATACCACCCCCTTCCCTCTTACCTTCTATCTTTTGACACCATCCTTCTTCTATCCTAGGAGCTCATCCTTCAATAAAGAAGGATAATATTCATAAAACAACCTAAGCTAAAATTTTTCCATTTATTGTACCTTTACCTACCCCCTCCAAAACATCAAACTACCCATCATTTTAAACTAAACTATCTACCTCTACATACCCACATATCTCTAAACCTTCATCATCTTAGTCACCCACACCCAAATCTTTCACCTTTAAATATTTCACCTCAAAACCATTTGACACCAAATAATCTCAATAAAACCCACCTAGCAAAACTATTCTACCACCCACAACTTCTATAGTGAAGCCTACCTCTAATAAGTCTCCCACCCCAAAAACCAAAATCCCATCACCCTTAACACCTTTGATCAAATATTATTCATCAATTTTATAAATTTTATTACAATATTCTTTCTTAAACCTATTACATATCAAACCCTTTGACCCTTTTAGTCCTAAACCATCTTTATTTAATGGCATTTTAATTCACTCATACCATAAGACATCGAGACATGACATAAAGAACTGTAGAACTCTCTAAGCACTTATCTATAACTTATGGGATGAGGATGATCTATTATCATATGAACCTATCTTAATCCCATTATCAATCCAACCACCAAACAAACCTATACAACACTTACCCACTCATGCAATCTCATCCAAGAGTGAGGAGGAACCAAATCAACCTTCTAACCCAATGCTTCCCCTTATCCACACCATCGATATGGTCACCCGATCTTTGGCCTAGAAAAAGGATAAGGAAAAGTCCAAAGTGTCCATTTCATAGACATATCCTTCCACACCTCAAACTTCTAACTAGACTCAAGTGGCTTCACTTTCACCTTCACCAAAACCTAAAATATCTATATTGGGTGCTTCTCCCTCTAATCCTTTTGAATCTATCTAATGAATAGTTCTAAAATATATTCCCCAAACACTAGAAAATATGATCCTATAGGAACTAATCAACACCTCACCCCATTATTATCAAGCATTGATAAAGGCCCTAAAAATATAGGTCCAAATAAAAGACACTCAACCTCTTATTGCCTTTATTGGTGCTTTTTAACTCTTCACCCTTATCACCTTCAAGGATTCAAAGATACCCTCTATCTACCCTAAGGATATATATCCACCTCTCTTCATCACTGCATACATAAATCAAACCCACATCAAAAGGGTGATGATTGATGGAAGAGCTAGTATTAATATTATCTCTTCTCATGCTTATGGCCAACTCCATATACCAAAGAATATCATGTCAAAAACCATAAAAGTCTTCCATTCTCTTAATGATACTATGACCAAAACCTTTGGGATAGTCATCCTCCAAATTTGATTGGCACCTCACAAGCTTCTAGGGCTCTTTTACATCATAGAATGTGAGTTTCAATACAACATCTTACTTGGATGCCCTTTGATTCACTCCATAAGTTATGTCCCATCTACCTTACATTGATTTGTCAAGTTAAAACATAAGGGTTAGGTCATCAGCATACAAGTTAACCCTAGTCCATTAACATATTGAAACATGACATATCAACCCAACAACATTATTCGTCCTCACTCATCCACCTCACTAGTAACCAACAACAAATACACCCCTACCATCGATTAAGATTTAATTAGATTGTCTATGCCTTCTTCTCAAATTCCCATAGAGGACCCCTTATAACCTATGTTCCAATTTCTCTCACTAGAATAATATCATATTTTGGCCTTCCATGCCTTCCTTACTCCTAAAGAGTATGGTAATCTTGACCATAATCCTAGTTATGATCCCAATAATGGAGCCATCATTCCTTTCTAGCTTCTGAACCACCAAATAAAATTCATCTATGGGGAACTTGATCACCCCCTTCTCACTTCCTCCACCACCTCTTCTACCTAACCATTTACCTCTAATTTTTCCTATTTAGACAAGCTAAAATTTGCCAAATTGTACCTTCATAAGCATGCCTAGAAGGGATTTGGCCTTAGCCATTATGACCATGGACCCCATGAGTTACCTTTGATAAAATCCTTAAAAACTCATGATCTATTTGTCACCTTGGCTTTATCCCACCAAAAGAACCCACCGATTCACCCAAACCTATCACCAGTATTGAGGAAGATATTCCATCCTCACCAACCCCATCCCTTTTAAAGTCTAAGGATTTTGAAACCATCTGCTCTAATTTTTTTTAATCAATACCATTATTTTGGGTCCCCTAACCTATAACAATGGTGGCCTAACTAAAAACTTTCCTTTGATTCATCCTAAAATTGTAGAAAATGATTCTCTTACCATCCACACCATCCAACATCAAGATAATGATTCCATTCTCACCCTATTAGTGTAGGGGATTCTTCTATCCATAGATCCCTTCCTCCTAAGAACCAAACCATGTTGAAATAATCCACTATCAATTTTAACTTGGGTACTCAAGATATCCCTCACAATGTAAAGATTGGTCAATGCTTACATTACTCAGAGCAAAAGGATTACCCTTTCTTCCTTCATGACCAAAGCATAGAATTTTCTTGGTCCTATTAGGATATGCTTGGAATTGACCCTTACATATCTCCCCAAAACATCATCATCCATATCAATTCTAAAATTATCAAGCAAAAGCTTCATAGGATGCACCCTTATATCACTCTTTTTGTCAAAGAAGAGCTTCAACACATCTTATTTATCAACTTCATTAAATGAATTGACTATCCCAAATGGGTTTCTAATATCATCCCCATCACGAAACCCATAGGGGGACTTTACCTTTGTTTTGACTATCATGAACTTAACCTTACTTTTCAAAAGGATGACTTCCTTTTGCCTAGCATCGACCAACTTTTTAATCTTACAGCTTACCATGAGATGTTATCTCTCATGAATGGCTTCTTAAGATATAATCAAATATTTATTTTCCCCAAGGATAAACATAATAATTCCTTCATCACCCCATGGGGAACCTTCTACTATAAGTTAATGACATTTGGTTTGAATAACACTTGAGCAACTTATCAGTGTGTGATGACCTTCATTTTCCATGATCTCATCCACAAAATCATAGGGTAAAATGTAGATGATATCCTTGAAATTTATAAATATTGAAAGGATCATATAAAAGTTCTCAAAATTATCTTTTAGTACCTAATCCATTTCCATGTATGACTCAACCCCAAAAAATATGTTTTTGTGCTCCGATCTAGAAAGCTTCTTGGATTTATCATCTATCTTCAATGAATCAAAGTAGATGATGCCAAAGTTAGAGTGATCCTTAATATTCCACCTAAAACCCACCTTAATCAACTACATATCCTATAAGGGAAGCTTCAATCCATCCTTCACTTCATCTCTTAGTTGCTAGATAGATGTTAACCCTTTCACCATCTTCTCAAGAAAGATACATCTTTTAAGTGGACCAAAGATTACCAACAAGCTTTTTATTCGCTCACTTCTTTCTCCACCAATTATTCTTCTTCTTAAATAAGTTCAACACTTCTACCTTTATATCTCCACCAATAACCATTCTTTAGGATCAATGATTTCTCACTATGATGAATAAAATAAAGAACAATTTGTCTACTATATAAGTTGAACACTTATAGAGTATGAAACTCAGTACAACCACATTGAGAAGCTTTGCCTTTCCTTAGTATTTATGTCTTCCAAACTTCATCATTACCTCCTCAATAATAAAACCTTTGTCATCACCAATAATAATGCACTCAAGTACATGTACTTGAAACCATATAAACACCAACATATGGTCAAGTGGATAATGCTCCTAGCTAAGTTTGACCTTGATTTCCTCTAATAGAAATTGATTAAAGGGTAAGTTATTACTGATCAATTATCCAAAGCTCCTTTTATAGAAAACCAACCACTTCCTCTTGTATTTCTAGATAATTCCTTAATGACTCTTTGTCTAGAGGACATTACCTACCAAATGACCATGGTTTTTTGATGGCTTGAAATGTGAACATAGTGAGGGTTTTAGAGTTATTATAATTTCCCTCAATGTTGAACCTCTTCCTCTTTCTTTAAGACTTGATTTTGAGCGTACTAATAATATGGCTAAGTTTGAATCCCTAGTAATAGGCCTCCAAACCACTATAGCCTTAGAATTTAAGATGATTAGTGTCTTTGGTGTTTCCCAACTTATGTTTATCTAGATCAATGGATCCTACAAATGTAAAAATGATGTATTTCAATAGTAAAAATAATTATTAGATGTACTCTTAACAATCATTTGATCATTACTTTATCCAATCTATTCCATGATCTACAAACAAGTTCATGGGTATAATGGATTCCCTTACTTCCCAAATCCCATATGTGTCCTTTTATTCTAATCTCTTTGTCACCATTCATCTTTTTATCACACACTCTTATATCTAATCTAAACTCCCTAACATTATAGTGTGGAGGAATCCCCATCAGACATTTGGTATGAGTAAACCTTTGACTACCTCAACCTCAGCATCATTTCTCCCAACCTCTATATGAATGCCCAAAGAGCCTTTATTCATATTAACTCTCATTATACTACACTAAGTGGAATCCTTTACAAACATGGTTTCAATTACCTCCTCCATTGCCTACATAGCCATTAAGCTTCTCATCATATCAAGGAAACACATGATGGCATCTATGGGGGACACTTTAGTGGTCTAGCTATCACTAAATGTATCTTTTGCCTTGGTTACTATTGGCCCACTCTTAACCAAGACTACTATGATTATGTGAAGACATGTGTTAAATGTTAATGGCATGTTAGTTTACATCACACACTGGCCTATGACCTTTAAGTATCCAAGGACTTTTAGCCATTTTCATAATGGGGACTAGATCTCATTAGGGAAATCAATCATCATTCTTCATAGCATCACCACTCCATCATCATTTCCACTCAGTATTTCACCAAGTGGGTGGAGGCTATTCCCCTCATCTCAACCAAAGTCAAAAATATAGTTGACTTCATCAATCATCATATCATATATCATTTTGATGTTACCCATAACATCATCATTGATAATTGTAAATCTTTCAAAATAAAATAATTCTAAGTCCTTTTTGATGCATTCAGCATCAAGTTAAGCTTTTCCTCACCTTATCATCCACAAGAAAATGGAAAAGTATAGGCCTATAACAAAAACCTTAGCAATATGTTAACCAAAATGGTTAATGTTTCTAGTCAGGATTGGCACTTGTACATCCCCTTCACTTTGTGGGACTATCACAATAAAATTCAAACCTCTACGGGTACTACCCCTTTCTCTCTAGTCTTCAGAGTAGAGGTGGTCTTACCTATCAAAGACCAAATTACCTTTCTTTTCATATCCTTTCAAGAAATCATTTTTTATAGAAACTATCATCAAGATAATCTATCATGACTTGATCTACTTGATGATAGTTGTCTAGCTATGCTTAACCATCTTCATGTCTATCAAGAGAAAGTCAAGCGTGCCTATAGAAAGCACATAAAAAATGAGAATTCAACATTATAGACCTCATCCTAAATGAAAATGAACATGTGATAAATATGGATAAAAATAATTGAGATAAGTTTTATTTCAATTGGCTTGGACCCTAAACCATAACCCACAAGTATAGATCAAGAGCTTATTTTTTATCCTCTCTTGAAGACAAGCTCAAACCTGAGCCTCTTAATGCTTAAAACATATGTATTTTATTTTTTTAAACAAGGATCAAACTTACCTTTTTTCCAACATAAACTCATCCCTTGATTTATGACTTTTTAACCTTCCTCACACCTTTATCCCATCCCTTTGAGGATAACCGATTACAATATGAAACCATGTGATTAAATGTCATAGTCATATCCTAATCCTAAATATGGGTACCATGGCTCAACCCATGGCATGCTTTGGAATGGTTGACATGGATAATTTTTATCCCTAATCATATGGAATCTCATGGTCATTGTCTCTCAAAACCACTCCTTTCACCTATCATTAACATTCTTATGCTCTAGATTTTTCCCTCATAAAGATACACCTCCAATCCTATATATACTTGTCCATATATAACATAGAATATAAATAATTTGGGATACCTAAATATCACTTGGGTTAAGTATCTCTATCATGTAATTTTTTTCCTTAAAGGAAAGCTACCCAAAATCTAAATTGCTTAAAAATATATACTACTCCCTCAAAGGGCAGCTACTAAATTAAACAACTCCCAAACATAGAACACTCCCTTGAAGGATGACTAAGTCAATTTTGTCAAAAATAATCATTTGAGGATCCTTTCATTGATCAACTTCATAAACCTATTAAAAAAAATCAATAAAAAGACCCCTATATCAAAATCATAACAAGTTATTCCAAGAAAGCTACAATCAGATTTCATATATAGCATTAAAAGACTTCCTCCATCAATCAATCTAGACTTGCATAAAACATGGAATTTTCTATTACGGTTCCTAGGTTACCTATATAAGGGTCAAAATAACCCTTATAAAGGTTACACTATCCTTCATGCCACCTATCACCTATCTCCCCTTTGTAACATCTATAATTTAATAGACTCATGCACTTATTTGACATGATGTGATCAACACACCTTTTGACCAACCAACACATGCTAATGTGAAGAATTTGAAAGTATTATGGTTCGTAAGCCAATATAACTTAAATTTTTTTAGTCCTTACCAATGAATAAGTATCATGTCTTTTCCTTATCATCTCATAATTAGTTCATTTATTCACATAGACATATGTCTCATTTTTTCATCTCTTTTCCCACATCTAATTTTTTTTATCTAATTTAATTTATGTGTTATCATAAAAAAAATAACTATAAATCATAAAAACACCATAATCATCACATCATCATAAAATCACATCCATAATCATAAACCAAATCACATGTCCATGAAAAATAACCATAATCATAACACCATAGCCATATGTAAAACAAAGCATCATATAATCATAATCATAAACATAACTATAACTCATCATAAACATCATCTATAATCATCACATGCTTAAGCTAGTGAGTCTAACTCTCATAAAAATAATCATAATACATATGAACATTTAACTAGGAATCATGAAACATAAACTCATATCCATATATCATCATCACGTCATATGTATCATGTCTCATCAAAACAAAATAGTACATATAATAATGGGAATCTCTCTCTATCAAAACATATACATCTCACTACATCAGCTCATAGGCTGTAGCAAAATCATATACACCTATACATATCATATCATAACCTATGCCCATGGGGAACTAGTACCATTTGGTACCTACCCTCTTGAGGTGCCTTTTTGTCTAGTTATAGATGCAACCCACTAACCTGGTATCACCACACTGGCATCACCTATTAAGCTAACTCTATACTCACCCCATTAGGGATCCACTAGGTAGTGAATTAATATTATTATCTCATAGTATCACAAATCCTATATAGTGGCTATATACCTCTACATATCAATGGTCCCTTCTAAACCTACTGGTGGTGTTGTTATTCCTCTAGTTTATCTTAGATCATCTCACTTCTGGGTGACCTAGATTAGTTTTTACCTAGCTTGGTCCCTCTCACCTATCATAGTGGTTAGCTAACCCTATAATATAAAAACCTAGACTTGTAATGTAGCCACCTACCCCTATAAAGTTGTAACATATGCTTGTGCAGTGGATAATTCCACTCCTTGTCCATCAGGACTACTTCCCTATACCTATACCTATGGACCCCCATTAACTAGGTCCACATCCATAGGTTGCTTTCCCCCATCATCCAATCCAACATTTTCTAATGTATAAATGGCATGATACCATGCCATATAGCCATCAATAAAACCTCCATCATCAATATCTATTATGGTGAGCAAATATTCATAATCAAGAACCATCTCCACTAGTTGTGGCTCTAAAAGAAAAAAATCAACATCCTCCCACATATACCTCAGGAATGGAACTATAATCCATTATATTAGGATAAAATAACTACAAAATTGATTAAAAGGGATGAGCTCAGTCTCACCCTCTCTCTTCCCAGAAAACACCTATATCTCTACATCGATAAAATGTGTTGAGTATAGTGAGACCACCTTAGAAAGCCAAAATATAGCATCCAAACTACATTTCCAACCACCAAGGACTCCAATTCCCCTCTAAACTAATAAATGTCTTACACACCTTCTTTAGGTCCTATAATCATGTAATAATTCCTCCACCCGATAAAGCCCACCCTAAAGTCCATCTAGGCATATCCCTCCCAAGCCCCATCAACCTCAAAAACTAGATGTGTTCATGGGCCCAATAGTGTAGCATGAACCCCACATTTATGTTTTACCTCCTATGAGATCTTAACCCACACAACTCATTATATATCTATACCAATAAAATAGGGGCACACCCAAACACTATGAGACCCAATAACATCTCCACCAAGACTCCCAACAGTAGATAGGGAAACTTCCCACTATTCAAATCTAAAATTTCAAAGTAGGAGATCCTCATCATCATCATAATCATCAACCTCTCATCATCCATGGCCCTTTGATATAAATTTCTATAGCTAAATCCTCTAACATACCACCTAATGAAGGCCTAATCCTCAACATATAATTTTTCCATGTGCTCATCTCTCTCCTCCCTCTCAATATGATATATTAGCTCCACTTAAATTAGTGATTGTGTGATCATATGTATATCTAATAGGAAGATAGTCATCTCATCAGTCAATAGAAGAAAGGTGTTCATGGATGGATCCCACCTCTCGATGAGAGACATGATTAACATTACATCTCATGACATGTGTTGGTAGTGCATCACCACTTTGAGGCTAACCTCCACCATATGAGCCTAGTATTCATCTATAATCCCATGGTGGTTCTCCACAAAGATCTAAGAAACTTGATTCTACATCACAATTTGATCCTATACCTACAAATTTCAATATAACAAACACACTTAGTTTTATATAAACTACTTTGCCCATGGATAACATCCTTTCTCCACATTTTACCTACCTAGTTGTACTTATTTTATCTATATAAGTAACATCTATTTTTTTACCTCTTCATCCATATTTTTAACCTACCCTAAACCCAAGCTACGCTTAGAATTATAATACTAAAACATTTTAAACTCACTAATTGCTTTTATTAAAGACACTTATCCATTTGATCATCCATTGATGCTCACTATAACTATCAATGGTATGGCCCCCATTTGGACAATAGTCATTAACTATAAATTATTAGATGTGACCACCAATGATTGGGTATGACCTTTGATGGTCATTATGTGTGACCATTAGTGGCAACCCCTAACCGTACCTACCCAAAACCTACCCAAACCACTCATGTCCAACAACTAATCACCCTAAATTTATTCGTTACCCTACCTCCAACCTACCTACCTTCCCAATTTTGATTTTTACCCATAAATTTTAATAATACCAACTTTGAAACATAATACCTAGGGCAAACCCAAAACCCTCCCAACCAAAATCAACCAAACTCAAATACAACCAAAAATAACCAAATAAATATATTATACCAATTTAATGTAACCCCTAACTTATTCTTCAATAATTATCAAGGAGGAATCCTAGGTCCCATTTCCCAACTATGCCCTTATCCACCTTGCATCCTTAGTCCAATACTCTGGTCAACTCAACATAAATCTCACACTCAATCATTTAGCAACTACCTTGTCAACACTCTTACACAAAATGCTATGGATAATGGTATGCATATGAGTCAAGAGTTAGAAATTAAATTAGTGAAAATGGATCACCATTTTTACATTTTAACCTCTAAAATTTTAGGGTTTTATCCCTAATCGTCAATGGTTAGGGTGATCACTGATGATCAATTTTGGGACCCCTAACCACTAACAGTATGGATGTCTAATCTTAAAAATATTGACACACATACCTTAGTGATACCCTTTAGAGACTAAATTATCTACCTTCCATACCAATCACCATATCCACCTTGATTTTGACCCTTTTGGCCTAAAGTATCACACATTTGTGATGACCTTGCTAGGTCCTTTTGAGAACACTGACCAACATTACCATGTCGACTATTCTAATTTCTACCACCTAGTGCACACTAGACCATTTGTGTTTTTATTAGATGTAATTCCTACCTTAGACACCTAAAAAAACATAGACCCTATCTATAATATTGATAAGAATAACTCAATCTAATATGCCTAATATGCAGCCTAATTATCCCATCACCTATCCTTATATTACCAACCTTTTATTTTTTACCAATCATGGTAACTTAGTTTATGCGTGATCTTGGATATCATACTTAGTCACATTTCTATGAGCATTTTTACACTTCAAATTCCCAATCCCCATTGTCACATACCTCATGACTCACTCTAAACCAGTTGTCAAACCCATGCTTAATTCAATTTCACCTCATTAACTCTTAGTTTAAAGGGGAACACCTCCTCCCATGCTTAGAGTAACCAAACCTTTGACCTATAATCTATTTTTGTTTTACAGCTTGCTAATACAAATTTCATAATAAAAAGGGGGAAAATGTAGACACTAGAAAACCACACATAGTGGTTCTAGATATCAAAATTCCTTAGAACCACCTAACCTCTCTTGACCATAAATACATGTTAGAAAACCCACTAACTAACCCACCAGATCTTGAGTTTAGTTAGATAACTAGCTAAAATAACTCACTAACTTTCCATTTTAACCCCAATTTATCCAACCCTTGATTTCCTATGGTTTCCTTTGAATACTGATGGTTATCATGATTAGCAATGATTAATCTCAACCATCAATGGTTAGGTCTTCACCATCTGAACAAAGACAACTCAAGCTATGTTAAAGCTAACATGCCAAAATTTAATATAAATGACAAGATAAATCATCATGAAGTAATGAAAACAACAATCAAATTTCCTGTGGAACTTTCTACCTCCATATCTCTTTACTTATAAAAGGAGGGGAGTAAGAGGTGAAAAAAGATCTAAGCATCTAAAATTTTAGAAGTTAGGAAATCAAGCTATCAAAAATTAATGATCAAGAACTTCTATATAAGCCTCCTTTCTTGCTATCCAACTAGCATAATAGAGACTTGTTAGTCTCTTGAAATTATTCCTTATGTAAAGTACCATTATTATATCAGTATTTCTTCTCAATCTACCATCAGCCATCAAGTAATAAACTAGGTACATTTTTGGTTTTCAAAGTTTGTTTATTTATTTCCTGACATCTCTACCTATGTTAAACCCTTGGCCTTATATCTTTCAACCCACTAATCTTAACTAGATATCTAATCACTTACTGACCTATTTTATAGCCTTTTGTAAACACCCTTAGAAACCATAATAATTATTGATGGTCATCTTAACTATCGATGGTCACCTTAACCACCGATGATCATCCTAACTACAAATGATCACTATGGTAGGAAATAAGAAAAAACTATTTCAATTGCTTACCCTCAACCAAATTCCACTTTCTACCTATTTGTCTACTGATAGAGTCCCCACCTATTTTTTGAACCCAACCTAACCTATTTTGCATTAGTATTGACTTGCTTATTGCTATAATTAGTCTATTTTATTTATCAATAATTTATTTCTTCTTGTATTCCCTTTCAGTATTTTCTATCATTTGATGCAAGTGTTTCATCTTTATTTCCTTTAACTTAACTATTCTAAAAGAGTGGATTAACAACCTCCTAGTAATCTCATGCTTCTTTGATCTAGATTACACTAGGAAATCCACCTTGATATCCATTTAACAACCCTTTTTTAAGTGATTTTTGATATATGTCATTCTTCCCAAGACAAAGAGGACCTCTTCACAATCATTTGGATCACACATGCATAAATAAATAGTTTCTTCTACCATACCCACATTTAGTTTATTACTTATTCTATTCTTAGAAAATAAAGTAAATTGGGAGAAACACCAAGTGGTAGAATTTTATTGGAGTGAAACAGTCAATGTGCTTAAAAGGCACATAGGGCTACCAAGTAATACATGTTCATTGGAAGAATGAATTTAGGGTATGCAAAAGGCATGTAGACATATCAAGTGGCATAATCATAGATTCTTGGATCGAAGATCAATGGTTAGCATTACAAGGTAAAAACTAGGCTACTCCCAAAGAGATCAATGGTGTGTAATTTCTCAAAATTTATAGGGAGCATGAGATGAGGTCAAAGTGTTCAATTTCTATCATTTTCACAGTGACCATTGGAATTTGAATATTCAAATTAATGAGGGAAAATTAGTCTGTACTCTTTGAGCTATATCTTTTGATCTAGGATTAATTTCATGGTGGTGTGAAAAGCAAAGTTGAAGAATATTTTAAGGCACATCTATAAAATTTTATTATAAGATCTATTTTTTTTTAAAATGTAGATATGAAGATCCAAATTTGACTATTTGTTCATTCATGGTGTTCTTATGTACAAAATATTATTTAATCATTTTTTGCTTTAGAAAAAGAATGTTTTGGTGGATTTATTTGCCTAAATATGTCATAAGGGTTATATGAAGTGGACCTAGGTATTTGAAATTTATCTTATGTTCTTAATTTTCTCAATGAAGTGATAAATGGGTGAATAGGTCTCCATTATACCTATAAGAGATACTAAGGCCTAATTGAAAAATGTAACTACTTAAGTGTGACCCATGGATCTTATGGATGACCTATGTGGATGTTATTGAGATTTTTTGTTAGTATGATAGATGTCTTAATGGTTAAGGAAAGTATTATGGTTCACCTAGAAATTGATATTCTTGAAGACTCTACAAAGAGTAAAGACCAATATAATGGTGTGTAGACTTGAATGTGGAAATATTGAGAGAGAAGAATATAGAAATGAAGGAAAGAGATCAGAGATAGTGTATTTAGTGGATGGATTGAAGTACATAATATATTGAGGATGAGAGAAGAAGCCTAGAGTGATCCAAATGGGGTGTTTGGATACATTACTTGTATGATAAAGTTTGATTATGTGTGATAAGTTGAAAGAGAGGTATTATATGTTATTTCTCCATTAGATTGAAAGGTAATCATATTTTTGGATTTGTTTATTTCATAAGGTGTTGTGTGGGTGTTCAACATCTATAACAAGTGGGTGATCATTCATACTTAGGGGTGGGTGTTCCTTGTGAAGTGATTCCTTCATTAAAATTTATCATGTTTTTTATCATCTTATAAGACAAGTAGTTCATGTTTTTATAAGATTGAGAGTTGGTTTTATTCCCCAAGAGGGTATCCCATGTAGATCTTGTGTTATGTGTGTAATGTTACATAATATTTTTTATTCATTTTTATGAACATCTTGTATGATTTATGAAAGCTTTTAGTCATTGATTAAGAGTTTGAAAGGATTAAATTTAAAGTTAAAAATATCTTGAATCAGTGATTCAAACCCCCCTCTCAATGATTGTACCTCCAATAATTGATATTAGAGCAAGACATTCATTATAAGTTTAACCACTTGAAGGTGATCCAAGGTAAAATATGGGAATTCAATAGATGCAGAGTTTCTATACAAAGAAATAAACATTGTTTAATGGGTCAAATTATGTTCTTTAGAGTATAAATATGAGGACATACATCATGTCTCTAGGGTTTTATATTTGGAAATCTATCATGGATGGTTACTCCACACCAACAACTCCTACAACTAGTCTTGTTGAAAAGAAGTTCTGTGAGAGTAATTATAAAGCTAAAAAGCTATCATTTGTGGACTATATAAGGCTAAGTTAACCAAAGTATTCTATTTAAAATTTACCAAGTAAATTTGGATCAAATTATAGATTATCTATAAAATAAACTCTAATTTAAAATTAGCTAAGTTGTAGACCTATCAAAGGTAATTTAAAGGTCTCAAAATGAAGGAAGAAAATATTGTGGAATCCTATATTATAAGGGATGATGAGGTAGTAAACATGATCAAAGGTCTTGGAGAGGTGATTGATGAAACTACTATGATATAGAAGGTATTGAGGACTCTCACCCTCAAGTTTGATTCAAAGGTTTCTACTATAGAAGAAAGTCATGATCTCACTCAGATGAAGATAGTTGAACTTCATGGCATACTTATTACCTATGAGATGAGAGTTGATGAGTAAAAACCTCCTAAGAAGGAAGTAACCTTTAAGGTAATCAAGGAAATAAAATCCAAGAAAAGTAGGTTAAGTCTTGAAGACTTTGATATTAATGAAGATCAATTTGAAACTATGATTGTAATAAAATTGAATATTATATTAGGTAAGTATGAAGGAAAACATCATTTAAAATGTTTTTCATGTGGTAAAGTTGGTCATCTTGTAGCTAGATGTCCAAATAGAGACAAGCTTGAACACAAAGAAGCTTATAAATAATCTCATGCAGATGAACACAATAAATCTAAGGGTCTTAGAAATTATTAAAAGTTTTTTAGTAAGAAAAATGGAAAGAAGGAATCATACAAAGGTAGCAAGAGTACTTAACATGAATAATATAGTAACTCATTTATAGAAGAAGAAGTAAATGCATCTTACAATGATGATTCTTTTCATAATAATGACATGGAAACATTGTTCATGGTTTTTAGTGATGATGAAGGTGAATGTTCTTTAAGCAAAAATTTCTTTGGTACAAATAGCTCAACATAAAATGATGAGAAAAACTATGGAAGAAATAAAGATAATACAAAGAAAGAATAGAAAACAATATTTTTTTATCAAATCCTATGAGGAACAAATTGGAATTTTTGAAGGAAGGTTGAGTAATGAAGTCAAGGATCATGATGAGATCACAAAATATCTTGAAAATTAGGTTTTTGATCTTAATTAAGATGTCAATAATAAGGATCAAGAACGTATCATGCATCAATTAGAGATGGAGTCTTTGTAGATAAAATTAAATCAAGCTATGAGAAATATTGAAACATTTCAAATGTCAGAATCAAGTAGCTATAAAAGATATGATCTGATGACAAAAAAAGATACAGTTAATGATTTAGATAATAATGAAGAATTGATAAATTATCTTGAAGATCTAAAGATTGGAAATAAAAAAGACAAGAAGATGATTTCACAAATCAAGAACTATGAAGAACAATTTAGTGTTTTTGAAGAAAGAATGAATGATGACATCGATAAACATGAAGATATTATCTAACATCTCAATAGTCAATTAGAAACTATGTCTAAAAGCCTAAAATCCAAATAAGATGAGTGTTTAAGGTATGTGATTGAAATTGAGTCATTAAAAGCTAAGTTATACAAGACATCTTGTGAGGTGAAGTCATTTGTAAAATATGAAAAGAGCTCAAATGATCTTGAAAATATTTTGAGTATTCAAAAGGATGATAGTGATATATTTGGTCTTGGATACAAAGAAGAATAAAAGAATGTAACTCAATATAGGACAAAGGTTGATGTGAACAAAGACAATCAAAATTTGAAGATCAATTATTAGTCAAGGAATTAAGGTATTGGAAAACTAAAGATAATTCAAATTAGAAAACCAAATGTTATGAGGTATGCAAATTTAAATAGTCACTATTACCCTTATAATCAGTTTGGTCATAGGTCAAAATATTTTTAAAGATACTCAAGGAATGAATTTGCATGGAACACTTTATGTGGGTCTTATGAACCCCAAAACATAATGAGGTAGCCTCTAATGTTTTATAATCTCAATGGAGGTAAAATCCACTCCAAGGCATGAGTTGTAGGTATGCAGTCTTTGACAACTTATTGATGGAATAGATAGTAGGGCATGTAGGTTGTTGACAAGGTTTTTTGTTAGAGGTGTGGTTTGTAATAAGGGTATTGAATCTCTATGTGAGTTGGATGAGAGGTTTGTTGCTAATCTAGAGTGGGTAAATATCAAAATAAACTCAAAATGAGGTAAGGGTAAGGTAGAAAAGGACCTAGGGTTTTCAATAATTACTTCCCTACTTGGTTTCTAAAAGGATAAGTGCTCTTAAAGCCTATACATATTATTAGTAGTAATTACACACACCAATTAGACATGACTAATAAGTCTAATGAGATAAAGATGTAATAAATTCATAGACCTCAAAAAAAGGTTGCTCCTTTTAGGATTGTTGTACACCCTTAACAGTGATATTATGGCTCAGGCTAGTGAAGTATATGATGCATCTTCTATATGCACACAAAAAACTACATCAAAGAAAAGAATCATGCACATTTAGAATTATGAATCAAACAACTTGACTATCTTAGTCAATATATTTCACCAATCTTTCAATAGTTTTTCATGTCTATAGATTAGTATATCAATAAAAATAATTAGTAATCTATTCGTAGTTATTTCACACTAAGGATTATTGAAACATACAAAAAAAATATTAGTAACTAATTACACTTAAATTGGAAACAAAATACATGAACACATTCACTAACGATTAAAAGTGATGAGGCTCCTATATTCAAAATTCTCTAACCAAAACTCCAAGTTGGATTATAATCATTTATATAGAATTAGGGAATGGGCCCCCTCATCCTCCAAGTTCATGCAAGGTAATTACATGTGATAGTCATAACTTGAGTTCTAATCATGGATGAAAACCTATAAGGGTTTGATTTCGCTTATCGGTTTAAAATAGCCTTTGCAAAAGCTATGTAACATGTGTAAGTGTATAAAGGCACTTTTTTATAATTACATCTTGAACTGCATGATAATACCTAATTTTATAAGTATTAATAATAACCTATTGATATCTCATATTAGCTACCTTAAAATGGAACTCAAACATGCATCATTTTACCAATGTTTTTTTAGAATAAGGGACATTGTTATTAGTTATGAGTAATCTAACTAGATTGTGTACTGCATGCTCCCTTGTGCATTTATATAAAATACTTTTGAAATGATTTATAGGGTCTTTTATACTAATATATCCTTCTTATGTTCTATTACCAGATCTTTACTTTCATATCTTGTAACCATGCATGTTCATATTCTTGATCTAGATCTAGCTATGAGACATAATGTTTGTTGTTAAATACATTTTAAGTGTCCAAATATTTAAATGATATATTTATGTTCTATTTTTTACCTTTTAAAATGTGACTATTGTCCCAAGACATGTGTCAAAACCTGATTTAGTCTGGATATTTGAAAAGTCCATTATCAACTTGCACCATTTGATCTTGTGCATGATGAAATATGAGTATGCTATTTGTCATCACTATAGGGCTAATGTGTTCTTCATAGTCCTATCTCAAATTATTTTTTTCCACTTGGTAGCATCTTAGTTGTTTAAGGACCTTTGAATTTTCCACATTGATCTTACATCATCAATTATTTATGCCTAGGTTAATATGGTTCATAGATCTTAGTGCTTTGACTCATTGACTTCTATGAAATTGATATTTATCACATCCTTGTTCCTTTAAAAATTATCTATCAATATTTCACCATCTAATCAACTATAAAGATCAATATTCATCATTAATCTAGCCGTTGATTCCAAACAACTAATTTATAAGCTTAAATTTGACATTTGCGTGACCATCCATGATGTCTTCACAATAGTCAATGACATCCATGTGACTATCAAAATTTAATATCCTATAATTTTTTATTAATATTAAACTTGACATCCTCATGACCATCAAATACATCCTCATAACTATAAATAATGTCCATGTGACTGTCAAAATTTAATCTAGTGTTTTTAGTTATTGAGCCTAAATTTGACATTCACATGACTATCAAAGACATCTTCAAAACCATAAATGACATCCACATGACCATAAAAATTTAAACCTAAATATTTTATCAATAAGATTAATTTTTATGTTCATTCAAATGTCAAAGACATCCAAGTGACCATCAAGTTAACATAACTACCTGGGAGCTCGAGACTTATCATTTCCTAGTTCACTCTACCTTGTAATAAAAAATGAAAATAAGACTTAGCATAATACTTTGGGAAATATATATAAATGACCCTACATGCTTATTCTAGACTAAGGTCTTAGTTTTATGAATAAAATATAACTAGGACCTAGGCTAAAATCTTAAATTAAACTCAAAAATGCTCTCTAAGGGTACCACTTGGTAATTGAGAACTATTCTAGGGTAATTATTGCAAGGGAAATGTTGTAGGATTTATGTGTAGGGGAATTATTTTAGAAAAAATGTCTATATTTATTCTCCTAAAGACCCAATTACATCAAATAAAATATCTAATGAAATTATCTTGGAGGATCATTTGGAGAGAAAAGTGCTTAGGACAAAAGTTCCAAAGGGTAGGCATGAAAAGGCAAAGGCCTAGGACAAAATTCATAAAGGGTAGGTAGAAGGGTAAAGGCCCATGACAAAAGTCCTAAAGGGTAGGTGAAAAGGGCAAAGACTTGGGACAAAAGTCTCAAAGGGTATGTTTAAAGAGTAAAGGCCTAGGATAAAAGTCCCAAAGGGTAGGTGCAAAGGGCAAAGGTTTGGTACAATAGTCCTAAAGGGTATGTTCAAAAATATCAAAGGGAATGTTAAAAAAGACTAAAGGGCATGTTTTGGTGATTTTGTTTTGGAAATATTTTTTTGGGGAAAATGTTTCAAAGACCAAATTTTGTCATGTAAAATGTCTGATAGAAAAAAATCCTGAAAGAATAAGTCACCTTGGGGAAAATGTCTCAGATAAAATGTCTAGAAGAATTCAATTTTCTCAGGAAAAATGTCTCAGACATGTCTGAAACAATAAACCCAAAGACTAATTCATTTATAACAAAAGTTAAAAATTCTAAATTCTAAAATAGATAGGTATAAAAACATAAAACCTAAGAAATACTCTCAAAGGGTATAAAGTTAGTGATAACACAATACCAATGCTACTTTGCCAATGTATGAAAAGGCCAATAATTTATCTTCTACCAGATTTTGCATAAACATATAAAAGAGGGGATCAAAGTTTAGACCATATTTTAAACAAAGTGGGTCCGCATTTCATTATGGAAAAAGGGGTGTGTTGTGTACAAAAAATGGCATCTTTCAAGGGGATATTTTTGAGTATTCAAGAACCCAAAATTATTGTTTACAATCTTAAATAAATCATGAAGTGTGTCACAAAAGAATACTTAAATCAGAAAAAAGAAAGAGATTCCTAATTTCCTTCACACAACATACTTGTCTTCTAATTTCTTGGATATGTGTGTGTAAAAGCATGTAATTCATTTATCCCTTCCTATGATGAGTTTTTCAAAGGCTTTGATGAGGTTGTAGGTTTCATTCTAGTATCTATTAAATCAAAAAACAAGGGAAGCTCATGAGTTGCTTTATTTCTAGCCAAGTTTACATAACCTCAATCAATATACCTTAGGATCCTTCTTTTCTCATTCCATTATTTTCTTTTAATAATGATGCATGGTACATTGACCTTATTTCATCATGCAATCCTTTTGATTTTCTTTAGATTTTTTTAGCTCTTTTGAACTCATTATTTATTTTCTTATTTTATTTTTCTTTTGTTCTTAAATGAAAAGAGATGAGTTAGAGCCCCAGTGAGTAGGTATAATTATGAAATAGATCATTACTAGAATGTCCCTGCTAGATACACCTATGCCTAGAATCATCATTTCCAACAAGTATTTAATGTGATAAGTGAATTTGATCCAATAAAAAAATAATTATAAATATGTATGAATTACTCTAAGGAAAATTTCCACATGCTTGGTGAAATGTATTAAATTGTAACACCATTTAGAATAATCCATGATTACCTACCTTCATCCTAAAGACTCAAACACACATAAATACACTTAATTTGTAAAACTAGTCCCAAAGTGTCAAGATTTTAATTTTCCCTTTCTTTACGAGTCATAAGCTTAGTTGTTTTGGATTTTAACTTGGTTATAGTTAGAGTAAAGATAATTTTGATCATTAGAGAAAGCAAATATAATCTAATAAATAAATAAATAAACTAAGAAATCATGAAATCTAATCTATGAAATCCAAATACTAAAAGTAGGAAAGATTAATCTAGAAAGTAGGAAACTAATGTTGAAATAAAAATACTGAAAGCAAGAAAGATTAATCTAGAAAGTAGGAAACTAATATATGAAAGAAAAATACTAAAAACTTGAAAGATTAATATAGAAATGAGTAGACTAATATATGAAATAAATAAATCCAATTTAATCCTACATCTATGCTCATATATCCCTTATTACTCAGTAACATTAACAAATGACACATCCCTAAAGTAGTGCTTCAAGAACTATCTACTGACTAGATATGTAAGCTCATTACCTTGTCAGTCATTTAAATGAAATGCATTATTTCCCATGATCTTTGATATTTGGTATGTTCCAATCCATAGTGGGGAAAACTTGTCATGTTGTCCTTTCTTCTCATGGGCTTTATCCAAAAGTAGCACTATATTTGAAATCATAAATGATTTAACCTTTGATCTTTTATTAAACTACCTCTTGACCATATCTTGGTGTTTTTTGAATGTTATTAATTCCTCATTCCTTGAATCTTCTATTTCTATTATGCCCAGTAGTCTTGATTATGATTTATTGATTGGTTTTATGTAGTCATGCATAAATTTATAAGTGAGTAGCATCAACATGATAGGGAATACAAGCCTACATCCATACACTAATAGGTAAGGTGAAGCTTTAAGGTATTCTTATTTCTAGTCTAGTCTTCATAAAGAGCATACTTCAATAAATTATGCAGTCCCTAACCTTATCTCTAGTTAATTTATTAATTGCATCAATTAGATTTTTATTCATTGATTGTACTAGTCCATTTCCATGAGGGTAATAATTAGAATCTGATTAGATAATAATTTGGTTATCATGTGTCCACTCAATAAATTATACTGATATATAAACCAATCCATTGTCACAAACTAGAGAGATAGGTGTTCCAAATATAGTTGTTATGTTTTCCTCTAAGAAGTGGATCACATTTTATGCTCTACAGTTTTTTATGGCTATAGATTTGGTCCATATAGTTCAATAATTTATAGTATTAATCATAAATTTATTAGCTAAGGAATTTGGGTTGATGGTACTAATGAATTATAAACCCTACTAGGTAAATGACCTTCCATCAATAATTGTATATAAAGGCATTATTGTATGTACTTCTCTCTTGGTTAAATATTGACATTCATGGCATGTTTTAAGATGAGCATGAGCATCCTTGAAATTTTTTGGCTAGTAGTATCCCATTCTTAAGATCTTATGGGATATGGTATTCCCAAAAAGATGACCACTACCTATCTTTTCATGTAATTTATCTAAAATTTATTTAACCTCATCTATAAATACACACATGAGATAAATGCCTAGATAGTTTATTCTATAAAGGAATCCCCTCTTGATAATGTAATGAGTATCTTTGAGCCTTAAATCTCCTTTTCTATCTCTATTAAGCTTTGGGGAACAATTTATTGTAAGTAAATATTATATTATATCAGTAAACCATTCTACTTTAGATACTTTAGATTCACATACCTCTTCAACTATGATATGAATATCTAGTTCAATCATGAGTTGAATAATGTCTTGGCCCTGAATGATCTTTATAGGCTTGATCTCTATGTCTGATTCTTGAATATTGTCCATATATTTGGCTCATTTTTATCCTAGTTCATTATGTGATAGGTTGAGATTGATCATAGGATTGGGCACAATGGAAATGGTTTTATTCCTCACAATTTACTTTTGAATTATTTTTATTGTGTTGACAAGGGTGAAAATCTATTTATCAATCATAGAATACCTAAGATCTACATCTTCCATATTTATGATCATAAATGAAATTGGATGCTTGGTCTCATCATTATTTTGTGTGATGAAATATAGAATTGTATTCTCTGAAGTGAATGAGTACAGGTAGAAATATTTATTAAAATCAAGACTGGTTAATACTAAAGCCTGTGATATTGCATCTTTAGTGCCCTAAAAAGACATTCAAGCTTCGAATTTCCACTCTATTTTGTTATTATAATTGATCATGGAATTTATAGGTCTAATTTTTTTTGAAAATCTTGAGATGAAATTTCTTACAAGGTTAATCTTTCCAAAGAATGATTTGAGCTCCTTCTTATTGTTTGGTGGCTGACTTTTTGAAATTCCCTGAATTTTATTTGGACCAATGGTGATCCCATCCTTGGTGATGATGCACCCCAAAATATTACCTTTAGTCACTTTTAATATGATATTATTTGGGTTTAATAAAATATATAACCTTCTATATCTCACAAATATGTACTATATGTGACTTATGTGTCTTTTCTATTCTTTGAAAATAACATAAAATCATCCATGTAGATAATTATGCATTTTCTTGTCAGTATTTCAAAGGCATGATCCATGGCACATTGAAAGGTAGATCATATGTTTAATGGGACAAATTAAATCCTCTTATATGAATAAGTTCCCCACTTTTTAGTTAACATTGTCTTAATTGTCCTTAGATTGCACCACTACCTGATTATACCTAAAAATCCATCCAAGAAGGACATCATTTTAGAACCACTTACTATATGTATAACCTCATATAGATAAGGTGATGTATATTTATCATTTAAATAATCCTTATTAATATTCCTAAAATTGACACATTATTTAATCTCACCATTCTTATTTCTTACTAGGACCAATTTGGCTACTAGGTAGAATGTCTTATTAGAGATATGATATTTTTACTTTAGATCTTCTCCACTTCTCTGGAAGGAGAGGATCCAAAATATGATTGACCAGTCTTTGCCTCTATATAAATGGCTTGTGATATGGATTCAAGGGAATTATATGAGTAATGACCTATGGGTCATACACTTTTAACTATTTATATGCCTAAGTAATGTTGTCCTTGTATCGAGTGATTAGATGCTTCACTCACTATCTCTCTTTTGAGGTGTATATGAGACTGATATTAACAGAACATGGGATATGTTCATCTCCTATATTTTCCCTTATGAATCCTAAGCCATTGATCTTCGGATACCTAAGTTGCTCAGCTTGAGGGTCTATGTCAAATGGTCTTTTTAAAGTGACCAACCTAACTGAATTTGATTATCTTTGAGCTGGAGAATGCCATATTTATTTGATTCCTCTTGACAAAGGTAATTAATGTCCTTATAATTGATGATTTTGAATTTTAATTCCCATAAATTAGTTAAAGATTGAAGAATTTTTTAGTCATCATCAAGGACATTTAAATTTTATACATTATATAAAACAAAGTGGCAAGGTACCAATTCAATTGAGAACTTTTTTAACTTAGATTATTATAGTGGCTCCAAATTAGAAACAATAATAGCTAATGAATAAATGGTTTGATTTTACTCTCTAGGAAGTGATACTATGTTGAAATCTTCAAATCTTTCCATTAGGCCACATGATCTATGTTTGTATCTCTTTAAATAAGACAACTTTCACTGGTATTTATTTCTAATTTGATTGACCACCATCTTTGAGTCACCAAATACTAATATTTGATTCACATTGTTCTTAAGTGCAAATTTTAATCCTATAACTAAAACCTCAAACTCAACTCTATCATTAATGCATGTAAATTAAAATATGTATCCTACCAAGAACCTTTTATCTTGTGGATCAATTAGATTGATTCCCATGTCTGATCCTTGATTGGATCTACAACCATCAAAGTGTAAATTCAATAACTAATTAAGTCATTTAGGTTCTAGATTTTGTCCTTGATTCTGAGTGGTAAAATTATAATACCAAGGCTATGAGACTCATACTTTACCTCTTAATTCTTGACATTATATTTTGGGATGGAATAATTCATCATTGACCCTTTGTCAATTTTGAGTTGATTCAAAATTCCTCTTCATTGTAGCTAGATATGAGAGAAGTCTATAAAGAGATATTCATTGAGTATTTTAGACAAATCCTTAATCAATAATAGTCTATAGCCTTCTAGTATGTCTACCACTACAATATCAATGGTCATTTGGACTCACAGTTCAAATGCTACTTAAATATGCACATTGGTCAATTCTCCAACTATTTGTACTACTCTTTTTCTAGTTATGAAATTTTCCTCTTTAAAGGGCTTGGAGTGAGACATAGCTTTTGGCATATGGATGTAGGCATGATATTTATAGATACTTTAAAATCAACTAAATAATTATGAATGTTTTTACCAAATGCCTAGATAGTTATTAGAAAGGGTGAAACTCTTAGCTTACTCTTGTAGATGATGTTTGTGTAAGCAACTTTCACTTTGTTTGAAGATGCTTTAGCTATTTTCGTAGGAGACTTTCTAGTAATGGACTTCCATATCAACTCCTTTTATTCAGGGATCTATGCTATTTCATGAATAGTTATATTTGCCTTGATATTTTTCATATCCTCTATAATGTTGTATCCTCCTTTACTTGTTTCTTCCTTGATCTATTGTTGATCATTACCTTTTTAAAGGGGTGGATTATTATTTTCTTTAGGATTAGGAGGAATCATCATGGTATTTGGAATATTTGATATTGTAAGTGGTTGCTTATTCCTTAGATTATATGTACCTTTTTAGAACTACAAAAAAATGTGAACTTCATCCATATTATGTTATAGTTCATTATCATCTCCACCTGGGAAGGGAAACTTGTGAATTTGAAGAACATACTAGTAATTGAAGAGCTAGGATCTTGGTGGGATTGTAGTGGAATTATTCATCTGGTCCTACCTGATTACTTCTCTTTGAAAGATTTCAAATGCTACACATAACATTACATGGTCAATCCCATTGTGCTAAGCAGTGTTGTGAACTCTACACCAATTGGGAAGAGCCATTTCTACTATTTTGATCTTAGGAATTTTGTTAGGCTACTCAAGTCTATTGAATAATATATTGTATCTTTGGAATCCAAAGTTTTTATTATCAGTTGGGCCATTAGTATTAGACATATTTCTTTGTATATTACATAAGTCATTGCTCAAATTTTGAACCATATTTTGGATAGAATCTAGTTCTACCTTTGTAGAATTATTACCTTATAAAATAGTATTAGGGAGTGTAGATGATTTTTTTATTTTGTTTCTAACAATTTTCTATCATATGATTGATAAAAAATTTAAAATTTAGATATGTTGTCTATGTCAATAGAGGCAATGTGTACAATTGATTTTGATTTAATGTGGGAAAATTTTACTTCACATGTGTTATTACTTTTTATACTAGATATTTGTTGTTGACACTAGGTGCACCAGGCATATGAGGATTATGATACATATCCATATTGATATACTTTTTATATGTTAATGTCAAACTATTGGTAGCAGTTTCTCTTCTCAAGAATACAATAGTGATTGGGTCCTAGGCATTCTTGTACATATCTATTGCTAATAGATCATCTAGTTTGTACCTTTGGATCAAGAAATTTTACATCTTCAATAACCTTGCATTGAAATCATATATGGTAAAATTAAGTTTTCTCCTCATATTGGTGAAGTGATGGTATACCAAACTAGAATTGCAGACTTATCAAAATTGGGAAATAAAATTTCCTTAACATTCATCCCAAGAAGTGATAGAATTTTTCATTGGATTTAAATACCAATCATAAGCAACATCCATTAAAGTAAAAGGGAATAATCTACATGAAACATCCTTATGGACAACATTAATTATCCTTAATGTAGCTTTAAAATATCTAATATATTCCTCTACTATCCTTGCTCCTATAGGAGAAAAGGATGGTAAGTAATTTGTAGGATTTGTTGATGGTTTAAAATTGTGCTTGATCTTAATCAATCAACAATGAGAAGTTTCAAGTTATGGGATGATGCAGATTGAAACAACCTCTAGATTTTAGAGACGCTGGTCTCTTCTTTTATCAGTTGTTGGGGAAAAGGGATAGGAAACTTAAATAGAAATACAAGTGCAGGAAATGAAACCTAACTATGGCAATGCACCTGAGTGTAATCCTAATCCTAACTTGAGCACAGTGAGACTATTATAAGATTCAATTACATTTATGAGTAGACAAGTGCATGATCAATGTAAAATATTGGAATAATAGAAATAGAGGCTCATAATAAGGGATTATTTTGTTGAGATACAAAGAATATCAACAAAGGCATAGTGTTAAATCTTCTGAATAGAATCTTCCAATCACATAAGAGGCACAAAAGTCATGTACAGTTATGTAAACCTTCAAATTCAAGAAAATGAGATAAAAGCAAATGATAGTCCTAATCACAACTCCAAAAAATCTATATTAAAGACTACTTTACAAATGACATAGATAACACCAACTAAGGCATGGATTTCAAATCTTCTTAATTCATTTAGCCACATAAGATGCACATAAACATGCACAGTTACATCAACTTTACAACTCAATAAAATTGAGACAAGAGCAAATGATATTACTGGTAAAAAACTATAGAAAGTCTAAAAATATAGATTAACCCCCACCCTCATTTGATTTTACAATTCTTATATAGCCTCGGATCACTCATTGCATTGCTTTCTTTCCCGCGCAATTCCACTCTATCCTTCACTCATAAGGGACAAAACAAATGGTGCATTCAATGCCTTGGATACATCCTTATCTTGTCAAGAACTGCCCTAACTGTGGCATGGTAGTTCATGTCTAGTACCTCCCTTCATGCCTAAATTCCTTGTTTCATCACCTATTTGGCCGCTCAACTATATACTCTACCTCTGCCTTTAGGGGACAAACAGATGGCCTATTAATGCTTGCAAGCCCCAAAAATCTACTATGTGCACTTTTCCATCTACTCAAATAACTCTCACCGAGTTTCCCTCCATCTTTGCTATAACAAATAGATAGGCACCCTATTCTATTGAAATGGGAGAAGACACTTAGTCAATTCATGAAAATTATCTTTATGGTCTAGACGACACCATAGAATGACACTTGGCCGCTTTCACTTTTTCTATATTCTGCTCAAGAACACTTTGCCTTTGACACCTGTCACAATCCACTTCCTTGATATTTTATTGTTTAATCAAAACAAATCTCACCACATTCCTTATTCTAGCAACTCTTAAGAATGGGATGGATGTAGGTGGTAAGCTTTGCATGTTGACACTTGGCATTTCCATAGACCTTCGAAGTAACACTCGGGGTCCACCACAATTTTTATTCGATGATTAGGCTCAGAGATGCTCTCTCAAAATTTGACACGCGGTGACCTCCACTAATTTTGGGAAGATATGTGGCTTCTTTTGCTTCTCCTTCTAAGGGTATGTGGCACCTTCTGCTACTTCTAGGGATGGAGTAAGAAGGGACTCAGAGAGTGACACTTGGTAGCATCCACTGCCTTATTGCACTTAGGCAAAAATGAAATGGTTCCTTTTTGCATTGAATCAAAGCATTAGACCCAGGCATTGAACCAAAGTTTCTCAGATGCTGACACATGGTGACTTTTGCTGCTCCTTTAAAAAAGGTAATTCAGGGCCTTCTGTGACTTCCACCTAGTGTTTTCTGGTTTTCTACTCTTAGCTCATTGAAAGTCTTCCTCAAAAGTAAAATGAAATGTGGGTGCCTCTATGAGACTTGGATGTTGACACATGGTGTGTTCCACTTAACTGCTACTAGATATGTGGCACATTTTATGTTTCTCTAGAAAATTACAAAAAGGGCTTCAGAGGGCGCCAACTGGTTGACTTCATGCTTCAAAAAGTGACACTTGGAAGCTTTCACTCAAATTCAAAACTTAGGGGAAAAGAGATGATGGAAACAAAAGGGAGAAAAGGAGACCCATGCTCAGAGAGTGACACTTGGTAGTTTCCACTGCACTTTGACACTTAGGCAAAAATGAACTAGCCCTCTGCTTCAAAACTCTATCACGACGTCTAGGGTATGTAGGAACCAAAATTATAGTACTCAACCAAAAAATTTAAATGACATAGATTAAAAATTACTCTATAGTTACTAGCAACCTCCAAGACTTTTGAACCTGCTTAAAAAGAACTTGACTCCTGTTAGATCAAAATTGTGGAAATTACAGCTTTAAAAGAGCCGTCTGGTAGATAAACCACTCATGGTCAGATAATCCTTGCTTGCTCTACCATTCAATGAAATATAGATCAAGGTTAATGATATCCTTGTGTGAAAAGGTTTATAGGATCTAGACCATGGCTTCCAATTTGAATTCTAGTCAGAAAATAGGAACTCGAATAGTTTTGACCTCTGAGGTTGAGGAATCATCTTGCAAGCTCTAAAAAATTATTTGATCCCTTTGTTTGGCTAGTAGTAATGGTTCAATTTGGTCCACCATTAGCACCATCTTTACATCCAAAAATGGGGAAGGAAGGCCTAGTTACACCAGATATTCAATATGGTGCCTCATCTCACTGATGCCTTCTTTCATGACTTCAAGACATTCTCTACAACTACTGGTTGTGGCATTACGACTGAGCTCCTCATTGACCCATTTTATGGTGGCCATTCTGTCAGGGATCCCCATATCTACCAATGTCACATCCATCATGTTGTAGAGCTTTTTTATTAATGAATGGGAGTCTATGATTCTTTTAGAGAATGTAGCCAGAGTGTTTTGTACTAAATCCATCCACCTTCTCACACAATTATTGTGTGTCGAGCAAGAAGGTGAGAAATGGCTTGAGGTAGAGAATCTCTGAAGAGATTCTCTCCCACACTGACTCATAGAGCTCACTCACCAGTTGCACTAATCTGACACCTCTTAGCCTATTAGCTAGCTTAGTTTTCAATTATGCCATCCTGTATTGCTCTACTTGGAACTGGGCTTGAAAAGCCACATCCTTATTTTGCTCTTTCGAAAGCCTTTGTTGTGATTAGGTAACTTGTAGTTGAAGTCCTTCAACTCTTCCCTGTAATTTTGCATTCTCCCACCTTAGGGCTATTACTACATCTTTTGCAAGTGTGAGCTCTCCTTTCAATGAATCATTTTCGGTCTGGACTACCCATTAAGTCTAGAGGGAAATAGTATCTTGCAACTGTTTATGTAGACTAGCTATTTCATTGTCTCTTTTGTTTACTTCTCTAGCCAAATAGTTCAAGTTTGCCTTTTCTATGGCCAAATCAGCCTCCATCTTTTGTATTCTTCTTGATTTCTTTAAATAATCTTCTGTGACCATAGAAGTGGATTTGGTCAGCAGTTCAACTCTATCTTGGGGCCTGAATAGGGACATGTCAATAGCCACCGCATTCATCGTATAGCCTTCCAGTTGTATTTATTTGCTCAGCTTGGCAACATTGGGTGAAAAATGGGTCACCATCATCTACTATTAAATAGGGTCAAGTAATGACCGCAAATGTGGGATAGCTAGTTCTGTATTCTCTTTAATTCTCTTCTTCTCTAGCTGGGCTTCTCTTGCCTTCCTAACAGCATCGGCCTGTGTCTAGAAGGTGGAAGGGGATGCAATATGCCCTCCTACACAAGTAAATCCTTATGGTAGGCCATATTGGATAGCCATTGGCTGGGTAGGGATGAGTTATAGGGGCATCTTTCTGGGAATAGAGGGGGAGAAATGGGGAAGTGTTAGGGCCTAAAGTGCCATAAATGGGGTGAATTGTGAAATGGGAATGGTGGCAGTGGCAAGAGGTGTCATCTAACTAGGTGGAGGCACCACACCGATAGGGAAAGGGATATATTGAGAGGGGGGAGGGGAAGTAATACTTACCTGAGGGGAAGTTGTAGTGACCTATATTGGGTGTTATGAAGGCTCTTTTTCCTCTTTTGAATCTAGATGGAACTGTACCCTCCTCTTCCTAGGCATTTATGCCTCTAGTTGCATTTGTTGCCCTTCTGCCTCTGCTATTGTTGGTGGCACATGTGGAGAACAAGGGACTTCAATCACTCCTGATGATGGGGAATCTTGTGGTGGTGAAGACACCACACTCCTTTGTTATTATACAGTAGTCATAACTTGCTTTGAGGTCTACAGTTACTGGCTTGGTCCCACTCCAGCTTCTTTCTTTGCCCTAAGTGTCAGCATTTGGCTTGTTTCTAGGCTAGAAGTAGGGGAAGGATGCCACTCATCCCAGAGATCTTCCCATATTTCATTTAAATTTATGCCTCTAAAAGCATGGGTGGTTTGGGAAATCTCTTGCCTATATCTCCAATAGGCCTCAAACTTCTCTACATCCCAACCTTTGTTCCTCAAGATTCTTCTCAAACTAGAAGTCATCCTAACTTTGGGATCATAATCCCTCTATTTGTCCTAGAAGGTTTCCCATGGCTTGTTCTATCGATGGGGAAAATTTGTTAGTTTAACATAGAGACCAGGAGCATTTTCTATAGGTTTTTCTTGGTCTCCCAAAAAGGGTGACCTTCATGTGCAATCCTGGCTCCAATCTTATTGGTCCTCAGCACAAAAGCTATATAATCATCTAGGTCATAAACCCACTTATCCTTGACCAATGAGAACCCCAAGAAGGCCAACTTCATTAGTAGCATAGTCTCAGCTTCTCTAGCTTCTAGGCTTACGTTGCCAGCCATCCATAGGAGATTGTACATTTTCCTCTTCTTCTTCCTAGAGCCATATTCATTATCAACTACTAACACCTACCTGGTGACTTCTAGGAATGCTAATCTAAGAGTTAAGGTCTTTGGCAGCAACACTGGTTCTCCACAACATCCATGAACCCTTATGGTCATGTGATGGGACCAAAAATAGAAGTCACATGGGATTGGGTGACTGACCAGGAGGTTCGTGACACTTGAGAATAACCTATTTATGATAGGCTCAGGGCTAAGGCAAGAAAGAATAGGGGTAATGAATAGTTCCCAAAAATCATGTGTCACTTATTCTTGACAAAACATGTGTCTATGTAGACACAAGAATAGTCCTTTGGGGGTCGAAAGCTAGGTCATATAGATTCAAATTCATAAATTAGGAGAAAAGGTCAGGGTTCTAATGCAGTATAAGATGGAATAAAAAGGAGGAATACCTAAAAACCCATTTTGACCTAAATTATGTTAACTACTCCACCATTGAGAAGGTGATGTGCTCTGAGAAGTCAAGATGGTACTCCTACATTTTGTCAACCATCTTTAGCCAGAAAAGGATGGCCATTTTCTTAGCATATACCACCATGTCATCCTTCATGCTAAAGATGAGAGCCATCATTGATAGCATGTCTTGACTGGTGGGTGTAAACTGAGTTCTTGATATAGGAAGTGTGGGCACCGTTGTATCACCATTAGCCATTTACAACTCAGACCTCAAAAACCTGGTCTAAGTGTTGATGTTCGCCCACATCCTTTGCATCCTATCAATAGTGGGGAAGGTGGAAATATTGTCATATTGTAGGGCAAGCATGTCCCTAATAGCTTGTGGGGTGACCTGCAGCATGAAGGGGCCTTATTGGATGGTGCAAGATTATGGATGGAGCAAGTCTGCGCATAATTCGATCACATCAAGGAATGGATGCACAACTAGGACAATGAATTACACTAGTTGTGAGGTCTATATCCTCATTTCAAATGTCTCATATTGCCTTGCTCTGGCTCTTTGCAGACACCTTTGGTGTGCTCCTTCTCTTAGGTTCTTGTTATTGGCCCTTTGCAAGATTGGGTCCATGATTCCATCGGCATATTCCCTTACCTTTGAAGGGTCACTGGTTTGACTGACTCTTAGGACTCTAGTTCTCAAATAGCTCCTTGATGGTTGCATAGGGACTGTAGCATATGTTTTACTCACCACTAACCTGTCGAGATATCCAGGTGCCCCTATTCCTTATTGTGAAGATGATGCTCCTACCATCTCTATGTCTCTTGTATAATACCTGGTGCAAGAGTCTTGTGTAGGATAGAACAAGCTTGTTGAAACAAACTTGACTTGGTGCTACAATCACAATGAGAAGGATATTTTTACATGAATGCTTGAGATTTTGTAAACTTTAAAATTTGCTAAGGGATGTTTATGGGTGTATCAAGTCCCAAATAGCATTAAATTTAGGTGACTCTTAGCAAATCCTACTCAATCTTTGGGAATCAGTGAAGTGGACACGTAATTCAAGTTGTGGCACAAGGTACATTAGAGATGTCAAAATATTTGGGGAAGCATTTAATGTGGAAAATTTTTAAATAATTAAAACTTCTAAGATGCTGACTCTGCATTTAAAATGCTTATTTTTAAAAGAAAAGTGGGAAAATAATGGTAAACAAAACAATGTGGGAATGGGAAACTACCTAAATATATTAATTGATCATCCTTATTTCCCTCCAAGATCAAAAATGAACTTTCCAATGTCTTCTTTATGACAAGCCAACTTATGTTGCCATATAAGTGATTGCAATAGGTATATCTTTAAAGGAATGTCCTCTGCATTGGCCACACAGATTTGCCTGCACTCAAATGAGTATGAGCAAAACATGTGTTTGACACCCATGAACTCTTGTTGTCCTTGAAATCCCATTGAATACTAGTTCTTCATGTTGTCGTGTGTCATCAAGAAATTGATGGATATTGGTTCTTCACTCTGTTCCTTTTTATATCCATTATCTTTTGGCTTATTTCCTTCAAATTCTAGCTCTATTGCATCATCATGCTCCTTGATGACTTCATCCTCTTGAAATGATAAATCTAAAAGCTGGCATCCCCTCTGCATACTCAGTTGAGTCTCAAAGTTATCTTCTCCATATCTGGCCAATTCATAGCTTTCTTGAAGGATAGTGTCACCTGTCTCAATGACTTGATCAAGTGAGTGTCCATGCTCCTCCATATCTTCTTGTAAAGTGAGAAAAAATTCAGAAATGATCTCCTCCTCATTTGAAGTTAAGGAAAAATCTTGTGACTTATCCTCTTGTTCATCAAAGGTGGTACCTATGGTGATTTCCTCCTCATCTATACTTATGGAATCCTCTTAACTAGCCATGAATTGAGAACACTCCTCTGCATACTCATTTGCTTCTTCCAAAACATATTCTTCATTGAAAAGGGATAAGGAGGAAGGCTATGATGAAAGGCAAGAAGATTCTTGAGGAATGGTGGAAGAGACTTGAGGGGAAAGTGAGAGTTCAGAGCCTCTTCCCTTGCTGCAGACATAGGTTTAGCATTATTGGAGAAATAATCTTGACATGTTTGATTTGGCTCATGAACAGGGGTGGCATATGTCTAATATGGAATTTGTGGTGTTGGATATGTAGGTTGATATATTTGGTAAGGATGTCTCTCATGAATGCTTAGATTCTCTTCTAGAAATGCAATCAATCCACACACATCAAACATCTCATATGTAAGCTCTTGCCAATTCGCCCTTTCAATGGGATCCCATTCACTTTTAATCAAATTTACCACCTCCCTTACTTTATGGATGACATGACAAGGAATTTCTTTGCCATATCTCCTTCTTCTATCAAGCTCTAACACATATTTTTTAAATCCCAGCAATGCTTTCTTAAAGGTGAAAATAAGGTTAGATTAAACATGGCATGTAACATATTAGGGACACTGGGTATAAGATTGGTATAGCTCATGATCATTTACATCCTCGTTACTTGACATGATTCTGGGAGAAGCTTGTTCTTGATTAAAAAAATATGAAGGAGAATAAGACTCATAGCTATGAGTAATAGAATTATACATACCAAAAAGGTGATTTCTTGATGATACCAAGACTACTTGATTGGCTGGTTTGACTCAGATTCATTATTGGTGTTGTTAAAAAGCCTCCAAAGGCTAATTGGCTAAAGAACACAACACAATTCTTCAACTCCTTGAAATATTGGTCCCATCAGGCATTCCAAAAACTGTTGATGGTTTAAAATTGTGCTTGATCTTAATCAATCAACAATGGGAAGTTTCAAGCTATGGAATGATGTGGCTTAAAACAACCTCCATATTTTAGAGAAGTTGGTCTCTTCTTTTATCAGGTGTTGGGGAAAAGGGATAGGAAACTTAAATAGAAATGCAAGTGCAAGAAATGAAACCTAACTATGGGGATGCACTTGAGTGTAATCCTAATCCTAACCTAAGCACAATGAGACTATTATAGGATTCAATTACATTTAAGAATAGACAAGTGCATGATCAATGTAAAATATTGGAATAATAGAAATAGAGGCTCACAATAAGGGATTCTTTTGCTGAGATATAGAGAATGTCAACATAGGCATAGTGTTCAATCTTTTGAATAGAATCTTCCAATCACATAAGAGGCACAGAAGTCACGTACAGTTATGTAAACCTTTCATTTCAAGAAAATGAGACAAAAGTAAATGATAGTCCTAATCACAACTCTAGAAAATATATAGTATAGACTACTTTAAAAATGACACAGATAACACCAACCAAGGCATGGAGTTTAAATCTTCTTAATTCATTTAGCCACATAAGATGCACAGAAACATGCACAGTTACATCAACTTTACAACTCAAGAAAATTGAGACAAGATCAAATGATATTACTGGTCAAAAATTATAGAAAGTCTAAAACTATAGAATCCCCCCACCCTCATTTGATT
Organism: Torreya grandis; assembly: GCA_037957365.1. Taxonomy (NCBI): domain Eukaryota; kingdom Viridiplantae; phylum Streptophyta; class Pinopsida; order Cupressales; family Taxaceae; genus Torreya; species Torreya grandis. Next base: position 192,909 of record JARHVA010004211.1, read on the forward strand.
TTAAAATTCTTATATAGCCTTGGATCACTCCTTGCATCGCTTTCTTTCCCACGTAATTCCACTCTATCCTTCACTCATAGAGGACAAAACAGACATTGCATTCAATTCCCTGGATGTATCTTGGTCTTATCAAGAACTCCCCTGACTGTGGGATGGAAGTTCATGTCTAGTACCTCCCTTCACGCCTAAATTCCTCATTCTATCACTTATTTGGTAGCTCAACTATCTACTCTACCTCTGCCTTCAGGGGACAAATAAACATCCCATTAATTTTTGTAAGCCCCAAAAATCTACCCAGTCCACTGTTCCATCTACTGAAATAACTCTCACTGAGTTTCCCTCCATCTTTGCTGTAATAGATAGATGGGAACCCTATTCTATTGAAATAGGAGAAGACACTTAGTCAATTCATGAATATTCTCTTTATGGTCTAGATGGCATCGGAGAATGACACTTGGCCACTTCTACTTTTTCCATATTCTACTCAAGAACTCTCTACCTTTGACACTTGTCACAATCCACTTCCTCAATAATTTGCCATTTTATCAAAACAAAACTCACCACATTCCTTGCTCTAGCAACTCTTAAGAATGGGATGGACGTAGGTGGCATACTTTGCATGTTGACACTTGGTGTTTCCATAGACCTTCGAAGTAACACCTGGGGTCCACCACAATCTTTATTCAGTGATTAGGCTCGGAGATGGTCTCTCAAAAGTTTACACGTGGTGACCTCCACTACTTTTGGGAAGATACGTGGCATCTTCCACTTCTCCTTCTAAGGGTATGTGGTGCCTTTTGTTTTTGCTTCTAGGGATGGAGTAAGAAGGGACTTGGAGAGTGACACTTGGTAGCATTTGTTTCCTTATGGCACTTAAGCAAAAATGAAATGGTGCTTTTTTGCATTGAATCAAAGCATTAGACCCAGGTGTTGAACTAAAGTTTCTCAGATGCCGACATGTGGTGACTTCTGTTAGTCCTTTAAAAATGGTAGTTTAGGGCCTTCTGTGACTGTCACCTAGCGCTTTCCACTTTTCTGCTACTTGGCTCATTGAAAGTCTTTGTCAAAAGTAGAATGAAATGTGGGTGCCTCTATGAGACTTAGATGCTGACACATGGTGCATTCCAGTTAAATACTACTGGATATGTGGCACATTCTACATTTCTTTGGAAAGTTACAAAAAGGGCTTTGGAGGGTGCTAGCTAGTTGGCTTCATGCTTCAGAAAGTGACAATTGCCAGCTTCTGCTCGAATTCAAAACTTAGGGGAAAAGAGACAATTGAAACAAAAGGGAGAAAAGGGGACCCGTGCTCAAAGAGTGACACTTAGGCAAAAATGAACCTGCCCTCTGCTTCAAAACTCTACCACGACGTCCAAGGTATGCAAGAACCAAAATTGTAGTACTTGACCAAAAAATTTAAATGACGTAGAGTAAAAATTACTCTATAAGATTCTAAGGTAAATTTTGCACATATCCTATGATGGTAATAGTAGATCCAACTAACTAGAACTAAGCTATTGGTTTCTTAACAAGTAAAGGGTTACTTAAAAGTAAGGGGTTCCCTACTAGAGGAGGTGCATTATTTTGAACTAGTACTTTTAGCATAGTTATAGGTCTCTTATAATTTGTTAGAGATGAGACTTTAAAACCAACCTAGGAATTAAATCTAGTCACTCTCCTGGGTGACTCTAGTATTACTCTACATAAAGGATAACTACTATTATCATGTTTTTTCCATACTTATAGTGTTAATTGATTATTAATGCAAGTTTTATACACACCACAATGTAATGAGGTAGGCTATAATATTTTAAGATCTCAATGGAGGTAAAATACAATCCAAGGCATGAGTTTTAGGTATGTGGTCTTTGAAAACCTATTAATGGGATAGTTGGTGGGGAATGCAAGTTGTTGACAAGGTTTTTGGATAGAGGTGTGGTTTGTAATAAGGGCAGTGAATCTCTATGTGAGTTGGATGGGTAGTTGGTTGTTAATCTAGAGTGGATAGATCTCAAAATAAAATCAAAAAGGAGGGAAGGGCAAGGTATAAAATAAGGCTCTATGATTTTTTTTAATTAATTCCCTAGTTAGTTTCTAAAAGGACAAGTGCTCTCTAGACCTATACCTATTAATAGTATAAATTACACACACATAATCAGATATGACTAAGAAGTCTAAGGAGATAAAGATGCAAAAAAATTCATAGGCCTCATTTAAAAGTTTCTCCTTTTAGGGTAGCTATTTCACACCCTTAATTAGAAGATTATGGCTTGGTCTAGTGAAGTGTCTGAAGTAGCTGTTACACACAAAAAAAACTACATCAAAGAAAGCATTCATGCACATTCAAAATTATGAATCAAACAACTTAACTATATTAATCAATATGTTTCACAAAACTTTCAATAGTTGTTTCACATCTACAAATTAGTACATCAATCACAATAATCAATAATCTGTTCATAGCTATTGCGCACTAAAGATTATTGAAATATACAACCAAAAAAAGTAACAACTAATTACACAAAAATTGGAAAGAAAATACATAAACACATTCACTGATGATCAAAATTGATGTTTTTATTATATTCAAAATTATCTGATCAAAAACCCATGTTGGATTGTAATTATTTAGATAGACTTGAGAAATGGGTCACGTCATCCTTAAAGTTCATGTAAGGTCATTACATGTGATAGTCAAAACATGAGTTCTAAATATGGTTGAAAATCATATAAGGGTCTAATTATAATTATCAATTTAAAATAGCCTTTGTAAAAGCTATGCAACATGAGCATTTGTATAAAGGCACTTTTTAAAATTATATCTTGAACTTTATGATAATACCTCCTTTTTATAGGTTGTGAAAAAAAACTGTTGATCTCTCATATTAGCCACCTTCAAATGGAAATCAGACATACATTAATTTACTAGTGTTTATAGAACTAGGGACACTATTTTTAGATATGACCAATCTAAATAAACTATGCATTACATGCTCACCCCTGCCTTTATATAATATCCCTTTAAAATGATTTACAAGGTCTTTTATCTTGAAATATCTAACATTGTTAGCTTTAATTTACCTTTGACATGTCATGTAACTATAGCCTTATTATATCCAATTACTATATATTTAATTTCATATCTACTAACCATGCATGTTCATAATCTTGATCTAGATTTAGTTGTGAGACCCAATATCTATCATAAAATATCGAACAAGTGTCTAAATATCTATATGGTATATTTATGTCATTCCATTTGATACCTTTTGAAATGTGACTGTTGTCCCAAGACATGTACCAATACCTAATTGAATCTAGATCTTTAAAAGTCCACTATCGACTCACAGCATTCAATATTCTATATGATGAAACATGAACATGACAGTTGGTAGTGTTGTGAGGAATTTGTGCTCTTCATAGTCCTAGATAAAATGTTTTTGTGCCTCTTGGTAGTTTTATAGTTATTTCATGACCTTTAAATTTTCCACATTGATCTCAAACTATTTATCACTTGTGGCCAAGTTGATGTGGTTCATATATCTTAGTGATTTGACTCATTGACTCCTCCATGATCAACACTTATCACATCCTCATTATTTTAAAAATAATATGCTGATATCACACTATTGAATTAACTATATATATCAATGTTGGCTACTGATCTACCTAGGTCCACTAAATTTTTATATCAAATGGCTAATTTATGAGCTTAAATTTGACATCTACATGACTATCAATGATTTACTCATGACTGTCAATTATGTTTACATGATCATCATAATTTAATCCCCTATTATTTTCTTATTGATCTTAAATTTTATGTTAATGTGACCATCAAAGATGTCCTCACAACCATTAATGACATCCACATGACCATTATAATTTATTCCATTATCTTTTGTTACTAAGCTTAAATTTGATGTTTGCACGACCATCAAATATGTCCTCATGACTGTCAATGACATCCATGTGGACATCAAAATTTAAACCTAAACCTTTTATCTTTGAACTTAATTTTGACATTCACGTGAATGTCAAAGACATCTAGATGATTTTCAAGTCAACATAACTCCCTAGAAACTGGATACTTATCATTTCCTTGTTTTCTCTACTCTATAATCACAAATGAAAAGATGACTTAGCATAATACTTTGGGAAATATATAAAGGACCCTGCATGAATATTATATCCTAAAATCTTATTTAAATGAATAAAATACAATTGGGACTTAGGCTAGAATTTTAAATTAATCTCAAAAAAATGATCTCTAAGCAAGGGTGTCACTTGGTAGTAGGGTTTTATTTCAAGGAAATTATTTTAGGTGAAATGTTTTAATCTTTCTATGAAGGGGAATTAATTTGTTGGGGAAATTTTTTTGGATAAAATATCTACAATAATTCTCCTAAAGACCTAATTTTATTAGATAAAATATCTAAGGCAATTATCCTAAAGGGTCATTTAGAGGGAAAAGTGCCTAGGAAAAAAGTCCTAAAGGTTAGGTGCAAAGGGAAAATGTGTGGGATAAAATTCTTGAAGGGTAGGTGTAAAGGGCAAAGGCCTATGACAAAAGCCTTGAAGGGTAGGTGTGAAGGGCAAAGGCTTGGGACACAAGTCTTGAATGGTATGTTTAAAGGGAAAAGGCATGGGACAAAAGTATCAAAGTGTATGTTCACAAGGAAAATATTTAGGAAAAAAGTAATGAAGGGTATGTGTAAAGGGCAAAGGCCCATGACAAAAGTCTCGAAGGGTATGTTCAAAAAGTTTGAAGGGCATGTTTTGGCACTTTCATTTTAAACAGATTATTTTGGGGAAAATGTTATGAAGACTAAATTCCATCAAACAAAATGCTTGATAGAAAAAAGACTAAAAGAATAAGTTACCTCGGGGAAAATTTCTTAGATAAAATAACATAAATAATTCAATTGGCTTAGGGAAAATGTTTGGGACAAAATGTTTGAAAGAATATACCCAAAGACCAATTCATGTGGAATAAATTTTTGAAAGACAAAAGCCTAATAAAGATAAATCTAAAAAACATAAAACCCAAAAAATGTTCTTGAAAGGTATAAAGTTAGTGAGTGAAAACATAATACCAATGCTACTTTTCCAAAGTATGAAAAGGCCAATAATCAATATTCTCCCTATTTTTGCATAAACATATAGAAGAGGGGCTCAAAGTCAAGACCATAGTTTGAAAAAAGTGGGTCCCCATTTACTTATGGGAAAAGGGGTGTGTTGGGTAACATAATAATTATGATCAAGACAATGGCAATCATGAAGAACATCATCACTCAAGATAGTAAATAGGTTCACAAGGAAATAATGACATCTTTTGCTACAAGTGTCATGGGTTTGGTCATATTACAAATTTTTGCAATATCTTCATTCTGAGATCAAATGATCAGGTATATGAAAGAATTAATTAAACTTAAATTAATATTCATATTACTCAATAATAAGCTATGCATAATTTAAGAAACATTATTTATTTCAAATATCATTATAGAGGTCAAATAGAAAGGTTTTACAAGAATGATTAATATTCTACTTCAAAATTCATCAATCCTATAATGAAGAGGAGTCATTGTGAATGGAGACCTAACAAGGTAAATTGAAAATAAGGTCAAAATGGATTATTTGACATGATAGAATAGGGAAAAATTTATAGTATCAAATAATAGACCATATCTACCCAAATGGATAATGAAATCAAGTAAGATCCTGAGATAAAAGAATTGAATAAGGTTGAGAACTCATTCAAAGTCAATATGAAGATGAGGAAGGACTTAAAGTCAAGTAAGTGCATGGAGATATGTGAGTATCCTAATTTTTAGGATATTTAGTCCCTCTATGATAAGTGGGTGTCTCTACTTATGCTCTTTAGGAGACATCTTTCATATGTGGAAGCAAGTGTATGTGCTCTAGGTGATTATCAAAATACCAATCAGTACAAAGGTATGTTATCTTCAATTTGATTATATGTAATATGTATTTGTATAAGGGGGAAATAAATAAATTATCTTGTGTGGATTGAATAAGATGAACATGTATGAGGGGAAGCATATGTGAAGATTATTCAGTCATGATAAAAGTGTGAAGATGTCTACTACACTTGTTAATTCAAAAAGATTGACATGATGACTTGATCAAACCAAGTCATGTATTTTGAAAAGGTATTAAATTTTCATGCATGAGAAAAGAGATATTGTGAGTTTTATAGGTAGATAGGTCCAAAGATCAGAAAAACCCAAGTTTATATTGGTGTATGTCAAATAACAAATGACATAAGATGGAACATGATGTTAGCGTGAGCATTCTAACCTCTATGAGCAGTTTGTCAGGTCTAAGGATAAAAGAATTCCAAGTTTAGATTGGTTAATGTCAAAGGGGGAGAAATTTATTCATATTCTTGAGATTTTATATGTGTCCTCATCATATTAAATAACATTTTAATGCATACATAATGTTAAAGAATGATTGCTAGCATATTGAGAAAGAGACCCTTTATCATTAATGTCAAAGGGGGAGAAAGATAATAATAAAGAAGTTAAAATGAATAAAAATTAATTTTTAGGTTGTTTTGACATAAATGAAGAAGGGGGATATTTTTGAGCATAGTCATTGATGTTTGGTTGTCATTGATGTCAAAGAGAGCTTGTGGTACTAGTGCATTGATGATAAAGTGATCAATTAATGGTTTGGAGATTATTTGACTTAATGAGGTAATATATGGATGATATTGATGATATGTAAATGTTTTAGATACCCTATGTAATGTTATGAGTTATCATATTTCTTATGTAAGTGAAACGAATTCATGAGATTAGTCAGTTGAGTGTCTAGGTTCAAGTAGTCATCTTTATAGATAAAGTTGAGTAAGAAGTTTGATGACATCATATTTCACATGTGTGAAGGTTTAAAAATTAGTTTGGTACATGGATATATTCACCTATGTGAGGAGATCATATGGTTCAAATTTCAAGACTATACATAAAGCATATCAAAAGCTATTAATGTGCAAAGTTGGCTTCTCAGATAGAATTTACCAAGTTCTCATACTTAGCCAAATTAGTGATATCAAAGATCTATGATGAGAGTTTAATCAAATCACAAATATAATGGTGAGAAATTAGTCTAAATGGATAAGGATCTAATATTTTGGTTTAAAGTCAAATAGTCAATATTTCATGCACTAGTGACATGTGTCACACTCATGGATTTTGAGCAATAGATCTAACAATGAGTGTGAAACCTATCAGATAGAGATCAATGGTGAGAATTTGATAATGTATATTATGATCCAATGGAGAATATTGAGTCAAAGATTCAAGATTTCACATGGGGCAACCAAGTGGTATAATTTCATTGGATTCAAATAGTCAATATGATCGGAAGGCATGGAGGGATGCCAAGTGGTGAAAGTTCATTGGAAGACTGATTGCAGCATACGTAGAAGGCACATAGAGCTGGACACAATCATGAAGTATTATATAAAATATAAATGGGGAACATTGAAAGGTTAATACCAAGATTATCTTAAGGATATCGGTGATGCATATTTTTTTCAAAATTGTTAGGGAGCATGAGATAAGGTCTAAGTGTTCGATGTTTAGCATTTTCACAGTGACCACTAGAATTTGAATTATCAAATTAATGAGAGAAAACCAATATGTAATGGTTTTTAGAATTTAATGTGTAATTATTTATAGATTATAGGATGGATAATTATGAAAGAGATCAAAGATAGTGTGATTAGTGGATGGAATAAAGTATAAAGCAGATTGAGGATGAGAAAAGAAGCCTAGAGTGATCTAAAAGGGGTGTTTGGATGCATTGCTTATATGAGCAAGTTTGATTGTGTGTGATAAGTGAAATAGAGGTGTTATATATTATTTATCCATAAAATTGAAATTAAATCAAGGTTATTTATTTGTTGATTTCATAAGGTGTTGTGTGGGTGCTCAACATCTAAAACAAGTGGATACTTGTTAAAACTTAGGGGTGGGTGCTCCTTGTGAAGTGAGTGATTCATTTAAAGGTCTCATATTTTTTTATCATCTTATAAGACAATTAGTTCATGTGTTTTTAGGATTTAGAGTGGGGTTTTTTACCTAAGAGGGTTTCCCATGTATATCTTATGTTATATGTGTGATCTTTCATCATCTTTCATATTCATTGTTATGAACATCTTGTATGCTTTATGAATTTTTATGGTCATTGATTAATAGTTTGAAAAGATTACCTTTAAATTTTGAAATATATCACATCACTAATTTACCACCCTTCCCCTCTTAGTGATTATACCTCCAATAAACATTTACAAACATTTATCCACTATAATTCATAACTACATTGACTTGAGGTCCTTTGGGACTATGTAGGTAACACTTAATTTACATTCAGTTTAGTTTAGTCAACCCTATTCAAATGCACTCACCATTTTTCAACAATTTAAATATTACTCTCATTATTTTATTAGTAACCTTATCCATGATCTCACTATTTTTTGATAAACCTAAGACAAGGATCTCACCATATTTCAAGTTTATTTTTTGTGCATTATGTGTTTTAAATTCATCCACTACTACACTCTTGGTTTGTCCCATGATTTTGATGTTTTGAGAGAAATATATTGTCAATATATAATGAGTTAATATACTCCAAAAAATTCCAAAAAAATAAAAAAATATTAAAAACCTAAACATTATAAAATGAATTACAATCTTGTAGAGAGATATAAAGCCCCAAAATTCAAAACCATTTATCTTGTCCTAAACCTAGTCACCAATCCTAAATCCTCCCTACTGGGGAAATACATTCATGGTTCAAATCCATTCCAATAACATTATGGGTGTGAAATTACCTTTGCATGTATCCTTTCTTATGGACACCATCGAATTTGAATTTTTAGGCTAATTATCTTTTAGGGTGTGACCTTCCCTTGGAATGTATCCTTTCTTAGAGGCACCATCCAATTCAAACTTCTAGGTCAATCTTGAGGCTTCCACCTTACTAGGACAAAAAAACATGTAGATATTAGCAATATATCTTATCCCCATATGTCATTCCTTTTCATATAGCCTCAATTAAGTGAACCATTCTTTTAACATTCCATTAAACCTTCACACATAGATATTGACTTGGTTAATGATAGGATGCTTTCTGTTGCTTTTATTTTTCAAGATTTATGTTATTTTTTTTATTTTTTATTTATTTAATTTTTTTGCCTTTACTTAGTGTATATGAATTCATTGGGTGATTCCTTGTACATTATACTTGATTCCATCCATATTAATACATCAACATTGTCATCATGGTTTTTATCATTGGTGCATTATTTTCAATTTTTTATTAGATTAGAAGTCAATTTTTATGTAATAAAAAATGTATCATGTCCATAAATAATCCTAGATCATATGGGATAGAACACACCTACACTTATAATTGGGGAGCATAAAATTTTCAAGTGGGAGCATTACCTATATGAGGATCTAAGAAACCTAATTAGGGGATCTCTTGTCATAACACATCATGTGAGATAGGGTTCCAAACCCTATAGTCTAACATAATCACATAAAAACCCTAAAAGAGTCCTATGACATAATATTTCATTAATTTAATAAAACTAAAAGTAAATCTAATCTAGTTCACTCCAAAGATTGTGGCACAAAGTGGGGGTTAGGAAAAAAAACAAATAAACAACTAAACTAAAAATATATAGAAGACAAATACTCACATTAATGTATACAAAATCATAATACATAGAAGTGAAGAATACATATGCTCTATCTATCTACTCTTACAAAGGATAAATAAACCTAGGAATACTTACCTTTGAATATGAACCTACCAAGCCTCAATCTCCCCCTTGGCCTAGGTGATTTACAAGAGATTGTCATGGTATGTAAAGACAACTAAGCTAAATCATCTTTAGTCTACACAACCTAACCAAGAATTCAAAATAATTATCCAAAAGATGAGATCGAAGCTCCAAATAAATTATTAAACACTAAATCTTTGTTCCCCAAGTAGAATGGTCAATACGTAGATGTTCATTTGCACTTCACTTAATTCTTCACTCTTATAAAATGGTGGTAAATGACCTTGTATATATAGTAGTATCTTACCCTAAAAAATTTAGGGAACATGGGCTATGCTAGGTCAACCTAGTTTACATAGCACATTTTTGGGGTTCACTCTCTAGGTTTGTGCTAGGTCAACCAAGAGGCCAACAAACAAAAGAGAGAAAAAGTCCCTAAATTGTACTACATCAACCTGGTTGACCTAGCATAACTGACAGGTCAAAGGGGTCTTAAGGTAATAAATTAAGGATAAAATATAGAAAATGATAAGAATAGGTAGAAATAAGAATAATAAGCTTTGGTTCAATGGTTCTAAGAGGCTATAGTATGGATGGAAAGTGACAAAAGGAATGAATATATTATGAAGCATTGATGGTCTGCCCACCCCTTTTTCTTGATGCACCCATTAAGGCATGCACTTAGATAGATTGAGACTTGATAGGTTCTTGTAAGATATAAAGTGTCATTAATCAATAAACATTAAAAATATTATGTGTATACATATACCCTAGCTGATGCTCATCATGTGTCACATAAGTGCAACATGGGATGGTACTTTGGAAGAAACCATGATAACACATAATATTGATGCTATGTATGTTGAATTAAGTAAGAAATAAGATAAATGAAAGTATATACTTGAAAAACACATACCTTTAACTTACCTTAGTGTTGTAGATAAAGAAGTAGATAGTAATAAATGAAGGTGTTCAATGTAGAGTACACTAGGTGAACCTATAGAAGTTAGTCCAAAAAATAGCCAAAAATAGAAAAAAAATTAAGATAGGCATATGATAGTGGAATATAGTCTCTACATCCTCAACATTATAATACATTTTATGGTTTACAAAATATATGAGCAAAACCAAAGATAAAGGCAAAATAAGGAATCTGCTTGAAAATAAATGAAAGAATTAAGTTGCTAAAAAGTTGTTTGAAATATGAAAAAAGAGAATTCATTTAGAATTTTGAATTTTGAAAAAGAGAAAAGAGAGACAAGGATGGTGATGGAATGATAGGATAGACAAGGAGGACACCCAAAGGTGACAACAAGTGTACCACAAGTATGCAACTATGGATCTCAAACTAGTTTTTTAAATTTATATGGAATTAAGTAATTTTTTGTAAAATTTGATTTTAAGCATCTATATATGTCAAAGTTGAACAAACATAGTTTCTAAGCGTATCAAATAGGAAGATAAAAAAATAGTTTGGAAGGGTTTTAGGAAGAATTTGAGAAAAATGCACATTTTAGGTTAAATTTATTAGGTCAGCAAACAAAATGTACTAGGTCAACTAAGTTGACCTAGTAGGTTGAAATAGGGTAAAATCCATATGGTTGACCTAGTAGATATGGGTTAACCTAGTGCAATATATAGACTAAGAAACTAGAATGGAGTGAGAAACTAGTCTATAATGGCCAAAAATAAAACTCAGTACTAGGGAGGGGAAGATAAAAGGGTTGACTTGGAGTTTAAACTTAACTATGGCAAAAATAGGGAAATTTTGGTCAAACTAGGTTAACCAAAGAACTAGAATAAGCATAGAAAAGTGTGAAAAAAGATAAAAGAGGTCTAAAATGGCCTAAAATGACCAAAGGAGGGAAAGAGAGACCAAACAAACTAAAAATAGGATAAAATGAAAAAAAATGAATAAGGTAATAGCAATCAAGCTTGTTTTTAATTAAAATTTGTAAAAATGATGTGTAAAGAATGTATTTTGGTTATACATGACATGGAGGAACTAATAAATCCTTGGTTTTTTCTTGCTAATAGAGATGGCCAAGATTTTTTAATTTGGTAGATGTGTCTTAGTTTCTAGATTTGATGGATAGATTGATAAATGGAGATTGACTAGACTAGTAGCCATAGGTATAGGAGGCATATTTGAGATGTGTAGGATCCCCCTCAACACTGACCTATTAGTCATGTTCTTGGAATGTTAGGAATGGCTGACTAACACATTTAGATGGGAAATGGATGGTAATGTGATTTAGGTGGGTATCACACTATAATATGTCCATGCCATCCTCAAGTTACCTATAGAATGATCACCAGTGATGATAAGGATATTATATAGCTTACAAGAGAGGAGAGTCTTATCCATGTGGGTTATAGTCTCAAAGATGATATTAAGAAGATGGAGAGTCAATATGGATAACGTGTATATATCATATATTTTTAACCTCCAAAAGGTAGTGATAGGCCTTATGACATAGTAGTTTCTCTATCACAAGTCAAATGGCAAAGAACCACTATTCATGGTAGCTTTGAGCAAGATGATGTTAGAGGAGGGAATATTAAATGATTTGGGTCTATCTCATTCATGATCTATTTGAGATTTTGGATAGAGGGTATAAGACTATTGGACTAATCATATTATTGATAACATGAATATACGAGATATTTCCCATGTATCAACCAACTAGGTTGGCCCATGCATTCAATGATAGCTTACCTCAAGTGTGGAGATGGTAGGAGGAACAAGTAGAGTAGGCCATGCCCCACTTACCAATTCTATAATTGGAGAGACATGTAGACATAATGTTGTAGCAATATGGACACATAGAAACTACATGGGTGAGCTAACACATAGTTGTACCAAAAATAAAGAGGAGAGAGGTGATTGGTCATTATACATGGTGGAGAGAGCCACATCTGGTGGCATGGGTGCTAGGACAAATGGCTCTACCTCATTTGGTGACATCTATACTAATGACTAACTACTAGGATCAACATGTGAGGGAGACATGAGGGAAGAGGGGAGTAAAACCATTGATAGTGAGGTTGATATTGAGGCCATATCAAGAGTAACTATCAACTAGTTAGATAAGATGAGTGGTAGAGGAGGTAAAGGTGGTAGAGATCAGACATACCACTACCATCCTAAAATAATATGATTAATGACCATTGAAGACATGGTGGTGATGGAGATAGGAAAGAATAGAGACTATAGAAATCTTGAATGATCCCACTGATGAGCCAAAGGAGATGTTAGAGAGACCACTAAGATGGAGGTTGAGATGGACATGAGCCATGATAGCCAAGTTTAAGTTGAGGAGATACTAGGAGGCCACACATATAGGGATACTATCTTAGGTGATATTATAGATGATGATATCATTAGAGTTGAGACATAGATAGGTATGAGGATGGTTGAATTATTTCTTAAGTTTTTATTTTGTAGTAGAAATATATGGATAGATATTATGAGATATAATGGTTATCTAATATCCATTTGGTATGATTTTATAGGCATACTTGAGGATGAGGAGGAGAGATTAGGATCCTTGATAAGGGGATCACTCCATGACATCCTATAGAATATTCTATAGCTATATAACCCCATGACACTAGAGGATCTGAGTATACCATTTTCCCTAGCTTATGTGTGTTAGTTCATATTAACTAACAAGGTAGCTAGGTAGATATAAGTCCATAGAGAGAGAGAGGGTGTAGCCACCAGTAGAGATGGATATAGGTGAGAGATAGGCATAGTAGGTCTTGGAAAATGAGATAACTACACATCTATAGATAGTTTCATATATGACATAAGCATATACAATGATACAGACTCAGTTGACATAGGCACATAAAGTGACCCAAGCTGAATTAGTGAAGGCATAGGTGAGAATAACATTGTTACAAGGATAGGTAGAGGGATTTATATCTTAGACTACATCATTATAATATACCATTCAAAGGATTCAAACTAAGGTCTCGATAAGCAACATGGCTAGGCTACAAGATAGATAGGGTGGAGCTCAGCCCTAGTGCTGAGGTTTTGTATATGGCTATATATGTTATATAAAAATCATGGTAAATATATATTACGTATCATTTTTAGTTTACTGGTTTTTGGTTTTTTATGTTGTCATTATGATGGTTGTGTTTGTTCATTCATTATGGTTGAGGTTGTGGATGATTTAGATATATTTATTTCTAGCACATGTATTTAGTTTTTTTGTATACTCTATAGGAAATATATGTGTTTTGGTTTCTTTTCTAGCATTATGGAGTACACATGCATGGTTAAAAATAAACAAGCTAAAAAAGGACTTGTAAAAATATAATCAATTAGATAAATTTACTTCACACTAGTTCAAGTTGGGAAATGTGTAATAACAAAAAATTACTAAGTATAAAAATCTAAGAAAATGGAAAACAAGATGGTAAAAGGGGATTTTTTTTTAAGCCAATGTAAAATATTTTTGTACCAAATTAAAAAAATTAAAATCATACTAAATATCACATTGGGAAGTATGAAAAATATTGTAATAAAATGGAAGGTATGTAAAAGGGCACAAATGGTAATAACAATAAATTAAAATTAAGTCAATCAATTTTACTATTTCATGATTGGAAGTACAAAATAAAAACATAATTTTCAAAACTTGGTCTTAAATTTATCATACTAATTCAAGCTAGGAAGTATAACAAATTCAAGAAATGATTGTAATCTTATATGCACTCAGAAAATAGAAGGCAAAATAAAAATGAAGTAATCATAAAACATAGTAAATATCAAGATGGGAAGTATGTAAATGGCATATAACTTATCTCTTATTTGACACATGTATTTTGGATGGTGACATGTTTATTGGAACATTTTGTGAGGAGGGTCAGGTCATATCCATAGTCTTACACTACAAATCATATAATAAAAACCAAAGGGGTACCAAATTAAGATTGGTAAGCTGAAGGATAAGGTAATGGTAAATCAATGATGTGGGTAATAGGATGGAAAGGTGTTAATTTATGAAGGATGTTGGGTCCTATCCATGGTCTTACATAGCAACTCATAAATGAAATCCCATAGGGAGTGATCAGTAAGCAAAACAATATTTCATAAGAGGAAATATGAAGGAAAAAGAGTGGAAAAGGGAGTATAATAATTAAGACTCAAGCATCTTATGAGAAAAAATTAGGAGGAAAGAGGCATAGTAAAGACATATAAAGACACTAAGAGACTAGTGGTTGTTTATGTACAAAGAAAACCTGCTTGCTATAGACACAAAGCTTTATAGGAAAATAGGTGTGATACTAAGATAAAATCATGATGGTAGATTGGTATAAGGAAAATTAAAATGGACCTACCTCCCCATGACATGTTCCTCTCTCCTTGGGACCCCTTACATAGTTTTTAGTCCACTAAAAATTTTAGGTACTTGCATGAGAAAGTAGGTAGCACTAAAATATTTTTTGCATTCTCCTCTTCTAATCTACTAGCTTACTGCACCCCAATGGACCTTGGTTCTACTATGAGTCCAACTATGGAGTTTGATATTTAACTATAAGAAGAATATGTGGTTTGAATCATGTATTTTAGTGTGATTAGACTTTTAAGAATATCCAATATTTTTTCCTTTTGATATCATTACCTTTTGTTTAAATGATTTTGATTTTAACTTTTTTTTGAAGGATTTTTAAGATTCCTCGTCCATATGGATTTGGAATGACCAATCATGAGAGAGATAGTGATATAAACGAATGAGTTGTAGGCTAAAGATAAATAAGGCTATGTGACCCAAGACAAAAAATTCACTATAACACTTACGTTTGACAATGAACTAAGTATGTGATCTCAAGTCTCAACCGTGTACATGACTAGTCGATAGAAAAAGGAAGAAGGGAAAAAGGAGATCTAAAGGAGGACTAGTGAAAGGAAATATTAATGAGAAAGATTGCTTGTGAATTGATCATATGGTATTAGGAGATAGTAATCAAAGGGAAGAGGGTAGATATAACCAAGCCACCATGATAACTATCTATGAAAAATAAAGATAAGAAAATAAACAGTCATGAAGACACAAGGGAAGAGTTTTTAGAAAAAATGTAAAGGAAAAGAAAGTAATGATAAGGAAAAATACAAGTAAATGTTAAATGTGAAATAATAACATAACCTAACCATATTAAAACAAGAAGGAGAAACATGATATAAGATAATAAAGAATTTGACATAGTGTTAAATGATATAATCAAAAGTAGAAAGAATATTAGAGCACATGTCAAATCCAAAGATAAATGAGAAATCACCATGCATGTGCACATAAATACTTGTAAATATATCCACACACATTATCCAATGCATTAGATAAGTCTCTATGAAGCTATAATAAAACTACTACTAAGGTCTCATCAATCTTCAGTGAATATGGGACAAATAATTCTTTTTTGGTCTCCTTAAATGAAAAAGTATGAATGCTAAAAGGATCATGCTGAGGAGGAAATTTAGGTAAAGACTAGTAAAGAGAATGCATGGAAATAAGATCTATATAAGAATAAGTAACCTCATGTGTAGAAGGATCCATAGGTGAAAGACTCAATGGTGGATAAGGATTCATCGGTAAGGGAGGGTCCATAGGTGGAGGCACAAAAAATGGTGAAGGAACCATATGAAGGGATGGAACCCTTAGTTGTGAAGCCATGGGAGAAGAAGGAGCCTTCTTATAGGAATGATCTATAGGAATAATGGTTGAAAGTCTAGGGTTGGCAACAAGGTGATCCTTAAGAAGTTAAAGAATTCAAAAACTATCAGTATGATGTGTGCGAAAAAAGTGTCATAGCCAATATACCTCACCATACTTAGGTAAATATTTAGGAAGTACCTTCAAGGGAGGTATGGCTTTATTGATTATGGTAAATAAGGATGCAAGGTATCAGGATATTTTCACAATGTATGACAATGGGTAGAAGAATGATTATATGTCCCATGGAAGAAAAAAAATGCTTATAAGTAGTTTTAGGAGAACTCACAAAAGGAGGTGAAATAGGAAAGGAAGTAAATGAAGAAGACTCATCAGCCCATTTGGTGGGTAAAGGAGACATCTTAGGTAGTGTAATAAAACCATCATAAATAGAGGGTGATGATGGGGAATGAGTATAAATAGGCTCAATAGGAGGAGCACTAGGAAAATTAGGAAGAGGTTCAACAATAGTAGGAGAGGAAAAAGGCTTAAATAGAGTGGAAAAAGGAACATGCTTAACTATAGGTTGTCCTACTAAAGGAGGGGCAAGATTTGTAGAAGGTTTAAGCAGGACTACCCTAGGTGTGGAAAAGTAATAAGTTTTGGTCATAGCATGATCTAAGAGCATGTTCCTAAGAGTTTCCTAAAAAATGAGAGGTATTGATGCCATCTCTACCCTATGATAAAGAGGAAAGAATAAAGAACTATAAATGAAAGAGCATGATGAGATGCACAAAAAGAATCAAGTAAAGAAGAGTAGTAATGAACAATCTTGACGTCATAACCTTGGATAAGGTTACCTAAAATAAAATCATCTAAATAATTTCCATAATCATAATCTAGAGTATGAATGTCGATGGCATAGTCAAGATGACCTTGTCATCAGAAGAAGCTTTATGAATAGAGTGCCTAGTCTTGGTTAAGATTATGAGAATGTCATCACAAGGAGTCTTACAAGAATGAGGCTTTACAGAAGTAGGGAGCTACAAGATAAGATGAGGCAAGAGATCAAAAGTTTTGATCTATAAGTTAATATTTTTGTGCTCATCATCATCAAAGTCTAAAAGTTTGGGAGGGATGTTACTAATGACCTTAGGATCCCCATTATAACCTCTAGTTGAGTTGACAAGAAACTTAAAATGCTATTACTCATGTAGTGGAACACTAGGCAAAGGCTCATGATTAAGAATCTTCATTACACCATGATCTTATAATTATTCAAAAAATTTAGGGTTAGTGTTTCCTTAAATCTTGTAAATGGCTCCATTGTGATTAAATTGTATGTATTGGAAAGGAGAAGATATGATGGCTTGCATACGATGAGTCTATGACATACAAATAAAGATTTTATATGAAAGGGGAAAGTTAAAAATCATCACCTTCACATAGATGGTAATAGGTGAGATGGTAATGTGAAGCCACACACATCCTAAAGGAGGCATTTGCCTTCAATCATATCCTTGGCATGTGTTTTATGTATACTTGAGATTACATTCAAAATACCCAAGAATCTTAATGAAATCAAGACAGGTGACATAGGTGATAAAACCCTCATAAATCAAGGCTAACTTAACTTGGATATCACCTATTTGGATGATAATAAATAATCGAGTATCATCTATGTAAAGTAGAATCTCATTCAGAATCATAGATGTAGTAGGAAATCTTATATAAAGAGAAGTGTCTAGAGTTTCATCAATGTTAATGGACATATTTTCATATTATTGTAAGATAATATCCTCTTATCTAGATAAATTAGCCTCTTATCCTACTAGAGGAGGGAAAGGGATATTCATCTTGAATAAGAGTTGCATGAGGTGGTTTATATGATGTGGAGGTGTCCTCATGAGTTCAATAAAAGGGATTTGGGATGGAAAATTAGTATGTTCCACAATGGGATCCCACTCATCATAACCCATAAGGATATTATTATATATAGGTGTGTAATGATTATTAGGTCTTCAAAAGGTGTATTCAAAGAGCATTGAAACTTATGTTGATATTAATGAGAAGGTTGAGAAGAAGGTTATTAATCATTTGGTGATGAATAAGTAGTTGGTTTAGATTGATCTTGAATTTTGGAAGAAGTGTTAATAGAAATTGGATTTTCATTAATATAAGAAGATGGTGGGAGAGAAGTAGAAATAGTATGAGATGTATCATCTAAGGGAAATTCATAAATTAGATTGTCAAAAGAAATAAGAGCTTCCTACCCCAACTCATTTAAATGAGTTGAAGAAGATTATTGCATAACATGGTGTGTCTTATGGGAAGGAGGAATGTAGATAGGTTGTGAATCCATTAAATCCACAAATCTTGACATATTAATCATGATAACCACATTCTCTTTAGAATTTGGTTTAACAAGACTTTATACATTATTGGTGGAAGAAGTGGGCTTGTCTTGACTTTCTTGGATTGGTTGATGATTAGGTAAGGGCTCATTATAGATATCTAAATGAGAATTTTCTTGATTTAAGGCTTAAGTTTTATCATGTGATTTATAGTATTTGAAAGAAATATCATAATATTTTTAATGATTATAGATAATGGAATCATGATCAAAATTTGGGCCAAGAAGAAAGTCCATGGCTAAATTGTGAAGCTGTCTACAAGTATCATGAGAGTGATACTAGCTAACATGAAACCAACAAAACTTATTAGGATCATACCATGATTTCATAGGTCAAGTAGGGTCAAGCTCATGAGGGAGAGGTATGGGTAAATTTTTAATCAATTCAGTTGAGGATAAAGGTTTATGAACATTAATGTTGTTTGTTGAGAAATGAGGATTAATGTATTATTGAGAAATTGGTTCCAAAGAAGGGGTAGGAATGATAGCTTGAACATTGTGAATGGTGTCATATGAATAAGTAACACCATCATTGGTAATATTTTAGTTTTTGTTCTTTACTAGTAGGTGAGGGCCAATAGAAGGTTGGGGTGGCTTGAATTGATGCATTAGGAATTATTGTCTTTTGGCTTGATCGATAAATTCCTGCAAGGTACATGAAGAAATGGTATGGACTCGATATTATAATTTAGGAAATAATGCATTTGTAAATAGATGAAAGAGATTATCATTTGCCATTTTATGTTCACATTTATTTGAAAAAGTCTTCCATCTCTTAACAAAGGCTTGGGTAGTTTGATTTTTGTTTCATTTTCAATTGATGAAATGGCCTAAATTATTCTCTAAAAGATCACTAATTTGAAATTATTAAACTAAAGCATTTATTAAGTCCTCCAAACTAGTGATAGAGTGTGTTATAAGTTGATTGTACCATCCAAGGCATCACCTATGAGGTTTTTAATTAAAATTTTGGTAGTGACAAAGGTATTTAACTTGACCCAATCTTTATAAATATTTTCAAATGTCTTGAGGTGAAGGGTAGGATCGGTTGACCTATTTTGAGAAGTTGTATTTGTAATACTAATAATTTCAATGTTCATAATTTAGGTGGTAAGAGGTTTATTTTTGAAATACTTGATGACTTTGTTGACTAATGGAGGTTGGGGAATGATCTTACCTTGAGAGTATCAAAGAGGAGGAGGATGAGGAACACTTTGGTTATGTGTGACCCAAACCATTAGTTGAGGATTAGATTGAATACTAATGTGGTGTTTCATTCTCATCATTTGATTCGTATTAAGAGCTTGGAAAGTGTTCATTTGATTGAGAGTTTTAGATAATAGTTGTTGATTTTGATTAGTGTTATTATAATAAGTAGTATAGATGTTTTTGTTGATGTTAGTGGCTTGGGTACCACTATTAGTGTTAATATGAGCTTGAGAAGAGCTATGAGAATTTGAGGAACGAGTGGAAAATTTTGATTATGAAGCAAAATATGGACTAGTAAATGGTTGAGAAGAAGAATCACTAGAAGCATGAGTGCCTTAGGTAGCAAAGAATGAACTAGTGGAAGGATTAAGGATACTAAATCTTATGAGAGGCCCACCAGATGTAGAACCTACCATGTTAGTTGAGATAATACACATGGAGGTATAAGAACTAAAAGAATAATATGTCATAACATAAGAAGTAATCAAGATTGAAGGAAAAGGTTGATAAGAAATGAAATTAATAGCCCCAAATCTAGTTGAGAAAGTGGGAGTAGGAGAATGAGGTTCTTCAACTTGATGGTTAATCATGAGGTTATAAATTATGGAAGGATACTTCCCTCTATGTTGAGGGAATTATGTGATAATGAAAATTAATTCAAGAGTAGAGTATAAATTAAGATGATATTCTAAGAGAAAAGGAGGATTTTGTTGTAAAGAGGTTTGAGGAGGGTCTCATAACCCATCATGAAAGTTATAATACAATCATTAATTACATTTATGAAAAGATCCCTACTTTGTATATGGGAGACCCTATTAGGATTGGTGAATTCCATCATGTTTGTTGACTAAAATTTAGTATTGTAACCAAACAAAAAGTCCACAATGAAAGGAAAATAGAGAAGATGAGAAAATAAAAAATTAGAAAGTGACTAAAAATAATACTAGGTCCACTTGGTTGACCTAGAGCTATTTTTAGTCACTTTCTAATTCTACTTAGTTGAACTAGTGAAAAATAGCGACTATAAGACTATACTGAGTCCACAAGATTAACCCATTTCAGTGAACAATGACTGGTAGAAAGAGGTAAAGGTGATGTAAATGGTACTAGGTTGACCTAACACAATGTACAGGGGTTGAAAAAGATACTAGGTTGATAAGGTTGACCTAGCATAATAGATAGGGAATAAAGGAAAGATGACAACAAGATATGAATTAAAGTAAGATAATTTCAAGTAATGTAAGAAAGTAGTATGTACTAAAAGGGAAACATAGTCAATTGAATTGACGTTGGCTAATCCAATTGATGCACACAAAGCAAAATATTGCACTAACACTAGATAATGCAAGATTTTGCACACATAATTGATCAAAGAGTAAGAAAAAAAACTTGAAAATAAAGTTTGCTACTCAGTTAACCTAGAATGTTAATTAGATTATTAGGAATGATTTTAAGTGTAAAGGGATATTGGCTATAAGTAAGGTACTAGAAATCAATCTATGTATAGTTTTAGGTAAGTTTAGGATGAAAGGGACTATAATGGAAATGATATAGGATTTGTATTGGGGCCTAACTCCTCACTTCACACACTAAAAAAATAAGGGTAATGGGTTATTAGCTAAAATATACCATTAACCATGATTTATACTTGACCATAACATCAAGTTGGCTTCCCCCTTGGTGATGAAATCCAAGCAGGTTGGCTTGGGTAGTCAAATGTTTAAATGTTTGTTGATGTTTATGTGATTTTTCCATGTGTACAGAAGAATAAAAATAGTGCAACTAAGTGATTAATTTAAAATCCCCTAATTAGACTATGTGAGTTATTCTAAGCACATAAATAATTGAGAGGAAATATGTGATTAACATATATGGTTCATTTCAACTTTGAAACAAGGTATAGTTGATAAAATATATAGATAATCATAAAAAATAGGGTTGATAGGGTCTAAATTTTACTATGGAATCAAAGTCTAAAAATGAACTAGGTAGGTTAAGTTAACCTAGTTATTTGAAGAAACAGAGAACATAGAACTAGGTCCATAAGGTTGATCTAGTTGACTATGTAGGGGAAATTTTAAAGACTGTAAACTATGAAAGAAAAGTACAAAAACAAAAAGATACAAAGGAATAAAAATTGATTTGAATGGTTTAGAGATGAAAAGGAGATATTATTGATCAATAACCTTAGAGAAAACTATCAAAAACCTATAAACTGGGTCGAGTTGATCGACCAAGCAATACATGAACTTGTTGAAAAAGTACTAAAAATGCACTAGGTCAAACTGGTCAAACTAGTTGACTAAATTAGAAGTATAAAAACTAGCAAAAACTACACTGGGTTGAGTTGGTTGATCTAGTTTTCTATATATAATTTTGCAAGTTATAAAACCTATACTAGGTTGAGTTGGTTGAGCTAGTTACCTGTTCCTACAAACTTGCACATAGAGATAAATAAATTGGGTCAACAAGGTTGATCTAGCACTATAAAGATATGATATAAATAATGATGAAAGAAATCAAATAAATGAAAGAAATATTGCAAGGGTTTGATTCACATTGTATTTACTAGATTGTATGCAATCAAAAATGCATCATGCCCATAAATCAATCATCCATTGGATGGGATAGAGAACATGTAAACTTATAATTAGAGAGCATACAATTGTTAAGTGGGAGCATGAAAAATATGAGGATCCACTAGAACTAATTAGGGGATCACTTGTCATAACACACCATGTCAAATAGGGTTCCAAATCTTATAGTGTAACACAATTACATAACAACCCTAAAAGAGTCCTATGATTTAATATTTCACTAATCTAATAATAAGAAAAGTAATCCTAATCTAGTGTGCACCAAATCTTGTGACACAAAGTGGGGGTTAGAAATAAAATAAATAAAAAACTAAACTAAAGATGTATACAACATATATACTCACTTCAATGTATACATAATCCTAATACATGGAAGATAAGAATACATATTCTCTATCTATGTACTCTTACAAAGGAGGAATAAAGAGGAATACTTACCTTTGAATATGAACCCATCGATCCTCAATCTCCCTCTTTGCCAAGATGTTTTGCAAGAGATCATCATGGTATGTAAGGACAACTAAGATAAATCAGCTTTAAGATACACAAACTATCCATGAATTCAAAAGACTTATCCACAAGATGAGATTAGAGATCCCAATAAAGTATTGAACCTTAAAGCTTTATTACTCAAAGTAGAATGGTCAATAGGAAAATGTTTGTTTGAACTTCTTCACTTAATTATTTTCTCTTATCAAATGGTGGTAAATGACATTGTATATATAGTAGTATATTACCCTAAAAATGTTTAAGAACATTAGCTATGTTGGGTTGACCTGATTAACCTAACACATTTTTAGGGATAACTCTCTAGGTTGGCTAAGAGGCCAATAAACAAAAAGAGAGAAAAATATCGTAAACTATACTAGGTCGACCCAGTTGACCTAGAATAACTAATAGGTTAAAAGGGTACTAAGGTAAGAAATTAAGGATAAAATATATAAATGATAAGAATATGTAGAAATAAGAATAATAAGCTTGGGTTTAATGGTTTTAAGAGGCTAGAGTGTGGATGGCAAGTAACAAAAGGAATGAAAATATTATGAGGCATCAATGGTCTATCCACCCCTTTCTCAATGCACCCCTTAAGGAATACACTTAGAGAGATTGAGACTTGATAGGTTCTTATAAGATATAAAGTGTTAGTAATCAATAAAAGTTAAAAATGTTATGTGTATACACAATCCCTATGCACACTATGGCCAAGTCATCATGTTATTTTATATCATGATGCATACCTTCATGTGTTATAACAAACATTAGGCCAATGGATCAATCAAACAATGTAGTGTGTATTACTTCTCCTTATTTTAAATTGGTATATCCCAAACATAACCTAAATGTAATGTGATTATACCATAAGTGAATGGTCATCCTTGATAGTTAGGATGTCTATATCCAGACTTATATGTAGCCCAAATTAATACCTATCCTTTATACCATTTCACCATCAATCCATGAGTATGGTTCATTACATGAGATTCCTAGGTTATAAAAATAGTAGTTATCCCTTACTCTTTGATTAAATTAGTTCATTTACCATTCTTGTTGTATCAATGCTAATAAGGAAGCACATCTCTACATTGGTAGGTACAACTGAATAATCCATATTGATAAATTATTAATCTTATATTATATTCCTAATTCCATTTTCTCAAACTTCTTAGTGAAATACATTGGCCTGAGGGCCATTGGGACTATGTAGGTAGTGATTAGATACATGACATATTTTGGGTCAGCTCAGCCACCATTATTATTCCATCCCCATTAGTTTTATCCAATCATATATTTTATCACTTTTTCCATTCTCATGTGCCTATTTGTTTGTGTCTTCTTTAGTCTTTGAAAAGTCATTAAACAATCATACCTATGTTTACACCTACTCATATTTAATCTATGAAATAGGTTATATCCTTGAGTTAAGCTTGACAATCTAACCTACTAGGGCACAACCAATTTATCACAATCAAATATTCCCTACTATGGAAAAATCAATATTTAATAAAGGTTACAAAAATTATTATAACCACCTTTGGTAAAATCATCATTTTGACCCATCTACCTTGTTGGGGCACATAATTGTGTCACTTATTATAACTACCTTTGGATAAATTAGTGTCTCAATCCTTATTATTGATTACAACCACCTTTCAGCAAATTAGTATTTTAATCAATTCATGAAGGAATTATCTAAATTAGATTAATTTCATCCATGGATTGATTTCATTCAACTTCTTGTTTTTTTTTTGAGGGACCATCCACAAATAGTATGTTTTGGACACTCTCTCGAAGGGGAATCATAAGATTCTCAAAAAAAAAGTGGAGTGTCATTCCTCAATCATTATCTTATTAATGACTATTTCATTTGCTGAAAATATGTTATTGTGTTGTTTCTTTCAGTGCCTTCTCAAATAGGGGAAAAATGAAGACACTTTATTTTGGCCACTTTTATGTTTAAACTAGATATAAAAAAAAATTATAGCAAATGATGTAATTTAAGCCTAAAAGTCAAGATTTCCAAAATTCATCCATGTAATATAACTACCTATAATTTTGTTGATGCTTCCTTATTTGGAATATTACCTTGTATGCAATGATAACCTATCATGGATTTAACCCTAGTTAAATTTTGACCTCAAAAATTGAGAAATTGGCCTTTTGATCTATTAATGAAAAATAAAAAATCATAAATGCCAAAAACACTAATTAGGATTAATTAAAAATAAACTTTAATTAGCTACTTAAGTAAAAATTCTAAGTTAAATTAGAGACTTACATTTTCTAAAAAAGGAATTTTTCAATAAAGATGAGGTAAAAGTCAAAGGAATTAATAATATATTTGAAAAATTCCCAAAATTCAAATAAAAGGTAAGTCACACCTCATAAATATATTATAGGGATATTCACAAATGGGAAGATAACTATGAGTGTAAGGATTGTCAGAATCATATTTAGGAAGGGGAGGACTATATTGATAATCTATGGTTCCAATATAGGTATCATCATAAGTCAAGATAACATCATTTGGATCCTAAAACATGAGAAAATTTATATTATAATTTCACCATGATGAGTTTCATCCAATTTTGGTCATGAAAATTTGATATGAGAAAATATTGGCTATAGAAAATTGATGGTATTGGGCTAGGTGATACAATGGGTTATTGAAACTAGAAAAATAGACCATATTGTCCCATATAATGCAATAAAATATAAAAATATATTTTATTATATTGGCCAATATAGTTTGGAAAAAAATGTTGTGCTAATGTTGACTGATAAAAATGAACTATATCATCCTATGTAATGTAATTGAAAAGACACATAATGATATTGGACTAGTCAATATTATTGGAAAATAGAAATAAAACTATATTGGGATGGCCATTGTAGTTTATTTAATAATTTAAATATATTTTTATAATAATATAAAAATAAAAAATGAATATTATCCATCCAAAGGTAAAAAAAAATTCACATTTGGCTCACCAAAATGTATGTAATGGGCTAAGATTAGCCTACAACTATCTTGTCTCTAAATACAAAGACTCAGAAAAGGTTAATATATAGATCCCAATGATACCTAATGTGTGAGTAGTGACTAATGGATATGTATAAATATCAATAGGGGTACCTATATCATAAATATCTAAGGAGAAGGTTGTATATCATTTAGGCCTATGACATAATGAAATATCTCTAATTGGACTTCTATGTAAGTAATTTATATTATAAATAATAAATATAAGTAGTTTTGTAAGTAAATTAAAGTGAAGTAAAGGATAAGGGTTATAATTATAAAAATGGGTAAGGCACCATTATTAAAAATGGGGGAACAAGAAGGCTAAAATGGATAAATAGTAAGTCTAAACAATCTTATAGCCACACTAAGTATAAGGGTAGAGATAAATTAGGCAAGGATACACACACATTCACATAATAATCAATAACCAAATTATATCTACTAAATGAAAGACAATAAGGTTATAAATACTTACCTTAGAATATACCCATTGAATCTAAATATTACCCTTGGTCCATGGTTATTTTTAAGATATTGTTATGGTTGTGAAGAGCTAGAATGGATAGTATAATACCTAATAATACTCCTAATGACTTCTCCTATTGTACCTCTAATAACTTCACAAGAAAAGCTTCCTTAAAGATAATATTCTACCTATAACTCATCCAAATGTTATATAGGTTAGAATTACAATATAAAGTATATAAAATTATTTTTATATGATATATTTGAAATGTAAGACGACTTTTATATATAGTGATTAAATACCTAAACACATAGTAAAGGCTAAGATAATGACATCATCTTATTTATATGTATTTGAGAAGAGTCCAAAAATATTTAATTTCATTGGATAGATAAAAAATATGAATGAAAAAATATATGCATTTAATGACATTAGCCAATTCCATATGATATTGTAATCCAATAGGTTCAAAATAGATGGCATCGAACTGGGTTGATGCAGTAGTAAATGGGATAACTAGTATAGATGAGTGAGTTAGGATGGAAAGAGGTAGGAAGGAATGAAAATTTGGGAAATTTGAAATATATAGGAATGATATAATCCTGACATAGATAGAAACATCTCTCTGAAAGCACCAAAGGCCTACTCACCCCTTTCCTAGTGCGCCCTTTAAGGTTTACACTGAGGGATATTGAATATCGATAGGCTGTTATAAGATAAAGAATTTGTAAATGTTAAAAGTGAAAAATATTTTGTATATAGACCTTTTAATAATCAATTTCCATATATATGTAATACATTCTTTTTTCATCAATACTATCTCATATTATTTCAAGTGAATAAACTATACCATATTGCCCAGGTTAGTTGAACCCTATGCCTCATCAGTATAGAGATGAATTTTATTTCTATGGTAAATATGTAAAATATTTTGTGATTGTATTAAAAATATACACTATTTAATATTCATTTTAATAATTTCATATTTTTATAACTACGTCTCATCCTTAATCAAATTATTGAAGAATACTAGCAGGAAAAATCAAAACAATTAAACTACCACAATGCTAAAAAATGCTATTTTTTATTTTATTAAGTGGATAACCATTAATTATTAAGTATTTATCATTACTTTCCACTCTATATTTGGATAATATTTACTTTATAAACATTAGGAATTGAAATCAAATATACTATACTCTAATAAAGTACTCTCTTTGGCTAGCTTAACCACAACCCTTTGAGATAGTGAACTCTCCAATGTTTAGTAGTTTTATTCTTGAAATTATATTTATATTTCCGTCCATTCCTTATGGATAATAAATATATTTATATAGTCCTCTATTTTTTCAAGAAAAAAATATATTTTGAGTTTTTTTCCTTGATTCCATTTTGCATATTGATCCATTTCTCCTACTTTATGTTTGAAGGAATGGTGTCAAGGTTAGTGTAAGAAATATTTAATAGCCTCTCCATATCCTCAAATTATCTATTTTGTTTTTCAATCCATAAGGCCCAATTATTATGATATACACTTATAATAATTTAGATATGCAAAATATAATGTAGGTTAACACAATAGAATAGATATTGGTGGGCCAAGATGCCAAAACATTCAATATATGTAGAAATATAATAATAAACCTACTTTATGGAAACCCCATACATTACTCATTTATGAAGGAATAACTCCACAATAACACTATGATGGGGAAAAGCTCCAATATAATTCTAACAAATAGAAGACTCAACACTTCTTTCATTTATATGATTTACAATCATATTCATCTACTTTATATTGACCTAGTTATAACTAACAATGAATGAGTAACATCCTAATCCCAATGTAGGCTAACCATTACCCAAGAGGTATTACTTTCATAAGTTACTGATAATAATATATTGGACCCATATAACTAAATAAGAGGGATGTATGACACATGTCATAATATTTATCAACATATATACATAAATATATCATATCCCTATGTACATTGTAGTCCTTCCCTCTTTGACATGTTTCATCATTGATACATAAGAATAAACCATATTTTGAGAGTGATTAAAATAATTACACACTTTCCTCAATGATCGATCATTCAACCATCAATATATGATCTTGGTAGATGATAGCCATCAAACCTTTTTTCCATATTTCATTTTGCTCCTCCAATTCCATTCATGATCATAAATTTACCTTCATGGTGTCCTTGCATTATGATTCCTCCTCTGATTTCATGTTCCATATTCCATTGCACTACTTTAATTACATGTTCCATATACCAATACACTACTCTGCTTCCATACATGACCATAGTAATTATTATGTCGCTTTCACACATAGTCCAATTTATTCCTCCATTCATTCAATGCCATATAATTTGATGCACTATTTGGATTCCAAACATGATCATAGTAATTCTTCATTGGCTTCCATGCATAGCCAAAGTGATTTATCATTTGATTTATTTTTTATACATAATGATTGGTACTATGACACTCCCTAACATGCCTCCCTAGTTATTTCATCTCATTATGACAGGGGTGTATATAAACCTCAACCTTTTCTAATAATTTTACCTTATCATCCTTTTATTCTACCTCTTTTACCTTTTCATTTGGTGGTTCCTTTGTCTAATGATTAATGAAGTGTTCTTATTTTCTTATACTATGTATTCATATATGCATTAATCTAAATCTTCCTAATGTGAAATTTTATGGTTTATTTGGAGACAAAGGAATGAAAATGTGTTTTAATTAAAATCTAGATCACTTACTAAATATTTAGTTAAAGTCATCAATAGAATTGTTTCTATGCAGATTTTTCTTAGGTTCAAGATCCCATAGGAGGCATTGGAGAAATTTTTAGTATAGGAGTGTTGAAAGTCACTTTGGAATATCTACTAGATTCTAGTGGATTACTTAAATTATCCTCCATCCAAATTGGAATCTCTCCCATAACATGGTTATTGAGTTAAATATTTTAGTGTATGAGTTTGGCTACATCAAAGACTCATATTTTGAGTATTCCAAGTATCCATTTCATGGATGTATTGCCTCTTATGATTATAAAAAAATGGAGTGAATAGTTGGTTAAGTTTGTCTCATAATATGAGTATTGATATTTTCAATCCCATTCCATAATCTAATGTGGTTGGTTATTACCTTGACTCCTCTAGTATTGGTCTCATGAGCTTGAATGATGAACATGATGCTACAAGTGATGAAATTGGTTTGGAGCTTACCTATTCTTCTCAGTTTAATGAGTAAAAGTAAAGGGAAACATATAATATTATTCCTATATAAATTAATGGGTTTTATATCAAACTTAAGAAACTAATTGAAGTTGGTCACCAGAAAGAAGTTGATGATATCCTCTAGTTTATGAAAGAAAATAAAATTGCTCCTATGGTTGGTAAATTCTCCTGATACTTCCCTTCAAAAGTGGAAATTCATTATATTACTTAGTTGGGATGTATATAAACTATATATAATGGACCTCATTATTGGTTAAGGATGTTGATTATGGTTATTCTAAGGGTGTTACTTCTAGGAGGGCATGAAATACTCCTACAGAGTTGAATCTTTCTTAAGGATTTTTTTATTTGATTCATAACATATGACTCATGTGTTTTTGGCTCATGCTTTTAGTTCCTTCATTCTATTTCCTCTTGCATGAGGCATTTTTTATATTGATGTATCACTAATGTTTTGAACTCAATTCTCTATTGTGACATTTGACTACCCTTGTGGTGATAATTTATTTTGTTCACTATCATTTTTATTGAGTCTATTAACAATATTTTAATAATAATAAAATAAAACTTCCTCATGCTCTTCTTCACCTTATTCAACCCCATATTATTTATCTACCTTAACTTTTTTACCTTTGAAACTATGATATCATTTGAAGTAACCTTCCTTTTATTGTACCAAAACATTATGAAATGCTTATGAAAATTAATATTTATTATTCCTAATGTCTCTAAGCAAGGATATGAAAGAACCACATCCACACCATTCATATCCAAAGTATTAAAATATGAATGCAAGGCATACTTTTCCATATTGAGCTTCAAATCTTAAAAAAATTGAAGACTCTTACCATCTACATGATCCTCCTTGATATTGTTTGCTTGAACATGTAGATGTTGAATCAAAATTATGTTAATGAAGTTATACTTTCTGATAGGATTTATGGACACAGTGAACATATTATTTTGATTGCATCCATGAAACTAAAATATGTAAGCATAACTCTTTAGATATAGACTATTTTAAACCTTATCATTAAAATAATCATTTATTTCTCCCTATCCATCATCTATAGCCTCCTTATCATTATTATGTTCCTAGTTTTTTCATTTAAATCATCATAATAACCTTCTTCATTACCATGATCATAATTATTTTCTTCCTCATACTACTCTACCTCTCTATTTATAGTATAATTTGTTGCTTCTTCATAATCATCATTATGATCTCCTTTATCTTATTTTTCACCCACATTTTCATCCTCATAGTCTTCAGCATTAACATAATCATTATTATTTGATTCCTCTTCTTATTAGTCTTCATCACCAACATTCTCTTCCTCATTACTATCATCATTATACTTTTCTTCCCCTTCTTTTCATTTCATGTCTCATCGATCTAGTAAAATTATTTATATTTATTTCAAAAAAAATTGCTTTCATACTTAGAGAATCTCACCACACCAAGAAAATTCATAACCATATGTATGCATTCAATATTTTATCCAATAACATGATTCAAAATAATCTACCTAAAATTGGATCCACCATTTTATATCATCCTCTCCTAAAAATACTTGTAACTCCATTATTCACATAAAGTAGGGTTATAAAAACCCTAAAATTTAAATAACTCAAGATAAACTAATCCAAATAGTTCAAAATATTTCTTGTATATTCTTGACATGATAGAAAAACTTTAGTGAAATTCTCATGGAAAAATCACCAAAATTTTGGCCTGTAGAGGCAATTTATGAAAATTAATAGAATAAAAATAATGGACACAAAAATATTAATAATTTTCCAAAATTTATACTATATCTTTACTATACGATATAAAAAAAATTAGAAAACCTAAAATACCAATATCACCGTTAAAATTGATTATCAAACTTCAAGTTTTTTACTATGATTTCATTTGGATATCATATAAGTCATAAAAAAAATTATATAAAAATTCACATCATATTTTAAGATATATGTGATTCTAAAAATTTACAGTTTCACCCAGATAATTTCCCCTAATTGATGCTCTAATACCACTTTTTATGATATACACATATAATTTTTGTGATACATAGAATATAATGTAGGTCAACATAACATAATATCTATTGGTGGTCCAAGATTCCCAAATAGTCAATAAATTCTTAAATATAATAATAACATTATGGTAGGGCAATACCATAGAATACTCCATTAGGAAGGAATAACTCCACAATTCCACTTTGAGGGGAAAAATATCCAATATCCATCTACCAAATATAAGACTCAATAATTTACTCATTGATATACTTTACAACCATATTCATCTTCTTTATATGGACCTCTATATATCTAATAATGGATGGGTAACCTTCCAATCCACTATAGGCTGACCATTAACCAATGTATCAAATTCATAAGTTACTCATTTATAATAATATATTGGATTCATATAACTAACTAAGGGGGATGTGTGGCACATGTCATCTCCATAAACCCATATACATAAATATATTGTATCCTTAGGTAGATATCCCACATATATATAATATGCAAAGTAAGTAGCTACATCCCCTAGTATATTTTCAAAACTTATCTACTTTCTATCTTTATTCATTTCTATTTATATGATTCTCCCCTAGTAGTGGTCCCACAAAAAATTCTATATATTATTCTATAACCTCTACTTTAATTATGCTTGTGTCCATTATATATCTAACATGGTTTCTAATATTCTCCACTATTTATTATATTTTATTCTCTATTTTAAACATTTAATATTGATCGTACTATGGCCTAATAGTGGTAAAGGTGACAAGAAACCGTTGATTTCCCTACTACATATTTACATAGATTTTCATCCATATTTTATTAACTCTAGGTTAGGGTCTTTGTAACCATATATTTTTAAATAGGTGTGATCTTTTACAGATCTACCACAATCCATCTTCTTGGTGTGGGATGAAGGAATCTAGGTGGTACCTTGATAGTGGAGATTAATTATTTATACTAATCCAATTTTTATTTTATTATATTTAAGGGACTCCTTGGTGTTTTTGAACTACTAAGAATGGTTCTTATTTTTACCATAACACATCTTTTTTTCTTACTTGTTTCCCCATGTTTGTAGATCTTGAAAATAGATTACTTGATTTCATTTTCCATTATTTTCATTTCTTAATTAGCTTATATTTATAAATATTTTCTTGATTCGCCTTATCCTAGTTTTATTTCCTAAGTTTTTCCTCTCTTTTTTTTCTTCTTCATCACTTTTATTCTCCTCTTCCTCTTTCCTTTTTTACTTCTTCTCCTTATGTTTCTCTTCTTCCTCCTCTTTTCTATTATTTTCTTCCTTCTCTCTTTTATTTCCTTATTCCACTTTTATTTTATATTATTTACCCTATATTTTATTTTCTTGTTCCTTTTTTCCTCTTTCTTGACTTAGTTTCTTATATTTACATTTTTATTTATCTACCTCATATGTTTTTTGTCTTTCTATTTTTTCCCTCTCTAATTTTCTTGGTTTTTCCCTAAATTTTTCTTTATGATTTATCATATTTCTAATATTTTTCTAAACATGATTTGTAATAAGCTATGAAATTTCCTTTATTTTAATTTTTTATTATTCTAATTACATTTCTATTTCTCTCCTTTGTTCTATGGTGGCCTCTTATATTTCCATTATTTCCTATACTTTTTTTATTTTCTATTGTCTATCACTAGGTTTATTTTAATTTTTGCTCTTGATTCTATTTGTTGAATATTCTTGAGTTTTTTAATCTCTAAGGAACAAGGTTGATCCTTTTATGAATTTATATAGTGTTTCTTCTCAATATTTTTTTGTTGTTATTTTTGCCTTACTAATCTCCTCCTATGTTTTTATTAATGATTCTTATAGGGTTGTGTGAAACCCAAATATTATTTTATCCAAGGTGAATGTAATTATATATGTGTATTTAAAGAGTGCTCTTATTTCTATTGTCTAATATTTTATGTTTTCACTATTATACATATTTTATAACCTTATTATTACACCTTTTTAATTACACTCCTCTATGGATGTATCCATATCAAGTACCATTCATGTTGTATCATTTCTCTCACCATCCTAATCTTATACCTAGTCATATCCTTCTGACTATTCTTTCTTTGAATAAGAGGCCAATGTTTCTCTACCTCTACATTCATTTTTAGTGGATTTTTGTTTATTTATACCTTTCCTTATGGTCTATAGTGATGTGATCCTTTTCATTTTTTTCTCTACTAATTTTTAATAAAGCTTATCCTACGACCTAAATAGATTATGTAGTAGGATCCTCTGGTTCTTATATTGAAATTTTATTTTTTATTCATTTAAATGTTCCCTTCCCTATTTTTGATATCTTTTCCCTCAAATAAGATGGGAGATTTTCCATTATAATTATTTATTCTTCCTTAAGGACCTGTCATATGGTGAAATACTAGAAAATAAATATAGTAATATCCTCATTTATTTTTAGACTGGTGGATCTTAGGTAGAACTATGCTTATGTAACTAGGTTCATGTATGAGGTGTTAGACTTACTTGAGTTGGACATGTATATACCAATTTTTTGGTGTGGCTTGTAGCTAGATTGTAATCAAGACTTCTAAATTTATGGTTTCACTCTCTATAAATGGGTTAGGAACTAGTATCTATCTCACTCATAAACTAAACCATTCTTATATCTAGAAATAAAACCCTAGATCCTAAAATTATAGTTTTGAATTAGCCATAAATGACCTCATATGGTAGGGAAAGTGGGAAAAATTTATAAAAAGGTTATATATAAGTATTATACACATCAAATATAAATATTACTTAAGTTAAATACTTTAAGACTATACCCATAGAGATTCTAAATATTTTGGGTATTGTTTTCCTAATCATACTTTCGCATTCTAAAAAAGGTGTTCTCCCCATCTCCTTTCTAGTTGGATTCTAATGTAATATTATTATTTTTAAATTAAAATTATAGTTGGGTCCTATTTTACTAATACCTTGTTTGAATTTATGGATATTATCCTAATACTATTCATGGTAACAAGGTTTTATTATATCCAAGTAGTGACCATGTCCCAATAATAATTATTTTTATAGTATAATCCTCCTAGTTTTTGTAGTAAATATTTTGCGCTATAGATTATAATTTGTATTGAATCCTATGCTTCCTAACTACATATATGAAGAGAAAAATTTGATTTGATAATCTCCCATTGAATGTTGCTAATTATTTTTCACTCACCTATTTATTCTTGTCATACTTGTGGGTGATATGTCCCTATTTATTAAATCATTTAAGTATTTGGATGACTTATAGTGTGATTCATTAAAGTATATATAGGTACACAAATATTCCATTCACCCTAATTACTAATACCATGACTCTACTTTTCATGATTTTAAATAATGGGATTCATCTCCAAACATATAAATGCATTTTATAAATATTGTTGTGTTCTTACATATAATATACTATTTGAGTTTGTGGGTTTATCTACATCATCACTTATCTCTTTGATTCCATGTTTCAGTGATCAATTTTGACCAATTTAAATTGAATGTATTTTTATGTCCTTATAATGTGATACCAAGGTGGGGACACCTAGAAACTATACACGAAGATCTAAGAGATTAGATTGCATAGAGTGTTTCTTATATTTTGGTCTCTTTATATACTCCACTCAAACTACTTGAGGTATTTCCATTTATTATTCTACATAGAATAGGGGTTATCACAATACATATAATGTTTGTGAGAAAATTTAAGAAGAGTGTTGTGATCATAAGGTTTGTGTAATATGTATGGATATTAACACCTCTATATATAACTTTCCTAATTTGGTTATTGAATATAGAGGGTAAACATCTATTTTTTCCCTAATTAAATGTTTCTAACCTTTCTTACCTAACTTATTTTCTCTTTTTGTCTTAATTACTTTCTTTTTCCTTTTATCATTACTCTTTTGTTCATATCCATATCCTAAGGTCATCATTTTTAATTTTATTACATTATTAATAAATATTTTAGATTTTCCATCAACCATTCTTAATTTATTTATGCATTATATTTAACTAATCCATTAATTTTATCTTTGTATGGAAATAAATATATCTACACTTTTATTTTATTTATTTTTGTATTATTATTTTCTGGGGTGGGGGTGAAATGTGGTGTTATTCACCTCCTATACTCCCCCTCTTCACTCATATTTTAATTATTTAGTTATTAATCTTAGTATAAATCCTATTGTTATATTATCTATCTATTTTTGTCTTAGGGGTGTTTTTAATTCTATTATTTTACATATTTAATTTCAAAATTGTTTTCTCTCCTACTTAATTTTTTACAAAAAATATTTGTCTTTTCCTTTTTTTCAAAATTCTTTTCCTTTTTTTATATTTTTTCACCACCACTCAGTATTTTTAATAAAATTTCTTTCCATATTTTACTATGTTAATTTGTACTATATATCTATAATTGTACAACATTTACAAATCCTTTTATTAATGTTCATGAAAGTGTTTTTAGTATTATCACTTTTGAATTTGAAATTTATTTAATTATATATAGTCTCAGCCATCTTATTTTTTATTTTCTCAAATTTTATACATATTTTCATAAAGTAATACTTTATCAATATTTTGAATTTTTATTCATGATATGTCAGTCATTACAGGATTTATATCATCTCTTTTCCTATGTTTCATTATAATCCACTAAAAAAAGTTCATTATCATTTTATACCTTTTTATTAGATTAGGTAAAATAAGTTGGTTTTACAAGGATTAAACAACCATCAAGTTTGAACAAAACAGAATGACCCAAAGTCAAGAAACCAAACCACCATGAGTTATAAAACATGGAAGTTCTTCATAAATAATAATAATAAAATAAATATAAAACTAAAAAAAATAGAGATATCCCCTAAGCTCACCTTATCTTTTATATTTAGCACATCATGTGTGATTATTCTTATTGTGTACTTGCTTAGATCTTTTGGAGAGGTTTATTTGATCTTCTTCTAGGAGTTCACTTTGGCCTTAAGTATTGGCATCCTTCTTTATTAAGGGAACTTTAGTTTATTTTCCCTTGTCAAAATCTTACTTGATTTAGTTAGTCTTATATTTCAAATCATTCCTTTCCTTGATAATATTAGACATGAAACTCCCCATATCCATCAATTTCACTTTGAAGGCTCTAATATTTCTTTCACACTCCTAATTTGGATCGTGAATATTGTAGACTTTATTTCTTGTTTCCTTATTCTTCTTTCTAAGAGATGGCCATAATTTTCATTTTTTTGCTAAAAAAAGATGGGGTTATGTTTCCAAACCATTTTCTAGGAGATTTAGTGGGGTTAATAGTGTAAGGATAGATGGAAAGGGGAATAGTATGGTTTGGGAGTCCTTACTCAATTTTTGGAAGCCCAAAATACATATATTGGTATTTCAATGGGATGTTAGGAATGGGTTTGTCATATAGGGGTTCTCCATATTATAATATCATAAATATCAATCCCTTACGGATAATATCATTATTATTACTCATCTAATAGGATATGACCATGATTTTCAATGATTAGAGAAGGAATAAAACTAATTTTGTGCCCTTAAAGTGATTAATAAATAATAAATTGTGGGAGAATATGTGGTTAAACTTACATTACAGAGTTAAATACTTCATAATTTGCATGTACATTTCTAGCCAATAGTGAGGAAGGTCATGCCTTAGGAAACCTATCTTTTTAGTATTCAACATTTCATTGGTGAAAAAAACTTATAAATTAACTATAATTTATATATTTTATTCTTGAAATATTTGTATCCATCACATATCATCCTAGTAATCTCCCCTATTCATTCTTCAGTCACAATAATCTTGATGTCTCTCATTCTGACATCTTTTGATTCCATGCCAACATGAATTATTTTTATAAATATTCATCATGGCCTAAAATTCATTCCATAAACTCTATATTTACTCCATTATATAGTTTCCTCATAAAATTTTTATTTTCCTAGGCTTTCATGTAAGAGAAAGGTTCCAATCAATCTCTACCTCTTCCCATTTGCTCCCTGGATAGGTTCTTCCCATTTTGTGTGAAATTTCCTACCTTATTATCTTTAGACTTAAATTTTTTAGAATGGCCTATATTTATAGTCCTATCACTTTTATTTTTATTACTAATCATGTTAGAATCAATGCCTAAGAAGGGGTGAATTCTTTTCATGCAAAAATGTGAGTTCCCATGTGTGACGATCATGTAAAGATATGATGGCATATTATACAAATCATTATTAATAAAGAATAATAAATAAAATATGATATTATGGGATCCTTCCCATTTTACCAACATGGAATATTCAATACAAAAGTTTTCCAAGCATTTTGTAGCTAAGTTACCTTAATGAAAAATATGTTCGATATAGGCCTCACAAAGGAAAGTTAGTAACTATTGAGCATTGTCAATGATATATTTAATAGTATGAGAGGGGGTGTTTTTTCCTAATAAATCATTGATAATGTTAAATGATATAACCTCAATGACCAACCTAGCCACATTAAGTCTATAGGCATTACAAATTCCCAAGAATGTGGTGATTACTTCAGCCATATGGTTGATTTTAACACCAAGGGGACTTGCATAAAATTATATCACCTTCCCATCATGATCCATAATAACCTCCCTCTAGATTTACCTAAATTTTTTTTAGGACCCATAAAATTTGAGAATCAACCATCCCTATGGTGGTATTGGCCACCTGGTAAGTGATTGATAGCCAAATATTTATGGATATCCAACACTTGAACAAGGTTCCAATTGTGAATAATGGAAGTATCAAAAGGATAACCAAGAACCTTATCATTGGGAGGGAAAACATGATAGTTATCTAAAATAGATAAGCATAAATTATAAAATATGGAGTTGATGACTATTTTTTGTTATAAAAAATTTAGTCATTCCTCACCTTCCAAATAGCCCAAAACAAATGTGGGAGAGCAATGTGCACAAGAAAGAAAGGGAGGCCAAAGCCCAGTGACATTTCCATTGTGTAACTAAGTCCAAAAGTGAGCCAAGATAGACCAAGTAGACAATAAATTGTTTAAGGATAAGGTCTAATATTTAAGAGCTAAAAGGGTAATCTAATAAAATGTAGTAGACTAACTCCTTAGATGTTTTATAGAGAGAACACTTGTTGGGGATGGTCATACCCCTCTTGGCCAAATTATCAATAGTGGTATTTTTTTATAATTATATGAGTATATCTTGTAATGATAAGCATTAATTCATCATAAATGTGACTATTAGTCTCAATCTTGATAAATGGATTTTATAGGTATGGTGGCTTTCAATTGATATACTAGCTAAAATGGGCAATAATTGGTAAGCCTTTTATTGTTGTGCAATAATTCCAAAGCACCACATTTATTTTAATATCTAATTTGCATATATACACATTTCATACCTTAGTTATTTTTTCATCCAATTTTCATATATACACATTTCATACCTTAGTTAAACCTTTATCCAATACCTTATTTAATTATTTTACTATTTCATTCATAATGTGAGAGATATGAGGTACTTTAATTATCTTGTATTAGGAAAATTTTGAGTAAATATACTATGGTATTATTTCTAAAGTTCTTACATTGATCACTTTTAATGATATGTTAGCATCCAAATCACATAATAATGTTTAAATATAAAACATTTATTATGGTTTCTGTTGATAATGTTTTTTCCTATCATGTTAGGTACTCTATATATGTTTTAATGAATCTTGCATTAATTATTCATGTGGTGGGTTTGATTAGGAAAATAAACATAATATCTCATTTTTAGAATGGATATAATGTTAATATTAGAAATAATGGAATTTAATCCCATGCATTGTGTTTTCCTTCCCTTTATCATATATCATAATTATAATCATATTTATGTGTATATTTAAACATCGTAGGCCATTAGAATTTGGTTAATATTTTATTTTATAATTACCATCTATTGAATTATGTCTTCCTACTATTCCATCATGTGCCTCTCTCATGGTACCTTCTCACTCATATGGTAATGTTACTATTATACTAACCTCATCCCTTATATTTTATACAAAGTTCATGTTGGCTATTTTAGCCCACATACCAAGCTTTGAAAGATGAATAGATTTCATGTGGAATGAGAGGACCAAAGGTTTGAAATAGGTCTAAGATTGAAAAATGAAGAGGATACAAGTAGGTTATCATATGTTCCAAACATCCAAAAGAATGCACCAAGTTGTACAAACCTTAAGAATCTATTAAAACCTTGAAGGATTGATCAAAAGATGAATTACACAAGTTTAAGGACTAGACATGAACAAAGAAACATACTTACACATTTTATAAATACACCTCATGAAATATTGTGAGCCAAATATATATAGTGCTAGGGAGTCCATCATGCCAAGGTCATCTTTTGAAAGTTTCATGCCCATGTGAGCTATATAACTCAAGTTATAAGCACTCAGAGTTGAACCTATAGCATGGGACATTACACAAACATCAAAATAAATATCAAGAAAAATAACCTCTTTTGATCTTAAATCTGATGGTTCCATTAATGTCAATGATGGTCATGAAAACATCATTTAATGGTATCACAAACATCAAATTTAATCTCATGAAGTAGTCATTATATATAAAATAGAGGGTCCCAATAGATCTAATAGTAAACATTACATCATACATCTTGATCTTACAATACAAGATGAGTCAAAATGTCAAAGGGATTGAGAGATTGACACATGGCATAAACACATAAGGCTATATACTAATAAAGAATCCTAATAATCAATATATGATTGACATGTGGCACTATTTTAGATATAGTTGACAATTCAAAGGCAAGATTGATGGATCTCACTTGATCATATAGATTAGGATCGATGGTGTGAGCAAAGGTCAATATGTCAAGAGTTTGATACATGATCGATAGCTAATAAGTAAAGGGTAAGCCTGGGACATTTTGACAAAAGTTGATAGGGAATTATTAGACTTGAGGAAGCTAAAGATGAAGAAACCTATCTTGAACTTGGTCCAAGCTGAACTAGATGGAAATTACAAGATCTATCATCTCTATTAAGGCTCCATAAGGAAAATATAGGTTTCTCATACCTAATATAGATAAAAATTTGATAGTTTGAATGATAAAATGGGACCAAACATTGATATTAGAGATCCATAAAAGTAAATTAGGTCTTTTAGACCTTATATAGACTAAAGGGGGTGGAAGCTTATTATCAAATCAAGAACATGAACCTATGAACTTATTTTATCAATCAAAACTATTGGAAAAACAATAACCTTAGATTTGTTTTCCATATATAGGATGGGTCTTTGATCCAAGCATGGAGATAGATCAGATATGTGATCAATGGAATGGATCTCATCTATTGATGTGGATCCATCATCAATAAAATAGGTACTAACTGCCATTAATAACATGGCATTGCCAATTTTAGGATTTTAGGATTTGATCCTCATGAACATGTCAAGTGGACTTAGGCTCCAAAGGTGGTGAATTGGTAGCTAAAGAAATATTTAAGGGATTTGATTCCATTTAGATAAACTTGGTCGCTATGCATAACAATCCCTTGTCTTCTATTGGTATCTCTAAGCCAATGAGAGAAGATCAAATATTATTAGATCAAGGGATAGTTTATTGGAAGAAGACACAAATGCAAAAAATAATCAATGAGATATCACCACATGACTAGGACCCTTTTTCCACTCTTCCATGCATGTTCTCATCTCTCCTTATCTCTTTTATACTATATATATTATTTTCAGCCAAAAATTGGATTTTATTAGTATCCCTATACTCCATCTATTAGGCATGACTAAACTCTACCAAGATGGAGCTTGTAACCTCTTGAGATGAATACAATACTATTTTAGATTTCATTATTTTGGTATAGTGTGTACATGTGAAATTATTTTCTTATATGGTATTTCTTTTCTCCCTTGCCAATTATTTATCTCACCAAGATATTACTTCATCTTATTATGCATGTCATGTTTAGTATTTTGTATCTTTTGATTAAAAACCATATATGGATACCAAGTCTAGTTAGTGTCTTGTATTAGACCTCTCCATCATTTCCCTTAGATTTTGATCATTTGGTGAACCTTTTCATTAAAAATTGATGTATAACAGATATTTGGAATCCTAGATCAGGTTTTGTGCTTGTTTCATTAGTGTTTAAGAGTCAAATAGAGTACAATAATCATAATTTAGATGCATCACCATCTTTAGCTTAGGTTTCCATTTCA
This sequence comes from Torreya grandis, assembly GCA_037957365.1. Lineage (NCBI taxonomy): Eukaryota > Viridiplantae > Streptophyta > Pinopsida > Cupressales > Taxaceae > Torreya > Torreya grandis. The sequence continues at coordinate 235,185 of JARHVA010004211.1, forward strand.
TGTTATCTCTCTCTCCCTTTTCCTTGGTCATTAGTAGGTCTTAGTAATGAAAATGAGCTAAATGATGTATCATAGGATCTATCCTCATTAAAATTCCTAGATGTTTAACCACATTATAAGACACCCACAGACTAAGGTTAATACCACATTGAGCTAGATTTAGAAGTAGGACCTGAGTACTTCTGCTTCCATCTAGGGTGAAATATAGACATACAATAGTTATGGCATGCTCAGTGGGACTAAGGTCCCAAGTAGTGGAAGGATTTTTGGTGTTTTTATTCTACATATCATCCTTTGAAGGCATTATACAAACATTAATGGTGACTTTGAGATATATCAACTGGTTAATCAACCTAACTAAGTACCTAATCATTCGTCTTTTGATCATTATGCTTATCCTCTACCTCAACACCACACTTATCAAGTAAATAATGTTTATATGTTCCCCCCAAGTGGCCCTAAAACAATATATCCACCCTATCATGGAATTTTTCCTCTTTATACCCCTCCATATGACCAAGGTTAACCTCTTTTGCATTTAAATCAATCCTCTACTTCCCCTTGTCAAGACTAGGCTTAACCTATTACATCCTTGTCAGGAGTCAAGCAAGAATTAATAGTTTATATTTAGTTGATAAAGGAGATTTAAAATGTTTTGGAGTTTTCTCCAATCATCCATACCCATGTTGTATAAAAATTAAGGAGTTTTATTTAGTTAAAGAAAAATAGATGATCAGTTTGTGAAAGTGAATAATGGTCCTCTTGAAGGAATGAGGACATAGAAATGATAAGAAACATGGTCCAAAATGTAGATAATATGTTAATATATTATGAAGAGTATCATTATCATTTTGAATATCCTTATGTACCCTCTCCCCTCTAAGAGCCTCAAGATCAACCTTCAAGATTCCCTAATCAACCCCCTAGTGAACCTTGTCAAAGTCCATCCTTGTAAAAACCTAGAGAGGCAATATTATACCAAGGAAGAACAATCATGAATATTAATGAGAGGGTAAATATTAGATAATAATTCCCTACTCATGCAATGGAGGGGATAATGATCTTCTTGCAAGAGTTCTGGAATGCATGGCCATCCATTGAAGAAACTAAGTTCCCACATATTGAGATGTAAGAGATGAAAGGGTGGGTATTGTCCATTAAAGAAGTGTTTGAGAAATGAGAGAAAGATTATTTCAAGCCTATGATAGTTAGTTTGTTCTCTCCTACCCATATTCCAATTCTCACTCAAGAGCATGAAGCTATTCCATCTTGGATCTTCTCATATGACCATATGTATTTAATTCCCTCTCTTATGAAACCACCCTATATTACACCCATAAAGGAAAAGGAAAAGGCATATAAGTCTTACACATTACCCTCATATAAATTAGTTAAGTGGGGCACAAAGAATAAAAGGGAGGTGTTATTTGAGGAAGATAAAGAACCAATCCTGGTAGAGGAAGGGTTAGTTGTGCAAGAAATGAATCAAGAAACCATAGCTTAGTTCAATGAGTTTGGTGTAAAAGAGTTATAAGGTTCCCTCTCCTTAGTTCAAGAGCCTCCTAAAAGATAATTAAATGTACCTAGTTGGAAGGATACCCTCCTAAGCTACAAGTAAGGTGAACTTATTCACCCTTCCACCATCTCCCTTATAAAGGAGGAACTTGTTCTATAAAGGATAGAGAAGGAGCTTGCAGTCATAGATGAACCTAAAGAGGAAAATGCAAGTGTATATGATGAATAAATCATGATGGGTAGTCTAATTCATCTAAAAAGGGAAAACATAGTTTTATACCAACCTTTTTGTCATGACTTTGACATAAATTAATGGAATCTTGATGAGGTCAACCCTCATGATGAAAATGGATTAGATTTTGAATGGACCATTGAAGGTCCATTCTACATATATCAAGAAGAGGATCAGGACCAGGTGTTTGAGGTGGGTACACTTCAATATGAAGTGAAAAATGAAGATATCCCTTAGATGTTAGAGCTAGAGGAGAACAAACTAGATCTTGAGCAAAATAGGTGTGATACTTCAGACCTTGGATGGTCAAATCAACCCTTATTTTTAGTTGAAGAACAAGATGAACTCTTCAGTGAGGTTGATGAAGGAGACATCTTAAGTGCTCAAGTATTTCAATTTTATGATCATACTAGTGAAGAGATTGAAGAGTTATGGAAGTGGTTCAATGCCATAACCAAATAGTTTGAAGGGGCCAAGGAACATGTCCTTTTAAAAAGATATGAACATGTTATTATAAGCATGATTAATCTTGATTTACATAAGGATGATGTGGAAGAACATGGTATTTTTGAACCACCAATTGAACCAAGTGTAGTTTCTCCCAAAAGCCTAAATGAAGTATTCATGCAAGACTTTGTCAAGAATGATGATCAACAACAAGCAAGTGTTCCCATAGTCCAAAAGGAACCAAGTTTGGAATAATTAGACCAATATGTCTACATTTGAGACATGTTCATTCGATACCATCCATTAGGGAACACATCAACATTATTGGCCATCAAGTTACTAGTTCCATCAATTTTGATACCTCTAAAATAAGGTATTTTTAAGCTTGATTTTTTGCAAGTGAATGATACTCATAGTTTTCCATTTAACACAGGAGGGAGGTGCTTATGAATTGATGTAAAATATTTCATATATTAAAGTAGGTTTATGATTTTCTATAAGTGCGTTTGTGCGTATTTGTTCAATAGGTTATTTTTCCTTCAATAAGTTCCTTGGGCACTCTATTATATTTTGTTCCTTTTGGTCTTTGTGTTTGTTTCAAAAAGAGGTTAGATCAAGATTAGAAGCCAATTTTATATCTAAGTCAATATATTAGATCTAAGTAGAGACTCCATGCCCAATGGACTAGACTAGAAACATCGTCTAAGTTTTTTTTCATAGATAGGAATGTAATCCCTATGATTTTCCAAAGATGTTAGCCATTTTCTCCCACATACTAAGCTTTGAAAAGATGAGCAGAGTTCATATGGAATGAGTGGACCAAAGTTTTGAAACAAGTCTAATATTACAAAAATAGAGAAGATACAAGAAGGTTCTCATATGTTCTTAACATTCAAAATCATGGAATAAGTTCTACAAACCTTAATAATCCATAAAAACCTTAAAGGATAAATTTAAGGATGAATTGTGTAATTTTAAGGACCAAACCATCACCAAGATGTGTTCCAAACATGACTAGACTAGTGTAATTACACATTTTATAAATGCAACCCAAGAACTCTCACAAGCCAAATAAATATAGCATTAGGAAGTCCTTCATGCCAAGATCATCTTCAAAAATTTTTGTGCTTTCATGAGATTTTTAGATTGAATTATGAGCATTCAAAGTTAAACCTATAACATGAGACATTAGTGCAAATTTCAAAATAAAGCTCAATAAAAATAACCCCTTTTTAGATTAAATTTGATGGTTTCATGAATTTCAATGATGGTCACACAAACATGATTTGATGGGAGCATACACATTAAATTTGATCTCATGAAGTAGTTATGGATTTTAAATAATGGGTCCTAGTAGATCTAATAGTCCACATTACATCATAAGTCTCTATTTGATAGCATGAGATGAGTCAAAAGTTCAAGGGGGTTGATAGGTTGACACATTGCAAAATTGAGTGAGGCTTTAGATTGATAGTGAATCTTGATAAATAATGTGTGACTGAAACATGGAAATAACTTAGATAGAGTTGATAAGTCAAGGGTAAGATCGATAGCTCTCACTCGATCATATAGATCAAGATCAATAGTGTGAGAAAAGGTCAATATATCAACAATCTGAGTCATGGTTGACAACCAATAAGTAAAGGGTGATCCTAAGACATTTTTTTGAAATTAAATAGGTAATTCTTATACCTAAATAAGGTAAAGATGAAATAACCTATCTTGAACTCAATCTAGGATAAACAAGATGGACATCATCAGATTTATCATCACCATTAAGGCAATAAAAAGATAAAGTAGGTCTTTTAAACCTAATATATATGAAATTTCTAGAGTTTTAATGATAAAACAAGACCAGGCATTGCCAAAAAATATCCATGGAGTCTAAATAGGTCTTTTAGACCTAATATAAACCAAGGGGGGTGATATCTTATTATCAAATTAATAACATGCACCTATGAACTTTTTTTATTAATAAAAACTATAGGACAAACAATAATATTATATTGGTTTTCTATCTATAGGATGGTATTATGATCCAAACATGGAGATAGAGAAGATATGTGATCAATGTAATGGGTCTCATTTATCGATGTGGATCCATCATCAATAAAGTAGGTACTAACCACCATTCATGACATGACACTATAAATTTCAAGATTCAAGGATTTGATCATAATGAACATGTCAAGTGGACTTAGGGTCCAAAAGTGGTGAATTGGTAAGTAAATAAATATTTAAAGGCATTTATTCTATTCAAACAGACTTAGTCACTATGCATAATAATCCCTTGTCTTTTAGTGGGATCTTTAGCCAATGAGAGTATCTCAAAGGCTACTAGAGAAAGAAAGGATAGTTTATTGTAAGAAGGCACAAATGAAAAAAGTAATCAATGAGATATAACCACATGAATATGACCCTTTCTGTAATCTTCCACATATGTTCCCATCTATAATCTTTTTTTTTCTATATATAGAGGCTTTTGATCCAAAAAATAGATCCTCTTAGTATCCCTCTACTCCATCTCTTGGAATGAATAAACTTTTCCAAGATGGATCTTGTAAAATCTTGAGATGAATACAAGACTATTTTATATTTCATTATTTTGGATAGTGTGTACATGTCAATTGGTTTGCATGTGGTAAGCTTTTATCCTTTGTCAAGTCTTATTCTTACCTAGTTACTAGTTCATCTTGTTATGCAAGTCATGTTTAGTGTTATGTATATTTTTATTGATTCCCAAATGTGGAAACCATGACTATTTAGTTTATTTCATTAGAACCCTCCATCATTTCCCTTAGTTTTTGATAATTTGGTGATCCTCTTCATGAAACACTGATGTATGCCAAATATTTGGAGTCCTAGATATGGTCGTGTGCTTGTTTCATTAGTGTTTAAGAGTCAACTAGAGTGGATCAACCATAATTTAGGTACATCACCATATTTATTTTATGTTTCCATTTTTTTGTATATCATATACCAATTCTACCACACTTATCCTTGTTTCTTAACCCATTATCTTTGACAATAACTTCTATGTTCAACTTTCTTGCTATGGTTTTCAAATATCCTTAATTATTATACTTTTAGATGACTATATATTGTTTGTTATGGGTTTTATTACCCTATATACCATTTCATAAACTCTCCAACACTTTAAAACTCTCTCTAAATGCCAATTCACAACTTTTCACCACTTAGTGTAGTTTGTCAACAACCCTTCCACCCCTGTTTTGCTCAAAATTTCTTCTTTACGGACATGTACAAGTGTAACTTAGGAAATTATTGATTTTTTAAGATAACATTTTATTTTAAATTTATATTCCAAATATTTTAAAACTTATCTCTATATTTAAACTACTTTTCTTTGCAAGTCTTGCTCACTATTGCCTCTCTTTAGGTTTCTTAGGTAATTTTAAGACCTTGCCTATACACAATGTCCTAACAATGAAAAAAATTGTAATTTATCAATACATAAACGAAAAATATGTTAATATACTTAAAAATCCATCTTCTCACCAAGTTTCAAAAAGAATGGTTGGTGTAAACTTCTAATATCTTCAAAACCCTAGTCTAGGGTTTTTACAACTCTATCTCAACTAAGGACTATTAAAAACCAATTTTGAATATTTTATAAGGTTTATTGAATATATAAAAACTTTATTAATCCTATATTTACCTATTTAAACCCATAAAATCATTGGTTATTTATTCCCAATGCACTATCACAACTTTTCAACACAAAATTCTCTTGACTATGTCTCAAAACTACATAAGTTCAAGTCTATATCAAGGTTTATTAACTCTTATTATGTTATTTATAAATTAAATGGTTAAATAAACTTCAAATTAAATTAATCACACTTACCAATATCTTATATATTCCTTACAATCCAATTTTAATGATCATTTCTTGCAATGACCTATGTATACAGTCCTTACACTCAATCTATATCATAGAAAACAAGACATAATACTAAGGGTTAACTGCGAATCCAAAATTTATATATTATCTTGAACCTTAAATTAAAAAAAGTTGCATATCCTATGTATACATTATAAACTCTATACAAGTTGGATCAAATGATAAGAACTAACACACAATCTATTGGATAATGATTGAACCATAGGACAAGGGTCCATTTACATTAGTCAACATAATTTTAGAAAAATTTTATCTATTGATGGAAAAATATAATATAAAAATAATTAAATAAATCCTATAAGTGCCTATGTAAAAATCAAAAACTTTTCTTTCAATCATCTGATTGGAAAATTACAATTTTCACATTAATCAAAACACACAAAGCATATACTGAAACATGTATCTGGTTCCTCTAAGAATAGGTGTTTTATTTTCAATACTCTTTATCTCTTCCAGGTTTTTATCTAATAAAACATATAAAAATTATCAACTTCATTATTTTCTTAATTAAAATATATGCATTCATCAACACATCTCATATAGAGTCATCCACATAATCACAAACCTCAAAAATGGGGTATGTCAACTTTCAGTTGCTATCAGAGTTGATGAAAACTTATTTTTTTTCATGAAAAACTTTCAATACATAATCCATTATTTTATTATAGTGTTAAATCACACTAACTAAACCAAAACTATCTACAATACTCATAATAAAAGGCATAACTAAATCTTGCCAACTTTCCCTCTGTATGGTCTCTTAATTACATTGTACTTTTAATGATTTTACATAATATGACTACATTATACCTTGAATTTTGATTCATGAACATGTTATGAAACTTATATATTGTTTAAATCCCCTTGACATACTTGTGACATCTTTTCACCCTTTCAAAATTCATAAAACTCATTAGACAAGACTTAACACTATTCAAATATTCAAATAATGCTTTTGGTGATAAATTCAATAGTTCAAATTGTATGACTCTTATGACCAAATATACTACTCCTATAGACTTTAAATAACCTATAAAAACTATAAGACACCTATAAACCAATCTAAGATAAAATTAAACAACTTTCGGGGTCTGTATAGGATGCCCCTACATTGCCTTTCATGTTATCTCTCTCTCATTTTTCCTTGGTCATTAGTAGGTATTAGTAGTGGAAATGAGATAAATGATGCATCAAAGGATCTATCCTCATTAAAATTCATAGAGGTTTGACCCCATTATAGGACATCCATAGCCTAGGGTTAGTCTCGTGTTAAGCTATATTTGAATGTAGGACATGAACACTTCTTCTTCCAACTAGGGTGCAATATAGACCTACAATAGTTATATCAATAAATGTGAATGGGAAGGCATGTATTTTAAATATTATACATTATATTTTACCATACCCTTATGGAAATTATATTTTGGATAGGAATTGTGAAATATATTTAATGTCCTTTGGGACTACCTCAATGCATAAAATTTAATCTCTAGTGAATTCATACTCAATTGGGCCCACATATTCTCATGTGATGATCCTTGATCAATAATCTAGTCCATTATTTATTGAACCAAGTTTCCCTGTAATGATAAAATTAAATTCAAGAAAAACATCAACCAAAAGAATATTTTACTTGTATGATATTTTTATTTATTAGATATTTTACTGGTTCATGGTCAGTAATTAATACAAATGGTGTATCCAATACATAATGTTTAACATTTTGTACCTCATAAACCATTCTTCATGCTTTTATTTTAATTATTGAATGATTTTTTTATTATTTTACTAGATTTTAGATCACGAATTAAATTTTATGATCAATAATTCCTCGTAGTTATGCTAATAGTGATCATATTACAATTCCAAATGTGTTGATATGCACATGAAATAGTACCATCCATTCTTGAAAAAATATTATTGAATCATCATCTGTATTAATTTTTATTTTATAAAATTCTTAATGACATTGTGATGTCTATTCAATTATTTGGTCATTTCTTTATAATGACTCTTCTTCTAGGGAACTAATTAAGACATAGTTCATAATGAACATGTAGTGATATCATGTATATCTTAATCTTGTTATCTTTTTTATCTTCTTATGGGTGTTAGATTGATTATTATTACATATTTTAAATTATCTACCATATGTCCCGCCATAAAGATAATATCTCCTCATAGTGATGCAAATAGAGTGGCAAAAATATAGTTCTTAAAGTGTAATAGATTTTTAATTCTCTACACCATCAGAACATCAACCTTAATACCTAGACATGATATTTTAATAAATCAATACCATCATATAATCTAAATATAACTATAATAACTTGTGAATAAAATACGTAAATGTTTTCACCATGAGATGGATAATTAGTATTTGTGCAATATTTAACCCAAAATACATCACTTTGTACATAAATGACCCCCAATATTTTATATGTGTTATCTTAGGGTAGTATTATGGTGTTATCCTAACTTGATGGTAACTAGATAATCAATCTTTAAATGTGTATGTTTCTCTACTTTCCACACTTTCTAATATGTCCTTGGTGAAGGGTGTGGGGAATGGGCCACATAATCTTGATTTTTTGAGATCTTTATAATCAATATAAATTCATATCACACATATTTTTTTGTGTTAGATCACTATTGTGATAATAATTTTTATATAATCTACAAAGGTAATTATACCTTTTTCTAATATTTTCTCCAATTCAAAATTTATCTTGGCTTTACATTTAGGTTGAGCCAACACTATCTCTTTATTAATGGTTTCACATTGTCTTTTACCTGTATGTTCACTATTTCAACCTATTCCTTAATATATTTTAATTATATAAACATCCATGAAAATAAATACTTATATTCTATTAATATCTTCATCATTTTCTCAACTTCATATTTATCCCAATAATCTCATTTTTTTTTCTATTTTAGGGTTTCCTTCTTTCGATTTTTTATTTAATATTTATAGGTTTATAAAAATATTTAATTTCGTCCTTTGTAGTGTCGATTATTTTCCTATCCTCATCTTATATTTGTTTTTGTTTTTTTATTTAGTTAATCGTACTCATCCTTTAGTTATTGTTTGGTTAGCTTTCTTCCCTACCCTTTTGTGTTTTTATGGTAATTGTTTCGAAAGGTTACCAATCATATATATAAACCATTAATTTATTTTATATATTTAGTCCAATGATTTTTTTATTTTTGGTATGATCTAACATAAATATTAATTTATTAGGTATCTTTAGGGCATGACATATTTGTGTATTTGGGTCTAGAAAGTGGGAAGTCCAACAAAAGTCACTTTTAAATTCATCCCATTTATAGCTTCCTCTCCTCATATATTGGTGCATGTACCAAGTATTTAGGTATGATTTTAGAGTCTAATAAAATAATTATGTCCAAGTTATTTTATAATTTTATTCTTTTTCTATCCATTGTGTTTCATAATTTAAAATGTATGTCCTGGGGTTTATTGTGCCTGCATATTTTGGAATTTCCTTAAAGTATCATTATTATTTGATGAACCTTGTTCTTAGTATAATAATAAGGTTTTTAAAGTTTTAAATCATGTATTTTTGTGTATTCCACCACCTTATGGCAGTGATAATCGTTATTTCATTATTGCCTTCATTCTTATGTGACATAAAAGAAATACTCTTGTTATGTGTTGTACATAATCTTCCACATCCTGTATTCCACTAAATTTGTGTAATTTAACATGGTAAGCTCATCCTTTTATGAATTAAACTTTTATTATCTATAATTTTTTGATAATTTTTAACAATATTTAAAAATAATGTTGATTATATTAAGTAATTGTGTAAAGTAACAATGTAACATCATAAAAAAGCAACCATAAATATGAAACACAATATTTGTGAAGTATGGAAATTAGTTCACAAAGGAAAACACAAGGTGTATTAAAAATTATTGTAAATAAAAATTATCCAAGTAAGATTTAAATAGAAGGAAAGACAATGATCAATAAGAATGACCTAAAGTCATAAGAATATGTTTCAAGTTATAATATGTATAATGAAAGATGAGAGAACTCAATAAATGGAGATATAATAAAATATGAATTACTTAAAAAACTATATTATGTGTGAAAAATTTTCCTAATCCCCATAAGGTGATGGTTAATTAAGTGACAAGTGGAAGGCAGGGGGAGCTATATGTGATATGTAACTCCAATATTCCCTAAAAATGAACAAAATAGGTGTGACACCTCATAAAATATAGATAATGTGAATTAAAAATCAAATAATAAATAATAATACACATATGTAAATGACTTATTATTAATAATTCAGCCCAAATAATATTAATATTTAACACTCCCCCTTAAACTTCATTTGAGGTTACAAAAATGGAAAAAACCTTACATAAAATAAGTGAGGTAACAATAAATAATTATCCTCGTTAATGGAAAATTATTTTGAGTGGAATTACAATATTTTTGAGAAAATAAATAAGAAGATAAGGTTTCACAAATAATATTTCAAAGGTGAATGTGTGATCATAAAAAATATCGAAGATTACTTTTCAAAAAAAATGTTCAATCTACATAGCCACAAAGACCAACAAGAAAAGAGATGGAAATAAAATATCTAATGTACCTAAAAAACAAACACTTACACCAATATTTCATGCTAAGCAAAACAAATTCCACAAAATATGATATAAAAACAATTAAAGTAATAAAATTTTAATTTAAGTAAAATAAAAAGAGTAAAATACAACTTCTATAACAAACTGTGAACTTGCATGAAAAATAAAATAAGTTATTCCAAAATAATTAGTTCCAAACAAAGCATATTTAACTAAAAGATTTAAAGAATAAGTAAACACAAAATCAAGGATTTCATAAAATTTTATTCTCAAAATTATTGAAAGGGAGACAAATAAGATGTGTCACTTTTTGCAAATATATCATTCTTGAAGCAATTGAGGAATTATAAAAATAATACACATCAAAATCTCAGTAAGTTATCATAAATTTAGGGATATAAATTGGTTTAGCCTTAGAATTAGGTGTTCTATTGGGTTTTAAATGATAATTTTTTTGACGAATTGATTTACAACAAGATTTACATGGACTAAATTTCCAACATTTAGAAATATAGTGCCTATGTTTACCACAATGTTCACAACTTTTACCATTTTAAACCAAAGTATGAACATGAAAAGAATTATAAATAAAAAAATTATTAGTAGATTAAAATAAATATTATGCAATGTCATTCAGTGATGAGGACAATAAATTTTCAAATTATCATTATAGGAATGAAAAGCAATCCAAACAATTTTTTTATAGATTCAAGCAAAATGGTCTCAATAATGTTTTTTCATGTTTTATAAGACCACCATCAAAATAACCTTTGATCGCATAAATTTCAAACCAAAGTTAGAAACATTATGTTTCAGAAAAATACACTCCTTATGAGATTAAAAAACATATTTTAAATAAACATTTGAGGTATTAACACTTTTAAAAGATGTAAATTTGGTGATAAAGTAGTCAACTAGAACTTGCATTTTACTTATATTTTCAATATATGAACTACACAATAAAAGAATGGTTTGGTTTTGGAATTCAAGTTTATGTTTTAAATTAATAATTTCATTGAATTTTTAATTAATTTGTTTTTTAAGATCATTTATTAATGCATCATTTATCTTTTAGAGATACATCATTTCAAAATATATTTATCAAAAATAATAAATCATTGAATTAATTGATTATAAAGGTTTTCAAATTTATATTGGTTAAAAAAATCCATGGGCTTATATTATGAAGAAAAAAAATTACTTATGTAAATTTATTATAAATTCTCTTAAATAAATACATATATGGTTATGATTTTAAATAATTAAATTATCAAAGTAATAAAACAAATTGGTGATAATGTATTTATTTATGCATTTATTTGATTTATTGCATTTACTTGTATTTATTATTTATATTGGTGAACCATTTGCTTATTTTAATTATTTTATTATGTTTATTAATAATTTTCACCAAATAGAATAAGCGTGCTTACCTAATAGTTAACTTCAATGCCTATCTTGTTACAATAGATTTCTACTCCACTATTCATTGTAAGATAGGATAAGATTGCTTAACTAGTAGTCAACTTGTGTTGATCATTTACATAAGTTGGACACCTATATTATTAGTATGGAGTTACACTCCACTATTCATGTAGTTAGATATAAATTGAATTACATTTGTTGTGTGAGCTCCCTGATCTTTATCTTGTATGCCTTACTCTATATAAGCAATAGCTATTTATGTATTATACATCAGATCAATATTGAAATATCAAAGTAATTCATCATAGTTGAGTTATTTATTAATTTTAGTTATTGTCTTAGATATACAATTATTTTTTATTAATATTACTATTTTATCTCTTGTTCATGATTTCTATTAGATTAATTAGATCATGTCTGCTAATTCTAACATGGTACCAGAGCTATCTTAAATTTGTAAATTATTAAATATTCAAGAGAAAATTATCCAGATATAGGATCAATTTTTTTAATTTTATATACAAGAAAAAATTAGATATTTGTGGATAATTTTTGAGCTCACCATTAAGTTCAGAGTGCCTGAGATAGTCAAAATAATCTACAATTTTGTCTAAATTGAGCAAAGGAGGCAAAATTGGAAAGGGTTTGGTCCTAAAAATTAAGGCATTTTTGAGCAAAATGGACATCATAGTTACATTTTAAAGGCATCAAAACCTATAGATCCATATAAAATATGTCCAATTTGGACACAGTCACCCAAAAGACAATTTTTTTTGCTCCTAGGTACGGTCGTATGGACCATATGGACTATGCAAGGCAAAAAAGAAAATTAGCAAGCCTCATGGATCAATAGGCAGAATTGATATGGAAACTTTTGGAGGCCACCATTTGAACACTAGGAGGTATTTTTTAGTGATTTATTTTAAAATATCTTAAAATTTTATGCTCTTCACTGCTGTAGCTTTATTTTTTCCATTTATTTCCAAAATTCATTTTTTTCTATAGTAACTCTTTCACGTCCTCATATATACAACTTTATAGGCTCATGAATTTCATATATGACCTCGTATTGAGGTCCCATATTTTTTTTAAAAGTTAATATTTTATAGATCACAAAATATTGGTGTAAATTTTTTTAATAAAGTACATACTTTTTGTAATTTTATACTAGAGGGTGTAATTGACCTTTTTCTAAAATAAAAAAAATTATAATCCAACCTTGTAACTACACTCAATTATAAATTTTCAATAAATACTTTCTGGGTGGGATAAAACTATGTAATTTAGGGGGGTTTTTTGGTGTGTTCTATACTTTGATTTCTTCTTCATGATGATTTATTTCCAATTGCATCATGGTGAATCCTAAGTTCCCACTATTAATAGTATACAACTATAACACATGGAAATAAAATGCTTGGAATGCTTTAATGATTCTAGGATATACGCCTTACATAACAACTCTTCTTACTGCACCTACTAATGCAAAGAGTTACAACACTTTCTCTTTGAAACTACTAAAGTTATTGGATTCATTGGGTCTTACATGTCTTTATATTTGAATTTCCATATTGATAAATGTACAACTCCAAAAGAGGCTTGGGATAAATTAGCATCATTTTTTGACAAAATAGATGAGGTTAATGGTTACCAAACTGACAATGAACTCATTAGTCTGGATCCTAAAATTATGATATAATACAAGATACATCACTAAAGTCATAGATCTTAGAGCACAACTTTCTAAATTTAAAATTGATAAAATATATATTCAGTTGACTTTTAGTGCCTTACACAAATTAGGTCTTGAATATTCGTTCTTTGTCTCTAGCTTTCAGACTCATAAGCTCATGTTGGGCACATCTTATCAAATGCCCAAATTTAAGGTATTCTTTGAGATTCTAATGGTTTAAGAATAAAATTTAATATCTATGAGTATAATCAAGACATCTAAATCTCAAGATCTAGTTGTAAGTCATCCTCAACATAAGCAAGTTTCAAAATTAGCATTAAATATATGTTCAAGTAAAAAGAATTAGAATAATGAGACTAAGTCACAAAAAAATAAGAATAAAAGGAAACTATATTCCTCATAAGGAGATTATAAATCCACTGATAAGAAAAGTGAATCACAAAAAAAGACTGGCACTCCTTGCCCTTATTTCAAAAAGGTGTTTCATAATGAATAAGATTGCTAGAAGAAAGAGATTGATGACCTTAATGGTTTTCTCAAGAATAATAACATCAATAAATCCTATTCAAAGTATTATTCCACTCATTTAAATTTAAGGAAATGTAATTCTATGACACTAGTTGTACTAGAAAATTTTCCCAAATCATGGGTACTTGACTCAGGTGCTTCACACTATATGGGTTATGATCAAGAAAAAAAATTAGATTAGAACCACTTTCCTTACCTCATATTATTATAGGTGATGATTCTAAGGTGTATGTCATAAGAAATGGTAAAATTGATGTTGATAGTGGTGTATTTGAGTATGTCCTCTATGTGCTAGAATTATCAACTACCCTTCTCTCTATCTACCAAATCATCCACTTTGATAATATTAAGAAAGTGGAGTTCACACCTGATTATGTTTCAATAAAAAAATGGAGGATAATTCCTTAGTTACAATGGGAAAAGTTGACAATAATACTTAGATATATTAATTTTCCCACTATGTGCCTCAGTCTTCCTCTACATCTTTACTCTCACACATTGATTTAGTAAGCAAGTTATGTCATCAACGATTTGGTGATCTGAACTACTACTATTTACAACAACTTAGTTAGTATGAAATGGTTATAGGACTTCCATAGATTAAAATTTTAGGGGGTGTATGTCATGGTTATGCCTTAGGTAAACATCCAAAGGATAAGTTTGATAAAAGGAAGGCTTGGAGGGCTACACAAGTCCACAAACTTGTTTATAGTGACTTAGCGATTCCATTACCTACTTTGTCTTTTAATGAAATCCACTATGTTCTCATATTTATTGATGACTATTCCAAATATACTTGGGTTTATTTTTTGAAACTCAAGAGTGAAGTATTTGATAGATTTCTAGAGTTCAAATCTCTAGTTGAGAAATAATCTAAGAAGTATGTCAAGATCCTCTGCATAGATAATGGTATGGAATATGTGAAAAATAAGTTTGAACAATTTTATGCTCTTGAAGGAATTGATATTCAGCATTTAGTTTCATACACACCTCAGTAGAATGGTGTAGTAGAGAGGAAGAACATATTCTTAAAAGATATGACAATTTGTATGATTCATGTAAAATCATTATGACCTGACTACTTGGAAGGAGAAATTAATTATGCGACATATATATAGAATAGGTTTCCTCATAAATATTTTAAAGGGGATAATACCTCTTGAAGCTAGGTGAAATAATAATCCAAATGTGCATCATTTTAGAGTCTTTAGTAGTCCAACATGGGATCATATACCTTCTGACAAGTTTCATGCTTTAGAAAAACAAATCCAGACTTGCATATTTATTGGATATCCTGATGGTGTTAAGGGATATAAACTCAATAATATATATTCATATGAGCTTATTATAGTGATAAGTGTTTAATTTGAATAAAGTCCTTCAAACTTGTCTTCTAACATTTCTCATTCTTCTTCCTTAGAAAAATTAGATAACAATGACAATGATACTCCTACTTCATATGCTCATTGGGATGATGAGGTAATACCTCCCCAACAAGGTTTAGTAGGTCATGTTCCTCCTCCTCCTCCTCTAGATCCTCACCCATTGATTCCTTTATGGGCTATATAGACTTTGTTTGATGTAGAACCTCTTATTAGGGATCTATTAGATAGAAGGATAACATGGTCACAATATGATCTTCCATATTCCTACATTACCACAACTTTGGATCCATAGTCTTTTCAAGAAGCCACATGGATAGTTGAGTGGGATTAAATGATGGAAGAAGAGCATGACTCATCAATTAGGATCAATAATTGGGATCTTGTTCTTCTTATTAAGGGAGAAAATCAGTATGATGTAAGTGGATATATTAGACAAAGTTTGCAATAAATGGATATATGGATAAGTATAAATCATGTTTAGTGGCCAAAGATTTTTTCCAAGTAGAAGGCATTAACTATACAAAAAACTTTACTCCTATTTATAAGATGAATTACATTAGATTGATATTGGCTATTATTATAGCTTATGGTTGTGTTGTACATCAGATAGATGTGAAGAGTACATCTCTTCATGGGGATCTTCATGAGGAGATATATATGGAGCAGCCAAAGGGGTTTATTCAATATTCTTCATTGGTGTGCCACTTGAAAAAGTCTCTGTATGGTTTGAAATAATCCCCTAGGGCTTGATATTCCAAGATAGACACATTTCTTCTTTCAGTTGGTTTTTTGAAATGCCACTCAAATCTAAATGTCTATATTCAATGATAGGAGGATTCATTATTATACTTGGTACTCTATGTTGATGATCTCATTATTATAAGGAGAACATTTTCCATCATCAACAATGTTAAGACTACACTTCATGATATGTTTTCTATGATAGAAATGGGCTTATTGCATTATATTCTCAGAATTCAAATCGCATAGTCTTCTTTAGGGATTACACTTTCATATCCCAAGTATGCCATGGACTTGTTATCTCAATTTAACATGGTTTATTTTTGGCCTACACCAACTCCTTTATTATCTGGAGTTAGATTTGAGGTTCATTATTCCACTCCTTTGGTTGATGCCACATTGTATCACTAGCTTGTAAGTAGCCTCATCTATCTGACTCATACATGGCTTGACATTTCATATGCAGTTGGCATGGTTTCACACTTTATGTAAACACCACATGAGATTCATTAGAGATATACCAAGCACATTTTGAGATAAATTTAGGGCACTATCAAATATGAGATTCACTATATAGTAAGTACATGTTCAGACTTGGTGGGATACATATATTTTTATTAGGTTGGTGATTATGATGATCATAACTCCACTTCTAGTTAAAACTTTCACTTTAGATCTGGTCCCATTTATTGGTAGAGTAAGAAGCAACATGGTATGGCTCTTTCATCTACAAAGGTTGAGTATCATGGCATTGTTAATGCCACTATTGATGTTATCTAGCTACATAATATTCTCACTAAGCTTGGTGTTCCATTTTGGAAGTCATCAGTCATCTATTATGATAATCAAAGCATTATCTAGATGTTGAAGAATCTAGTTCATCATTAGAGAAACAAACACATAGATATCCATATGCATTTTATCAGGGAGCTGATTTAGGTAGATATCCTTGATCTTCAATATTTTCCTATGAAGGAGTGGATTATAGATATTTTCACCAAACTTTTCACTGAGAGCAAGTACTTTCACTTTTTATTTCTTTTAGGGGTGTGGGACATCAATTATTTATGGGGGTCTCCTAGACCTCCATTTTTAGGAGTCTTTTTTCCTTCAATTTTTTTCCTTTCCTCATCTATTTGTATACAGTACCTAATATAGCTACGCATTGCTAGGACTATTATATATATATATATATATATATATATATATATATATATATATATATATATATATATATATATATATATCCCTACCTAAGATTCACTTATAGGGGGTGTTGGTGTATTTATTTGCTTTATTACATTTACTTATATTTATTATTTAGATTGGTATACTAATTAATAATTTTAGTTAGTTTATTATGTTTATTAATAATTTTCACCAAATAGGATAAGCTTGCTTAGCTAGTAGTCAACTTGGACACCTATCTTATTACAGTGGAGTTCTACTCCACTATTTAGGGTAAGATAGGATAAGATTACTTAACTAGTAGTCAAATTATGTTGATCATTTACATAATTTGGACACCTATCTTATTAGTGTGAAGTTTCACTCCACATTTCATGTAGTCAGATATCAATTTAACTACATGTGTTGTCTAAGTTCCCTAATATTTATATTTCACACCTTTCTCTATATAAGCAATAGTTATTTGTGTTTTCTACATCAGATCAATATTGAATTATCAAATTAACTCATCATATTTGAGTTATCTATTCATTTTAGTTATTTTCTTTGATATATAATTTTTTTTTATTACTATTATTGTTTTATCTCTTGTTCATTCTTTTCATTAGATTAATTAGATCATGTATACTAATTCTAATAGTATTTAAACACAAAAGTGCATAAGATGAAGAAAACATTTAGTCTAACATTAAAATATAAATGTGACACAAGTAATTTACCATCCTAAAAGCTTAACAACCCATTTTCATATAATGTGAGAGTTTTTTTTTTTTTTTTTTTTTTTTTTTAATAATAAAAGACATATGATTCATTTCTCACATTATATGGAGATTAAAAAAATTAGGACTCCACACATATGAAGGGAGAGGTCACAAATTATGTTTTAATTTTAAAAGGTTTAATACATTAACAAAACATTTTAAAACCATAAAAATCCATCATCAATCTTTTATTGTATGAGTTTTTAAATTAATTCATAAGAAAAATGCATTCAAAAAAGGCAAAGGATAGATACTTAAAGCATATTAATTGAATGTTTTCCAAACTAGATACAAATTAAATAATTATACAAAAGTGTTATGCATGTCACATGTTGAATTTTTTTTAATGGAAAAATACTTCCAAATGTAAATAAGGAATTATTCAAATACCACACTAAGACATTATAATTAGTTAAAAAATACACTTAAGTAAGGTGTAAAACCATGTGTGACAAGGTTATGGAAAAATAAGAATGTCAAGCTAGAAGGATAATTCAAGAATAAATTTTCACTTAGAAAGAAATACAAACAAAAATATATACCCACACAATTTTTAGAGTCTCCAAAATAAAATGTAAAGATGCCAAAATGTTTGTATTGGTAAGCTTGAAAAGAACACTAATATATTGAAAAGTAGTAACTGTAAAAGGAAATCCACTTGCAAAATATTTTAAAAAATAAAATGAGTTCCTTCTATTTACTAAAATCACCCAACTAAATACCACACAATACCTAAAATTGGTATAATAAGAAGATCATTTTTATGTATTACTTAAATAAGAGTTTACAAAACACTAATGAAATAGAAGATAGAGCTAAGTGATATAAGGAAACAATTAATACAAATGGAATTAATAAATACTATAAGTATTTTAAAAAGATACCACTTTCTAGAATAAAACACCACTACTAAAGATATTAAAGAACTAGGAAAAGCACTGAATAAAGGATGTGATTGGTCAATAACACCAATTCAATGAATAAAATAAATGCAATTCAAATAATATTCAAATGTAAAAATTGTATATGCGTATCAAATTAATATTTAAAATGAAATAATATGATGCCATTGAGCAAAGAAAAGAGGTAGATAAAATTGGTATTCTATAAAATAATGCTGAAGAGAAAGGAAAAGAAGAAAAATGCCAAGATGAAGAAAATAGAATCCCAATGATACAAGCAACATTGGAGTATAGTACCACACAATGAAAGGCATGGAAACAAAAAATAGAGAGATTAAAAAATTCCAAAGTGAAAATAATAATTTATCTCAATGCACATGAAAAACAAAATAAAGAAAATTACAAAATACTAGTTTTCATAAAATCAAAAGTGCTACATAGAACTACAAAGAGAATACAACCAAATTAATTTTTTGATGCATAATAAATCATCAAATAGAAGCAATAAAAATTAGTTGAAAGTAAAAATAATAATAATAATAATAAGGATAAGATCATCTAAAGAGGGCTAGAATTAGATGAATAAATATTTAAAAGAAACCTAAAATTCCATGTTAGAAATTAAATAGGTATAAAAAATTGATAGTATTTAGTTGAAGGATTAAGATAAATGGAGAAAAGATAGTAAAATCCATTTATAAGGGTGTAAAGGCTTGAAAAAATTTCAAAATTCAAAATTCTCAACTAAAAACCCTACACACACTCAACGTTCAAAAGTAAAAGGAACCTCTAATACCATGTTAGAATATTTTCCAATATCAAAAGTAATGACGAATATATTAAATAATGTGTGCATAAAATAACAATATTACATAAAAAATAAAAAAACACAAATACGAGACATAATATTTATCAAGTGGAAATTGATTCACCTAAAAAAACTCCACATGTATTAAGAATATTTGTAAATAAAAATTCTCCAAGTTAAATCTCAATGGAATAAAAGAGAAGGATAAATAAGAATGACCTTAATTCATAAGCATGTATCTCAAGATCTAGTGTGTATAATGAGAGAGGAAAGAGTTAAATCAATATCTATAAAAAGAAAGAGGAGTGACCTATGAACCTTCTTGTGTATGAAAAACACCCCTAATACCTATAATGTGAGGGTTGAGTGTGAGACAAGTGTAGGAGGAGTTACATGTAACATGGAAATCAAAGACTACCTAAAAAGAGATAAAACTAGTGTGATATCTCATAAAATCCATATTATTTAAATTAAAATTTCACATAATAAAGAATCCTACACACCTAAATGTCTTTGGATAAATAAGTCAGTGAAAATAAGGTTCAATATAACAAGTATTCAATGTCTTCATTGGAATATGATTATAATTCTTTAATTTATAGTACTACCACTACTTCATCATTTTATTATTGATCATCACCAATATTTATTATATTGTTTAATGTATATTATATAGAGACTTCATCAAAGCCACTCCTACCTTCATCTAGAGACAACCCTTTTGACTACATGACCCCCACAGAAGTTTATAATAGGAAGTGTAATACAAATCTATTACAATAAAAATTGGTTTCTTATTATTTGGAATATAGTGTATCATTATAATAAAATCTTTTTTGAATTTAATAACATCATTTATCCCATGTCATACATATTTTACCTCAAAAGTAACCTTTCCTTTAATATCCATGAAATTAACATATACATTCCTAAGTGTCCTTATAAGTGATCAAGGGTTCCATCATCCATATAAATATTGTATGTTGCCTCATCTAAATTTTGTTTTCCCAACACTTCTAAAATTCATTACATAAATACATTTTTGTGTTGTCACTATGTCTAAAAATGTATTTTTTACTTCTTGTTCATCCATTTTAAAATATAGAAGTATATATATTTTTCCATTTTTTATAGTTTTTAATAAATTATTTTTTGTTTTTATTTTATTTTCTCAACTCTTATTACTTGATGTTCACATTATTTTTTGTTTTAGTATTTCAAAAAATGTGTTAAATTATATAATGATACTTGAATTATAACTGCCTCTAACATTCTTTTTATAATTCTCAATTTTTAGTTCCTCAAAATAAGTCATCTTAGTTTGGTCCTTACCTTGTTTATCTTGAATAATTTTCCAAATATTTTATAATATTATCTCATGTTCTTATGTATTTAGATAGTCTCCTTCTCTATCCTCATTTGATTCTTCTCTTGAATCCATTTATTTTTCTTTTTCATTTTCCTATCTTTGCTCCATTTCTAGTGAGTACCTCAATCCTTGGTTTTGTCTTTTTAATAATTATCCCTAGGTATTTATTTTTAGGTTTTCCTTATGTTGTTTCATCACTATTATACATCATGTTATCTCATCTGACATTATTTTATATTTTAAACAATATTGTCCTTCATTCTTGATTATATCATATTCTTCTTTATGTCTTACTTCATTGTATCATTATTTGGTCTCTTGGACCTTAGGTACTTTATTTAAATGATTTACACATTTCCATGTTGGGTATCCTAACAATTATTCTAGTTTTGTGTCTTAATTTTTATAGAATTATGTTGTTTATAGAAATAAAAGTAGTCTTCAGCCCCCTTATCATTTTAGAACCCAAATTCAACATTTGGTTCTTATTTAACCCTAAAATATATATTAAGAGGAATCTAGAGTTAAAGGGGTAGAGATATCCTATGCAACAAGGATGGTAGACTATCTCTAAATAAGGCCAATAGTTTGTTAAACTCAGACATTACATATATTTAGTTTATTATGCTAAGATGATAAATATAAAAATTTAAACTATGCTAGATATTACAATAATAATGAAAATAACATACTTAGATAGTTCTAATGATTATACATATCTAGATCTCAAACAAGTATAAATTGGACTGGATCTAGATTATGGAATAGTTTCTTGATTCTGTGAATTTAACCTATGTAGTTATGGATGCTTATATCAATGTAGGATGTTTACATCGATGCTAATATCTAACTTAAACATAGTTATCCAATATGAAATACCTAATGAAACTGGATATGACCACTTGGATACTTTTGGGTTCTACATTTCCTTCAATTTCAGGAATTTAGATCTGGGTCACGTACTATCACTCCTTGTAAAATATAAAAACCCTAATTATTTATCTTCATATTGGATATTGGAAAATGGGTTAATGGGCACATAGTGTCAAGCTACCTAAAATACCCCTCTATCAACGAATCTACCAACATAGTCAATACTTTGAAGAGGTCCGTATAATTATATAGCTATCCACTATATGATAGATTGTGTGTGAATCATAAAATATGTGATAAGTAATTAAAATAATGACCTAGCTTTTAATTTGTATAATTTATCTCTTGGGTTTCTCATTAGTACTTCAAACCTATAGATGTGTTATCCTTATGAAAAATATGGAAACAAGAGAAAATAGGGAAGCTTTGCTCACATGAGTACTTGATATAATGATTTTGGTAAGTTGCCTTATGAGATTCTAAGTGTTTTTAGGTGGGGAATGAATGGGGATTGATACTATATTTATACAAATCCTTTTGGATAACATCTCACTTTAAAGCACTTAGGCCAACCATAGGTATATGTTTCATTTACAAAATGGATGACTTTAAGGAACTATACATTTGTGTTAGAATAAGACACTTGCATATATGTATGCATGTAATTAGGATAAAAGTTTATACACCTAATTATTATTATCTCCTTTATCATCACTAATATTACTATTAGTCGACACTAATTCAACTTATCTCATTTATCCCCATTAAAGTTTTCCTAATATCACCCTTTTCTAATCATTTATCTAATATCCCCCTTCATTATTATTCATTCATGAAACTTATACTAATCCCACCAACCAATTAATCCTCCTAAATAATGTTTTATCTTATCCTAATGCCACTTATCCATTATTTGGGAATTTTAAATTCCCATGACCCACCTACACTAGCCTTTTCCTAGGCTCTCCTACACCCCTAGTCCTTAATCACCTATCTAATCACCCATCCTAATCCCATACATAATAGTAATTAGTCCCTAAGAGGATTATAGAATACTATAATTATAAAATCCTCTCTAACTTGGCCAATATAACTAGAATCCAATAGAGTGAACCATACAATCTCCAACCAATCTATGAATCCATAGTCATTGATTAATCCATCACTATATCAAAATTTTGAGTTTAATCATTACAATCTAAAAGTAAATAAGTTTGAAGATATTGGAGGGAGGATAGTTGAAGCAAGGAGTTGGTAATATCTTCTTCATCTTCTCTAATTTTCTTCCATAATCTCTCCTATTGTGTGTATTGTGTATTTTGGGTTTAAATTGTCATATTCAGGTAATTGCTCAATATTACAATCACAAAAAAGTATCTAAGTATATATAAAATAAGTACACATCTAGAACTTGTAGACATGGAAGATAATAATGTTTATAACATTCTAGTCATGATAGAAGGTCTGGGTCATCACAGTATCATTAGTTTTACTAAAAAATAAGTAATTAGGCATAAAGAGATAATATATGTGAGCGTTTTAGAAGTGGGAAAGGTATAGAAGATGAAGGTACATCCTTGATATGTATTTTATAAGAATAAATATTTGAGGTGTTATATAATTGAGAAATAGTGTATACATCCACCCATTTAATACAATAATGAAATTTTTATTTTAAAGGAAAATGAATATGTACATAGGTGTGTATAACACATCTTATCTTTACTTGTGCCCAACTTGAGTTATTTATTTGTGACTGACCTAAAACCAATAGCATGTTACAATATATAAATAATTCATATAATCTAAAATTAAAATTATTAAAATTATTGAAATTTAAAGAGATTAAGGTTTAGGAGTACACATGTGTATTAATGTAACCACCTTCCCTTTTAGAAATATTATTTGAAATATATATCATTATGAATCAATGAAATTGAGGTTAGGAAAAATATACAATCTGTAAAGTATAGAGAGAGAGAGAGAGAGAGAGAGAGAGAGAGAGAGAGAGAGAGAGAGAGAGAGAGAGAGAGAGAGAGAGAGAGAGAGAGAGAGAGAGAGAGAGAGAGAGAGAGAGAGAGAGAGAGAGGAAACATGCCCCCCAACATTATATAAAAGGTGATTTACCACCTCTTATTTTAGATTAGCTCAACTATATAACTCAATCATACTTATAATGTAGTGAATGTGAATGAACTAGGTTAATTCACACTATGAAACTAGTGACGATAGATTATTTAATCAGGTCCAACCTGTAAATATTGAAATTTTGAGATATTTAATCACCTTAACCACACCAAAAAACAAACCAACTAATTTAGTAGATTATTTCAATATAATCTATAATAGTCTAGCCTGGTGGTTGGTGACAGTCCCTATAAGTGTTTGGAATCTAAAACTAGTTTGATTTTACAATATTAGGACACGTTGCATAACATATGCACCTTCTATGTCTCATGATAAAATTATGTATAAGTATGGTACTGATGCATATAATTCTAACATAAATGTGTATATAAATCACATAACTATGCAATTTGGCCAATTTAAAACCATGTAAGTGTGGAGAATGTGTTTCCAAAACATGTCCCCACTATAATATAAACTTTAATACTAGTGTAAAAGTGGATAACACTTTTCCAAAATATGCCCCCACTATAGTATATATTTGAGAAATGGTGTTAGTGTTAATCTGGATCAATATAGAAATTGATATAAATGCCAATGTGGAGATCATGTTTGTAAAACATGCCTCTATTGTAATTTGGGTATGTTGCATACTAAATAAAGGTGGAGAAAATGTTTCCAAAACATGGCCTAGCTATAATATAAATATGTGAATCAATTTGGAAGTCATGACTCTATGACATGCCCCCATTTTGAGGGAAAGTAAATAATGGTATTTACCTCACCTCAAAATGATAAGATAACCATGTAAACTATGAATATACCATGTAGCATATAGAATGAACATTTATAGCTAGATATATGATTGAAACATGAATAATGTGATCATAATAAGTCCCAATATGTACAGTGTGAATCATCAAAATGTATATATAGTAATAATATAATATAAATAATCAATCAAGCGCACACACAAGATCACTTAAAAATATAATTAAGAGACAAATACCACAAACAAGGGGTATGTTCAAATGCCACATAATTAAATGGACATGACTTAGTCAAATTCTCAAAAACCAAAAAAGTTTTTTGTGTTTTGTATTATCATCATGATGTTATGGTTTATTCCCCCTTGGGATGTGTTGATAACCATAACACCATCATTCTCATTCCATGTGCATACATCTTTATAAGGGGCATCATCAATATTTAGATCACTATTGTAGTCGAATTCATCTTCTTCATCATCTATATCAGCATCATGCATTACATCCCCTTATCTACTCATTTCATCCCACCCCTAGTTTACTCTTTAGAGTGCCCATCCATCTCCATCCTTCCCACATGTCCTTTTGAGGGGGTATCATATCCCCTAACATCATCTACTATCATTCATTCATGAAATTGTTTTTCTTTGAAATAAAATTAATCACTCCACTTCATCCACTTGTAATGTCCTTTCAAAGAGGGGAGAAATATATACACATAAATTCACTCACATCCTTTATCATCACTAATATTACTATTAGTTAACACTAATTCTAATTATCTCATTTATCCCCTCTAATTCCATCCTAATGTCAGCCATTTCTAATCATTCATCTAATATCCCCTTTCATTATTATTCATTAAAAAACATTATATTGAACCCAATAATCAATTAATCCTCCTAAATCATGTCTTATTATCTTAACCCCACTTATCTATTATTTGGGAATTTTAAATTCCATGACTGGCCTACCCACATAGACTAGCCTATTCCTAGGCTCTCCTACACCCCTAGTCCCTAATCACCTATCTAATCAGCCATCCTAATCCTAATTACTCCCTAAGAAGATTTTAGGATCCTTAAATTCTATAATCCTATCTAACATGTCCAATCTAACTATAATCTAATAGAATAAACCATACAATCTCCAACCAATATATGAATCAATAGTCATTGATCAAGCCATCACTATGTTAAAATTTTGAGTCTAATGATTGAAATCCACAAGCTAAATCAGTTTGAAGATCTTAGATTGAGGCTATTTGAAGCAAGGAATTGGTAATATATTATTCATCTTATTTTATTTGCTTCCATAATCTCTCCTATTGAGTGTATTGTGTATTTTCGGTTTAAATTGTCATATTTAGGTAATTATTCAAAATTATAATCATAAAAAGAATCTTGGTAGATAGAAAATAGGTACAGGTCTAGAACTTGTAAAGATGGAAGATAAACATGTTTATAAAATTATAGGCATGATATAAGGCCTAGGTCATTATAATATCATTGGTTGGACTAATAGATAAGTAATTAGGCATAGAGAGATAATGTATGTAAGATTTTTAGAACTGGGAAAATTATAGAAGATGAAGGTACATCCATGATATGTATTTTTCAATAATAGAACATTGAGGAGTTTTATAATTGAAAAATAGTGCTTACATCCCCCCACCCTACATTTTATATAATAATGAAATTGTTATTTTAAAGGAAAATGAATATGTACCTAGGTGTGTAACACACTTTGTCTTTGATTGTTCCCAACTTGAGTTATTTATTTGTGACTGACCTATAAGCAAGAGCATGTTAAAATATATAAATAGTGCATATAATCTAAATTTAATATATTTAAAATGATTTGAATTGAAAGAGATCAAGGTTTAGGATTACACATGTATATTGACGTAACCATCTTCCATTTTAGTAGTTTGATTTGAAAGATATATCATTATGAATCATTAAAACTGAGATTGTGAAAAATATACAATCTATAAAGGGAACATATATATAGAGAGAGAGAGAGGGAGAGGGAAAGAGAGAGACATTGGAGGACACATTCCCCAACCACATTAGATAAAAGGTGAGTTACCACTTCTAAGTTGAGATTAGCTCATCTATAAAACTCAATCATACTTATAACCTAGTGAATGTGAATGAATCAAGTTAATTCACACTATAAAAATAGTGAGGATAGATGATGTAATCAAGTCCAACCTATAAATTTAGAAATATTGAGTGATTTTATAACCTTAACCATACCAAAAGTCAAACCAACTAATTTAGTAGATTGGTTAAATACAATCTATAATAGTCTAACCTATTTGTTAGCAATAGTCCCTAAAAGTGTTTGAAATCTAAAACTGATTTGATTTTACAATATTAGGTATATCATGCATAACATATGCACCTTATATGTCTTAGACTGAAATTATGAATGAAAATGGTACCTATTATCACCAAATTTTGAGTCCTAAAAGAATTTTTTCAAGCCTCTTATAGATTTGGGAAACATGGGAACACTTATAGGTATGTGGATATATTTATATTGGAAATGAGACTCTAGATTTAAGGGATAACTCCCTAAATATATTGTGTAATGCTTATCACTCAAACTACTGATTACTTATGGGCAAAAGAGTTAGAGAATACATAAATTGAACCTACTCTAAAGGAGGTGATGCACCAAAATGTCTCCCACATGACCATAATATTTATACCATGATGAAATAAGGCATAAAAAATACTCTCTAAGTATTAATGGGTTCTAACATGAGTAACAATACAAGGCAGATGAACCAAAGGATAGATTGCACACTCCAAGGATAATTTTACACTTGAATAAGCTTTACACACTAGATTATACTCTATATGACATATTAGACTAGGATATATTGCTCAAACATGAAAGGATAAGAGAAGGAAGGATATATAATTATCACTTACCATCACCATACATCACTTACAGACATAAATAGTTGTTGAAAACATAGAAATAGACTTGCATTAATGCTCAAAGGAAAAATATAACATCAGTCCAGTAGTTATTCACCATACATTGTGCGGTCTATCTACAAAATCCAAAATGGCATCTACTTATAGAATTTAAGAGAGATAATAAGGAAAAGAGAAATCCTAAGGGTAGTCCAATGAGTTTAACCTTATTTGAACCATAGTTAAAATTGCCTTTGCTAGTATGCTGCTTTAAAACTGACTAATTGATTAGGGTCATCTTGAGTAGTTTTAATAGTTAATTATTCCTTCATTCATGTTACATATGGTTACAATTATAATATCAAGTGTTTTCAATCTAGGTTATATCATCAATGTAGTTATAACAATCAGATCCATCTGTTAGAAATTTGTTTAGTAATAATTTATTAAACCTAGTTTGTCATGGCATACATAGTGGAGAGGAGGGGCCCTTTTCATGTAGATGATCTTGGAGATGAAAACATTGGGTTATACATGTATTACCTCATGTCATCCTTATATAATCTATCTATTATTCTATCTAGATCATGCTCAAACCTATCCCCATGTTTATAGTTTCACTATAGATGGAAAACCAATCTCAAACATTGGTTTTCCTATAATATTTATATTGATATAGACCTATAAAATACATATTCCCTTTCATAGATACAAATAGGTCTAGATAGACCCATTATATCTCTAAAAGATCCAATAATGCACCATATGCATAAGTCTCTTTAAAAATGGTGAACATAGTTGCATAAATAACCCTACCCGATACACATTTACAAACTAGATGGTTGTATTTAGATTTAATGGTGGCCCTTTATGTTCTTTATCACCTTGCCTACATTAGTGTGTCCAATTTATGGTGTTTGATCAAGATCTAATGGAATATCAATGATCCTTGAAATCTTGCCATGTTTTAGCTTTGGTCATATGTTTAATCTTCATGAAGTCCCCTAGCTTTTCAACCTTTAATTTCATTGATCATATATACTAACTCAACCTATTGACATATTGACCCATCTATCACCATTGGTCCTACTCAGTAAAAATGACCATGAGTCATTGATCTTTTCATTAACTTTTCAACTCTATCCAAACTTAAGCCATGTGGCAGTCCCACATTTGATTTCAAGATCCATTGTTAGTCTATTAGCCTCACACACTTGTACCATGTGTCAATATATCAATATACATTAATTTTTGAATCATAATGCATCATTATATCAATATGTATTATGTAATGTGGACCATATATCTATTAGGGCAGACTATTTGAAATCTAACAACTATTTCATGAACTTAAATTTGACATCCATGCTTCTATCAAATGGTGTTTGTGTGACCATCATTTATGTTTGTATAACTATAATATTTAATCTCAAAAGGAATTTTTTTCCTTGAGCTTAAAATTGACATTATAATGAATGTCTTATGTTACAAGTTTATCTTTAGAATCTTATAACTTGAGCCAAAAAGCTTGCATGGATTTGAAACATTCAGAGCATGTTCCTAGTAGGAAGAAATATTGGTGTTAAAATCTTTTGGCTAATGGGGGATTCCTAAGTGAGGATAAAAATGCACAAAATAACTAGTTCCTTCATTCCTAGATGACATATTTGATGGACTAGCCCCTTAGACTTAGCAAGCTAAAATTTGAGGACTTAGATATTGAGATGGAAGATTCATCAAGATATGAAAGTCATAGATCATGATCTTGGTATGTATAACACTAATTATGCATGGTATAATGGTCATGTGAAGCCTTATGAGCATGTTTAAAATTTTCATAACTAAGATGCTCCATTTTGGTTTCCATGTGATGTCTTGATGATGGTTTGGCTTCACAAAGCTTATTTTTGAGCTATTGTTTGATCTTTGAAATCTCAGATGAATTCCTTGAGGCATAATCAAAATTATTCCATGATATAATTATATTTATCACCATGAATACCTACCACTTGCATATATGATCCTAAAATGACCCCTAAGATACCAAATTAGACAAGGACCAAGGTAGACTATCACCAAAGCTAGAATGGAATATGAAATGATAGTAATTTAACTACAATAATGCCCTATTACATTATAGAAATATTCCATACAAGATTATGACTATAAGAAGTTAACCCATTATTACCCAAGGTAAAAATGGTCAAAATACTTTTATATTTCCTAAGGGTGGCATGCTTATTATGCTATGACTAGTTGCCTTATCCTATACATTAGGCTATGGTGTCACAAGAATAATAGGTTTCACATATAAATTGTATTGAATAATGCATGAAACATCGAAAACAATAGTAACAAAAAAAAAGGTAACGAACTAAGCAAAAATACAATTTTTCTTCAAAATCACTTATTGAATACAATACAACAAGAAAGAAAACACACACCTAATCTAATATCTACAAAAATTAACCCTTAGTTCTCAATAGTAGGATTTCAAATGTATCCCATTCATAGGGATAATAATTTATTCTCAATTAATAATTGATAATTGGAAAGAGTTATTTTTCTTACACTTGATGATGACATATGGTCTTCTCCATAAGGTATCAAATTTGGTTATGCCTCCCTAGTTTTACTATATCTTCATCCTATTTCAATACTATGTCACCTTATTTAAATGATCTTGGAGTTGACTTCTTATAAAATGATCTCTTCATTAGTATTTGGTGATGCTCTATATCTTGATGATATTTATCTCTAGCCTCTTGTAACTCCATTAATTATATAAATCTCACCTCCATTGGAATATTTTAAGCAACTCTAGCTGACACGCTAACTCTAAGGATAATTCCCTTCCATAAATAAGAATAAAAGGAAATTTCCCTATTGACCTCTTGGGATTTATCCTATCAGCCCATAAGGCTATTTTCAAATTGGTGTGCTAAGCTCTTTGGTTATACTCGAAGGTTATCTTGATGATTATGATTAGGTTCTTCTTAGTAGATTTATCCAACCCATTACTTTGAGGGTAATAGTTGGATGAAGTGATCAATAATATTCCATTTCTATTTTCTCAATAAACTATCTTAGCACCCATAAAAGAAAGAGCATTATCTAAAATAATAGTAGGAGTGGCAAACCTTTTTATTATTCTCTCATAAAACTCTAAGATAGAACTCTCATTATCTTCATTCAATGCTACCACCTAAACCCATATTATAAAATAATCAGTTACTATGAGTATCCATTTGTGGCCAATACTTGATGGGGGATTTATCATTCTAATGAAATCAAAACCCCATTTTATGAAAGGTTGTTCTACTTGGATAGGGTTCAAATGAATAGCTACAAGATTATACTTTCCTAAAAATAAATCACATTATCCACACCTTGTCACCCAAGCATGGCAATCATTGAAGTGGCTAGGAAAATAATAACCTACCCTCATGATATTAGTAGTTGTGGTTCTTAGATAGAAATGACCTCCTGATGTCCTATCATGGAACTTCTCAAACAACACTCAAAAATGATCATTATCAATACGTATCAATAGCACACCATTGATGTTATTCATATAAAATACACCATCCATAAGATAAAAGGGAATATATTGAAATGTAAAATATTTCCTTTGTGATCTATTCATATTACTAGGATACTCACCATTTTGAATAAATCTAATCACATACTTGGTCTAACTTTGTGGAAGCAATGAACCAACTAATTGGGAACAATCATGATTGACTAGAGATCTTCCTTTGACACATGAAGATATAAAGCTATATGTTCAAAAAGGCCTTTATCCATTACCAATTTTTTCACTTTGATATAAAAATCATACTCCATTTCCTTAGTGATACACCTTGGCCTCTTTTCACTAAGATCTTTATTGAATAGAAACTCTTTAGTACTAGGATAAGATACCATAACATGAATATTATTATTAGAAACCATATGTCTAAACTTATTTATTCCTCTTAAAATAACAAGTACATATTTTTCCACAAAGGTGTACTTAAATTCCTAATCTTATAAACCTTGACTAAAGAATGTAGTTGGCTTCTCCTCACATTCATCATTCATTTACATCAACATGGATGAGATAGTACCAAGGTTAGAAAATTAATATAACATGAAGTATTTAGTAAAATTGAGATTCAAAAGAGTATGACATTCTAAAATTTCTTACTTTATGGCTTCAAAACTACTGTTACCCTCTTTGGTCCAAGAAAAGACTTTGTTTTTCTTGAGCATAGCTGTGATAGGTTTCACCAAAGATGCAAAACTAGGTTTGAACCTCCTTACAAAATTTATCTTTCCTAAGAAAGTTTAAATTCCTTTATTATGTAATGGTAATGACAAGCATAAAATATCCTCTATTAGCCTTGGATAAATAGTCAAACCATCTTTGGAAATAATATGTCCTAAGATCTTACCTTCATGACTAATAAATATGTACTTTTTTGGATTAAGAGATACTCCATATTACCTGCATCTTTAAAAAAAATTCCTCAAGTGTTGCATATGTTAATCAACATATTTAGAAAACATTGTGATATCATCTAGATAAACTAATAGAATCTTATTGATAAAACCTTTGAAGGCCATGTCCATTACTCTTTGAAAAGTGTCAATAGCATTAGATAGACAAAAAGGGCATATTACTATAAGTAAAATTCCCCCATTTAGTAATTAAGTCTATCTTAAAATTATCATATTTATTGAATAAAATATGATTATATCCTAAATATCCATCTAGAATACAAAAATGATGAGAACCTAAACCTATTTGCAAAATCTACTCCATTGAGGGTAGAGGATAGTGATCTTTAAGTGAAACTCTATTAAGATCTCTAAAGTATACATAAAGTCTTATCTCCCCATTCTTATTTATAATAGGCACAAGGTTACCTACCCATGTTGAATGTTTTAAGGGAAATATTATCTCAGATTCAAGGATTTTGGTAAGCTCTAACCTCATGAGTTGCTCAACTTGGGGTTGATGGGTCTTTACTTCTATCTAGCTAGTTTAAATCTAGGTTCCAACTCAATGGTATTATTTGATAGGATAGGATCAAATCCTTTTATTTCCTTATATTCCCAAGAAAATATATCATGAAACTCTCTACACATCTCAATGAATGCTTGTTTCTCTAATATAGAACATACCTTGCCTAGTTTGAGGAGTTTGTCCTTAAAGATCAAGACCCTTTCATAATTCTCCTCTTTTGTAGACATAATCACTTTCTCCTTATTATAATCATTATCATTTAAGATAATTTATAAGGTCACTGAACCCTTAGGTATATTATTGGTTCTTAGTTGTACAATCTAATCACCCAATTATTCTTGGAGCCTCCTTTGACTCCTTGGAGAAAACTCAACCTCACTTTATAAGAAGCATGAAATGTGTGTCACAATCAAACACTTACCAAGACACTTCATTATTAGGTGTATAAGGTATGATAATGAAATCAATATGAGAGTGTTTTCCCTCATCCTTTATGGTATTTAGAGTGTCAAATTGAGATCCTATGTAGCTATTTTATTATCATGACTATTATCCTCCCTTAGGACTAATTATATATTGAATGCATTGAATTATTCAAGAGTATCTCATACCCTATGCATGTATGAATTAATTATAAGGTTATTGGTAGCAACCACATTCCTCACCTAATGCATAACTAAATTAGTATATCCATATACTTGCAAGTTCTTGATTCCTTTTCTCCTTGCCCATTGAAGTCCATGAATTAAACCTTCATACTTAACTACATTACAAGTATAATTAAAGTGAAAACACATGAAGCATAATATTATTTTTTAGATGGGGAAACCAACATAACACTATCCTCTACACCAACTTTACTTCCTAAACCATCAAAAAAAATATTCCACAAATCATCATCTTCACCCTCTTCCTTGGCAAGTAGAGGCGCTAGCACTCCTTCTTCATGTATACAATACTCCTAGATCAATTTCCTCTATGATATCATAAGGAACATGATCATAAGTGTTAGTACCATATTCATCAAGAAACAAATCTTCAATACCCTCAAGCTTGAATTAAGTGCCATAATCTAGAATAGAATTTCTTTCTTTATAAACAACACAATTCAAATTAGAACTTATATCAATGTAAGGTTAAATATGAAACTTTTCAAGAGGTTGTGTCTTAATTTTCACCTTGGCCCTTTATCTTGTTCTAAAATACATGAAATACTAGTCATCTAAGAGATAAAACCTATTTTTGTTCTGAAGTCCCTTGATAGGTAGATTGCAAAGTGGGATAGGAGATCAACCATAACTATGTCTTAAAAGATAGGAGAACTAGGACAACTGTGCAAGAAAAACATCAAGCCTTTTATTAGTCATACTATCTTGGTAGGTGTACCATATAATTAAAGGACCCATTTACTATGTGTCTCATATTTTAGACCCAACTTGCCAGCTACAACTTTGGGCATGACAGAGGTAGAAGCTCTACTATCAAATTTGAAATTGTGTACCAACTTGTTACCTATAATGAGGGTAAGGTAAAATGGTAGAGGTTTCTTAGCCTTATTAAATGGTTAAATAATGGTACTAATAAAATTTTCAAGAGAAACATGGCCATGACTTTTATTTGAGGCTGAGATACTAACATGGATAATAAATAATTATGTTTATAAGAGTTATTTTTAATCAAGCATATGAAGAACATCCCAAATAGAAATCAATGTTTTAGTGTTATTTATAGAATTTAAAATGTTTAAATAATCCATACCTAATTTATCTTGGGATTTTATAGTTAGATAATTACTTTTAATTAGAGGAATATGAGTAGACCTTATCATATTTTAACTTGGTGGATATGTAGAAGTTTTTGTAACTATCACACTTGTAGCTATGTCTTGTTGCCTTACAGGAGGATTGGATGATCCTATGGAAATTTTATTTCCATCTCCTAGATAATCCCTCTTGTATCATGTATTTTTTTCAATAGAGGATCCTTGATTTATCACAAAAGTGTCTTTAACCAGAAAATTGGTGAAGATCTTTCCTTGAGGTTGCCAATCCTAATTAAGTTGCATAATCACCTCCTCCTCATTTGATAGGAGGGGAATAAATACTACCTAGGCCATTATAGCTTGATATCAATTCTAATTATCATCCTTGAATTTGTATCACTAACAATCCTCTCCATGCACCAAATTTCTATGAATTGGTACCATCTCTCTTGCATTGGTGGCAAAGTTAGGATTGTATGCATTAGAAGTCTTGTTAGGATTAGGCTATCATTGGCCTCTTCCTCTTCCATATTTTTGACCATATTATTTTTGATATGGGTAAGATTTATGATAGGCACATTTTTGCATATTATCATACCTAATATGAGCCTCTAATTCATAAGAACTTTACTTTGTAATAAGCATTATCTCCTGCTTGCCTAGGAACCACCTTAGTTTTGATATTGGCACTAGGAATTTGGGATACATCTAGAGTACTAGAATACGTATGAGAAAAATGAGGAATATAAAACGTAGGAGGAAATATTATATCTTGGATGAAACTTTTATTAGCTTTGATATAAAATTAATATGCTTTAAGGAGAGTGAAATCTCCCATAGATTGAAGCATGACAATAATATTTAGTCACAATGGCTTTCAAGTAGGTAGGGAACACAAAAATAGTAAGTGGTCTCATGGGAGGAGGAAATATATGCCAAGTATTTTGAAACCTTTCATTGAAGTCATGTATTATTTCTTTGGGTCCAGTCTTTATCATGTTGAGATGATGTATGAGAAAATTATGGTCACTTCCATTTCTAAATTTAGAAGTCAACAACTGATGTAGGAGCATCTACAATAGCTTCATAGAGGACTAGTTGAGATCATCAAACATGTAAATTCAAATGATATTCTAGTGTGAAATTTCAAATTCTTATTTTCCCTCCAAATTGTGTTAGATTTCAAAATTTTACCTTGAGAGTAAATGTAATTTTCAAAATTAAAAAGTGAAAAGATAAAAAAAAAAAATTTGGGGCTGTTGAGGAAATAACGGAGAAGTGGTTGAAAATATTTCAACCTTAGTATATTATTAAAAATTAAAAATTGTTTCTTGTTTAATCCTAAGCCCAGATTGGGCGTAGAAGTTAGAGAGGGTTGTCCAGTTGGGAATTTGGTGATCATAACGAATTTGAAATTGTTTGATTTATTTGGTCCATTTATGGTGACTGGATAGGATGAGAGGACAGAAGGAAAGAGGAAAAATAGGGAGGATCTCTTTAGGGAGAAAAATCTTGATTGAAATCGAAAAAATAAGGAAGTTTGTTGGCCAAGACGAGCCCATGAGAGATTAAGATGGGGTTTAATTTTTAGACAAGTCCATGAAATGAATGTGATCATCAATTTGGATGGCTTTAGAGCCATTGGAGATAGAACATCTAAGAATATGTTGGAGATATTCACCATTGAATGACTAGATAGAAATGGGTAGCAGAGTTTGAAAATCCCAAAGGAGACCCAACTGCCTTCTTGAAGCTAGCAAAAACTATTTTGTCACCATATTTGAAAGCGAGTTCCACTTATACGCTTCTACATGTATAATCCTACACAAATTAACTAGAAATGGTTAATTGAAATTGATTTGATAACAACATGACACATGGTTGGTACTAGTGTTGTGGACCGATCAGTATCTGGTAGTGCATCATTAGATGCATATACTTGTGGATGTATTTAGGTAATTCAAACTTTGTCTACCATGCTTTGGTTGTTTTTCTTCAAGGCTATGTTATCAACACCTGCAAGAAGTGTCTGGGAAAGTGAAGAAACATATAAGGTCTCCAGTTTCACTAGAAGGATAGGTCAAACTTTGTCACTTATTAGTGCATCCTCCAAATATGGATTGTGATTCATCTATATAATAAGAAAACACAAGTTTTGTAGTTGTTATGGAGAGAGTTCTACTACATAGTGGCATATGGTACACCCAAATTTGAACAGATGAAAGAGAATCCAATTTGCAAGTAGATTCCTTGGAAAGAGATCATTGTCTTTCTGCTTGGAGAGATGCTCAAACAGGATGTCAATCGATTGATGCGGTCATGGTCCAGTATCATTGTATATATTCTCCAATTTCTTTTGGAAAGAAGTATGACCCTGATGGTAAATATATATGACATTTTCTTCCTATCTTGAAAGGTGATATTTTAATCCTTTATTCCATTGAAATTGCACATCTTGTTGTGTCATGCATTAGTATATCCCATTCGTATGTCATGAACATTAATTTAAGTCATTAGCTTGAGATGTCTGGATACATTTTGAAATCTTCAATTGTTAAGAACTAAAAATGTTTCAACCTCAGATATGTTGAAAGAATATATGAAGTAAAAGGCTCATGTTGTTGCCATGAAAAGTGGAACCCATACGTAATTTATTTTCTGCTCTCTTTCTATCCAGTATTTGAATGCTTATTCATGTACAATTCCTATGGAATCATATAGATGTACTGTTAGCATCTTTGATATTGGTAATCATTGCAAAGATATTTGTGGTCACTGTTGTTGTGAATGGTTTGTGGTATAGCATTAGGACTTCCTTCCTTATTGGCATTTCTCTGGCCCAGATTGTAGAGTTTTATTTTGTTCTCTTGAGTCCTACCTAAAACCTTCATATAGTTGAGGTAAAATTATATCTCTTGCTGCTGGGAACAACAAATTTTAGCCTGGTTACCACAACTTTGCTGTTTAGAATGATTCTAGGAATTATGTAATTAGGTGTCCTTACAAATTGGTTCCCATCTGACAGCAATCAAACAGAGGCAGGCATTATGTGAAGATGTATTTTCTATTATCAGGATGATGTTTGGACATGATACATCTACTATTGTTCTAGTTGGCCACAGTATATCATTTTTTTAAAGATATCAGAGCTTTTTGCAGAAGGTTATTGCATCAACAACACTCCAAACTCATCCCATGTTTTTATACATCCACCTTCTAGAGTCCTATACCAATCAAGAGCCTTAAATTTAAGGGACATGGAAAGGATTATAATGGTAATTTTATCTTAAATAATATTATGAAAATTGAAAAATTAGAAACATCTCTAATGTACTCACTAGGTATGATATGACTCTCACCATTGAATGTGGGCACACCTTTAATGACATTAGGAGGGATGACATCATATGTGTGAAGTTGAATTGGATTATCAGTATTAAAGGTAGGTAAAGCATGAATCTTGACCATGTATTCTTCTTCAATATATTAAACTTTTCTAACCTCTTCAACCCCTTCCTCTCTAGAAAAATCTACTCATTCC
The DNA here is from genome assembly GCA_037957365.1 of Torreya grandis. Taxonomy (NCBI): domain Eukaryota; kingdom Viridiplantae; phylum Streptophyta; class Pinopsida; order Cupressales; family Taxaceae; genus Torreya; species Torreya grandis. Next base: position 273,735 of record JARHVA010004211.1, read on the forward strand.
ATAAAGGGAATATTAGGTTCTGATATTGAATTATAAGAATAATTTTAGGCTAAATGGGTGGGTTAATATGAAAGGATGTTATAGAAAATGATGACCTAATGAGGAACATGAATTATGGGACAAGTTTATAACAAAATAATGGTCTATAACTAGATTTACCTTGAGGTATTTTGCAAATATTGAGTAACACACCAATTTATAGATGATGTTGTCAAGACCAACATTCACTTTGACAAGTTGTCTTGAAGACAATGAGTCCTACTGGGTGTGCCAAAAAATTTCTCACCAATCTTACACCCTAGAAGAATTTTTTCAAGATTATTATATATTTGGGCAACATGGGAACATTTATAGGTATGTGGATGTACTTGTATTGGAAATGAGCCCCTAGATTTAAGTGCTAGCTCCCTAAATATATCATGCAATGATTATCACTCAAAATACTACTTACTTATGGGGAAATGAGTTAGATAATTCATAAATTTAACCTACTCTAAAGGAGGTGATACACCAAAATGACTTAAACATGACCATCATATTTATACCATGATGAAATAAGGCATACAAACTAATCTCTAAGTCTTAATGGGTTTTAACATGAGTATTTCAATATAGAGGTGAGATGTGAGAAGAAACATAAGGTAGATGAACTAGAGAGCAAATTATACACTGCAAGGACAATTTTATAATATAAAATGCTTTACATACTAGACTACACTCTATATAACTTGTAATACTATAAAATATTACTCAAACATGAAGGGATAAGAGAAGGAAGGATATGTAATTATCACTTCTCATCACCATACATCACTTGAAGACTTAGACAATTATTCAAAACTAGAAACATACTTGCATTAATGTTTAAAGGAAAAATATGACATTAGTCTAGTAGGGATTCACCATACATGGTGTGGTATATCTATAAAATCCAAAAGGGTATCTACTTATATCATTTAAGAGAGAGAACTGGGAAAAGAGAAGGCCTAAGGAGAGTCCAATGAGTTCAACCTCATTTGAACTATAGTTACAAATGCTTTCGCCAATATACTTATTTGAATCTTCATAATTGATTTGAATCATCTCAAGAAGTTGAAAAAGTTCATTATTCCTTTATTCATGCTCCATATAGTTGCAATGATAAGATCAAGTGGTTTATAGCTAGGTTATAACATCAATGTAGTTAGAATAATTAGATCCATATATTAGAAATTTGTCTTTATGCTAACTACTCCAAACAGGTATGTCATGGCATACACAATGGAGAGAAGGGGTCATTTTCATGTATTTAGTCATAGATATGAAACCATTGGGGTCTACATGTATGCCTTTAGGGCATCCTTATAAAAGCTATCTAGTTTTCCAAATAGATCATGATCAAACTTGTGCCCATGTTCACAGGTTCACTATAATGAAAAACCAATCTTAGACTATTGGTTTTCCTATAGTCTTTATATTGATTCAAACCTATAGACTACATAGTCTCTTTTCTAGATCCATATAGGTCTAGATAGACCCAATATATCTCTATAAGAGATAAGAATTCACCATATGCATAGGTCCCTTTAAAAATGGTGAACATAGTTGCATAAATAACCCTACCTAATGTAAATTTATGAACCAAAAGTCTATATTTAGCATTTATGGTAGTCATTTATGTTATTTATCACCTTGGTCACTTTAGTGTGTTTGATTCATGGTGTTTTATCAATCTCTAATGGTAGATTTATGATCCCTAAAAACTTTCCCTAGTTCAACTTTAGTCATTTGTTTTATCTCCATGAAGTCCCCTAGCTTCTCAACCTTTAATTTCATTGGCCATTTATATCTGGCTCAACCTATTGACATATTGACCCATATCACCCCATTTATCCTAATTAGTATTAATGACCATGATTTTTTTATCTTTTCCTTGTTTTTTCAACTTTAACCAAGCTTATGCCACATGATAGCCCCACATTTGACTTTAGGATCTGTTATCAGTCTACTAGCCTCATGCACTTATACCACATGTCAATCTCTTGAGATACTTGACTATTTGACTCATCTCAAACTATTCAATCAATATTTATAATACAATATGGACCATTAGATCTATTGGAGTCCACTATTTGAAAACTAACAACTATTTCATGAGCTTAAATTTGATGTTCATACCACCATCAAATTATGTTCACATGACCATCATTGATATTCATGTGAACATCAAATTCAAGCTCAAAAGGATTTTTATTTATCTATCTTAAACTTGATGTTAATGTGAATGTTTTATGTTGTAGTTCCATCTTTAGAAGCTTATAACTTGAGCGAAAAAGCTCATGCAGACTTGAAACTTTTAGAGAATATTCCTATCATGAATGACTACTTGGCACTATAATCTTTTGGATCATGTGGTATTCTATGTGAGGATAAAAATTCACAAAAATATTTGGTCTATTCATTCTTAGATCTTGTCCTAGATGACCTGGCCCTTTAGACTTGGCAAGCTAAAATTTGAGGGATTATATCTCGAGATGGAAGACTCATCAAGATTTGAAACTTACAAATCATGATCTTGGTATTTATAATATTGATCACACATGGTCTAATGGTCATGCAAGGTCTTCTAATCATATTTAAAAACTATACAAGCAAGCTACTCCATTATCATTTCCATGTGACATCTTGATGATAATTTGGCTTCACAAATCTTATTCTTAAGATATTTACTGATATTTGAAAGATTAGATAAATTCCTTGAGGCATAAAAAAACCTATTTCTTGACCTAACTACATTTATCACCATGAAGACCTTCCACTTGCATATATGACCCTAAAATGACCCCTAAGACACCAAATGACACAAGGGCCAAGCTAAACTATGACCAAATCTAGAATGGCATATGAAATATTATAAATTGAACTACAATCATACCTTATGACATTATAAATATCATCTATGCAATATTTTAACTATAGGGGGTTGACCCATTTGGGATTAAGGTAAAAATGGTAAATATTACTATTATATATAATTCTAACAAAAATGTGTATTGAAATCATATAACTATGAAATTTGGTCAATTTAAAATTGTGTAAGTGTGGAGAATATATTTTCAAAACATATCCCCACTATAATATAAAAAATAATACTAGTGTAAGTGGGGATAATATGTTTCCAAAACATTCCCCCACTATGATCTAAATCTAAGAACTTACGTTAGTGTCAATGCAAAGAAATATAAAAATTGATAAAAATGCCAATGTGGAAAACATGTTTCCAAAAACATGCCTCCATTATAATTTGGGTATATCTCATACTAAATAAATGTGGATAAAATTTTTCCAAAAAAAATCCCTAATGTAATCCAAATCTGTGAAGTAATGTGGAAGTCATGCCTCTATGACATGCACCCACTAATATGCCCCCTTTTTGATGGAAAGTAAAAATTTATATTTACCTCACCTCAAAAGGATAATATAACCATATAAACTATGAATATACCATGTAACATAAAGAATGAACATTTATAGTTAGATATATCATTAAAACATGAATAATGTGATCACAATAAGTCCTAAGATGCAAGGTGTGAATCATGGAAACTTTTATATAGTAATAGTTCAATATCAAAAAGAAATCAAGAACACACACAAGAGTACTCAAAAATAAAATCAAGAGACAAAGGTCCAAGGAGACCAAAAATAAGAGGTATACTCAAATGCCACACAATCAAAGGGACATAACTTATTCAAATGTCCACAAAGCAAGAAATGACATATTCAAATGTGAACATACAAAAATCAATGACATATTAAAATGTTAAAGAGGCAAATAAAGTCATGGGGGGCACAAATAATGAATCATATTAAAAAAAAGATAATAAAAAGGAAAAACACTCAAGGAAGTGAATAAATGAAATCATAAACAACTAACATAAACATATCATACTAATCCCTATACATGTGTGTTAGTAAAAAATCTTAATTACATAAGATATCAAGTACACTATGAAATATATAATCATGGATAAAGGCATGTGTATGTACATATATGAGATATAACACAAAATGTAGAGTGACCATAAAATAATATAACTTATATGTATAATGATCATATAGATGAATTCCATTAACATTTTGGTGATGTGAGTAGAGAGAAATACCAACATTTAAAAGTGCATAGATCATGTATATGCATATACTTGTATCACACTCAAAATATGTGTGGAACACATGTGAATATAATAAATACTGATATTCCATCTACCAACATATAATTGAAAACATGTATGCGAAGGTGCTAATAGGGTATGTAAATGCTTAAAATAATTTTATATTTTTAATTTTTTTACTTGTTTTGGTATTTTTATAATCTTTGAAAGTAAAATAATTTCCTATGATCACATATAAGGGATATTGATAGATATCCACCTACTATGAACCTGGTGTAATAAACTAATGACACTATCAAGGATCATATATATGTGCAATTTTATATCACTATAGTATTTTTGATTCTTTATGTATGTAAAATAGGATTTTATGGTTTTTAAGTAAAAATTATAGGAGTAGGGGTTATTAGAACCCATTTTTTAGTTTGTTATGGTTTTTTTAAAATATAAGTAGTATGAACATGTGTAGGTACTATGGATAACTGAATATGGTGTGTAGTAGATGAGGATTATGTGGAACCCATAATGGATCTCTGAGGAAATGGTATATCAAGTAATGGTTACCTAGTGAATGGGATTGCATGTTTCTTAACATTCTACATAGGATTAACAAAAGTCGGTCTGATAATTAAATTCCTACATATAAATTTCTCTTGCTCAAGAGAATATTCATATGAAATTATATAAACTATAGTTACCCAATTGGTATGAATGTATTAAACACACCCATATACTATAGAAGGTACTTATCAATGTGTATGTATCCAAGGTTATCCTAATAACATATCAAACACACCCATGAAAGTTATATAACTAAAAAGGTGGTAACCTCATGGGAAGGACCCACCTATAAGGATAAGCTAATATCTCTAATGACCTAATGTGAGGTCCCATAAAATGCTTTAAATAATCTAGTAGAAGGACGTAAATCATTATTTATTTAACCCAAATGCATAAGAAATGTCATAGTATAAATGTTCTTGCTTGAACAATTTTAAATCATAATAGTATGTATAGGTTAGTAGTGAAGGTATGCTTGAATGAATAATGAATGAAGATAAATTCATCATCCCTAATCTCAATGTCATCAAATGTAATTGAGGGTATATAAACCATAATAGGTGTATTTTATGTATAGGTACCAATAATCCCATTGAATGGGTGCTCATTATGAGTTTGAGGAGGGTACACATTATATTCCATTTTCACTTATACATCATTATTTGAATGATTTTGAAAAGTATTTTAAAATATTTTATGCTGATAGTGATCACCAAATTTTTAATTTGATTCCTTTGGTGGATCATCAAATGTAGATATGATTCAAGATAAAAAAATATGTTTGTATAATTTCTAGGGCCTTAATAATAGTCATAGTAAGCATTAGCATCAAACCCTTTAGATAGATATTTATTCATATAAACTTGTATAGGATTAGGGAAAGATATAAAATGGCATTATACAAGCCATAAGATTAATGAAGTGGGAGACTCAGGTAAATGTGTAAATTATCTCTATGGTGAATTAGATAAGATAAGATGATCAGGTTGTTCTGACACTACATTAACCATGGTGGTTATTTATTTTTTAGGCTTATGATGTTTGACCTTATAACATATATTTATACAAAATTATGTATTTCATGTAGATGTAGTTGGAATATTTTATACAAATTTAAGTTTATTTAAAGAGATAAGTTGCATTTCATTATTGTGAATAATGTGGCATTAGTCATACAAAAATTTTAAAATTTTAAACACAATAGACTTAAGTAAAGGATACAACAAATATTTCTTGAAAATATTTTAAATCTCTTTATTTCCATTGAATTAGTCATTTTATCCAGCATTGTTCTATACCTTAAGACATATTTATTGATAGTTTCATTGGTTCCTTATTTGATCATTAGAGGCATAATAAAGGTATGCCACATAAAAATATTGTAGATAATGTTTAGGATCACTCTTTCCATCATAGGATTTTAACTTAGATGAAACAAACTTTATTAGTAATGGGTGCAAAGATATCTATGGTGTAAGAGCATTATGCACCAACTCTTGTGAATCAATAGCATAAGGATATATAATATAATTTTGTTCAATATTTTTAACCTTATTTTTAAAACATTCAATAGTTTTTAAAATATATTTCACATTATTGTATTTTAGGTGGGATATTTGATAAGTTACCAAATGATATATACCCATAATTTGGGTAGATATAGGCATTGAAACTAGAAATGGGGTTGAAGAATTTATGTTTCCCATCTAGTATGTGTAATAGTAATTTTAGGGAACAAAGGTTGAAATTCATATCCCATGCCCCCATTATATTAGGTATTTTGATTAATATGGAATAAATTGTAGTACGTTTTAAAGATTCACCATTAATAAGTGAGGAATCCTTAGCCATATCATGTTTACTAGTTTCATATCTTATAACATAAAAACTACATTTGTTAATCCCTTTTTATTATTTTGGTGAGTGATAAATGATTATTTTTACTCCATATGAAATCATTTTTTTCAATTACTATATTAAATTACCTAGAAATGAAAAATTACAGAATTTGATTAGCAAACTAAAACCCTAGTTGACTGAAAATCCTAAGAATTACAAAAATTTACATTCATACAAATTGGGTTCACCAAATTTTTTACCCTAAAGTTTATATTAAGGTTAATATAGTTTTAAATTGGTAGATATATATTAGGGAACAAGGATGGTAGACTATCTCTAAAATAGGTAAATTATTTGTGAAACTCAGATAAAACATATATTAAATTTATTATGTTGAGATGTTAAATATATAAAGTATATCTATGATAGGTATTTAAATAATAATTAAAAAAATATACTTATAAGTTTATAATTATAATAAATTAATAGATGTTGAATAGGTAGAAAGTGGCTTGGATCTAGATTCTAAAACAATTCCCTGATTATGGAAATTTGACCTCTATAGTTGTAGATGATTGCATCAACTTAGGATAATTACATCAATGCTACTATATGACTTAGACACATGTGTCTAGTAATAAAAACCTAAAAAAAACTAGATGTAACCACATATATTATTATGGGTTCTTTGCCACCTTTACTCTAGTGCATTCAGATCTAGGTCATGGGTTATCTATCCTTGTCAAATAGTCAAACCCTAGTTATTCATCTTCATATTTCTTGTTCGAAAAATGGGCTAGTGAGAGCATTATTTAAATCTAACCTAAACACTCCTATGTTAATAAGTGTTACCTATATAGTGAGTACTCTAAAGAGGGCCTCAGAGTTATGTAGGTCTCCCCTACATATTGGATTGTGTGTAAATCATGCATTGTGTGATAAGCAATTAAAACATTGACCTAACTTGTAAATTATAAAATATAGATCTTGGGATGTTAATTTAATAATTAAAACCTATAGATGTGTTTTCCCTATTATTTATATGTAAATAAGAGAAAATAGGGAAGCTTTTTTATCTTTAGATATTGGTATAATGCATTCGATAAGTTACCGTATGAGTTACTATGTGTTATCCAGGTAAGGAATGAATGAGGATTTATCTTATATTCATACCAATCATTTTAAAAAATATCTCACATTAAATAACTTATACCAACCATAGATATACATTTTATTTAAAATTACATGACATTGGAGCACTAGACACTTGCATTGGGATAGGACACTTGTGTCTATGTATGCATCTAAATGTGAAATAAGTGTCCTTGTAGTTAGAAAACAAGTTTATGTCTAAAGTGTATATAGATGGAAGGTAAGTATGTTTATAAAATTTTATTCATGATATAAGACATGGGTTATCATAATAACTTTGGTCAAACTAAGAGATAAGTAATTAGGCACAAAGAGATAATGTATGTGATATTTTTTGTAGTATAAAAGGTTTATAATTGAAAGGTACATCTATGCTATATATTTTCCAAGTATAAAATACTAAAGTGTTGTATAATTTATAAATAATGTCTACAATTCCTCCATAGAGTTTCTCGTGATGTGTCTAAGTTTCCACATTTGTCATAAATAGGATTTAGTCTTTCTTAATTATAGCCTTGGTATAGCCTATTTCTCACCTATAGATATAGATTCTAATATGGTATCCACATTTATGACCACATTTTCCCCTTCTATTATACCTAGCTTGGTTATTCTTATAATATTTGGGTTGGGGATTTTGTGGTGTAAAATCTTGTATTGCCATAGGGTTGAGGAATTATGATATAGGGTGTCATATGGTTGGATTTACCATTTTTATTATTGATGATGGAATTTTTTGGACTACTAGAGCTTGTCTTATATTTATTTCATGTATCTATTCCATAATATAATGTTCATGGAAAGTATGGTTTTCATGATTAAATTATCTAAAAGATGTACAATAAAATAATGGGTTTGTTGTTGTTACTACCTCCATTATGGGACATAATTTTAGTAGGTTTTGATCACATGTTTGAAATATTCCATAATATATTATATCTCCACATGGTATAATAGATTGGGGGAACACACCCACTTGTGTTTGTAATTATATCAATGTTGATACTCATTTCTCCATTTATTTATATGGGCACTTTGTCTATGAGTGCCATTTTTCGCAAAAAGACTTTACACCATATTCAAGGTTCCTCATAGGTTATTTATTATAGGAAATGAGATAAATTCATATAATTTCATATAAATTTCTTTTTTCAAATGTAAATATTCAAATTATTTTTGTAATATATCCATATTATCATTTGATAAGGAATCTATGTCTCCACAAATGTGTCAAATATCTTTCCTTCCATATTAGCATATAAGTATAATATTAGACCTAAATTAAACTATTTTATTTGGTATTTCTTATCGAGGCGTTCCTCAAATTTTGTATTATTGACTGAAATATTATATCACTTTTTTTGGTCTCATTTTTAATCTCTATATGATTTCAAGCATTTTACTAACACTTTCTATTAGGATATACAAACAATGGAAATCTTTTAAAGCAATAAACTAGAATCCTAACTAACTATAATCCATAGGAATAATAAAAAATATAATTCATAAAAATTGAGTTCACCAAATTTTTAACCATAAAATTTATATTAATGGGAATCTAGGGTTAAAGTGGTAGAGATATCCTAGGACACCAGGATGGTAGATTATCTCTAAATTAGGCCAACTATTTGTGAAACTTAGATAAAACATTTACTAAATTTATTATATTGAGATGCTACATATATAATTTACAATTATGTTAGAAAAAGAAACAAAAATGAAAATACGATAGTTGGTTATAATGTTAATATAGATCTAGATATTAAATATGTATAAAGTGAACTAGATTTGGATTCTAGAACACTCACTTGATTATGAAAGTTGACTTTTGTAGCTATAGATGCTTACATCAACATGGGATAGTTGCATCAATGCTACTATCTGACTTAGACACATGTTTAGTATATAATACCTAATAAAACTATATTGACACACCTATATTCTCTTAGGTCCTATGTCACCTTCACTGTAGTGCATTCAAATTTGGGTCGTGGGTTGTCTCTCCTTGTCAAATAGCAAAACATGAGTTCTTCATCTTCATATTGGTTGTGTAAAAAATGGGTTAGTGGGAACATGATTTTGAGCTAACCTAAAGACCCTTATGTTAATAAGTGATGCCTAAAAATATAATGCTCTAAATAGGGCCTCAGAGTTATGTAGTTCTCCCCTACATGTTGGATTGTGTGTCAATCATGAAATGTGTGATAAGCAAGCACAATAGTGACCTATCTTGTAACTTTTAAAATATATCTATAGGGATGCTCCTTCAGTACCTAAAACCTATAAATTTTTTGTCCCTATGATTTATATAGAAATAATATAAAATAATGAATCTTTGTTCACTTGAGAGCTTAATAGAATGCTTTTGGTAAGTTTCCTTGTGAGTGGCTAGGTGTTTTTTAGGTGAGTAATGAATGAAGATTTATATTATATTTATACCAATACATATGGAGACTATCTCACATTAAATCACTTATACCAACTATAGGTATGTGTTTCATTTTAAAAATGGATGGCTTTAGGGCACTGGACACTTGTGTTGGGAAAGGACATTTACATTGATGTATGTGTTTGATTGGGACACAAGTGTCCTCATAGTTAGAAAATAGATTCAAGTCTAGATATTTTAGATATGGAATATAATTAGGTTTATAACATTCTAGTTATGATGAAAATATTAGGTCATCAAAATAACACTAGTCAATCTAATATATAACCAATTAGGCATAGAGAGATAGTGTATGTGATATGATTGTTAGTAGAAAAGGTCTATAATCTAAAGGTACATCCATGATATGTAATTTACAAGTACAAAATATTGAGGTGATATATAATTTATAAATAGTGTCTACAGTTCCTCCATATAGTTTCGCGTAATGTGTCCTTGTTTCTACATTCATCATAACTAGGATGTAGTCTCTCTTACTTGTATACATAGTTATACCCCTAGTTATGACATCTTACTCATACGTATATCCATATTAAACTATGGTATCCACCTATATAAACACCTTTTCCCCATATTATATACCTACCTTGGTTATTATTATAACATTTATGTTTTTGATTTGTTGGTGTAGAATCTTGTCTTGCCATAGCATTGAGGAATTTTATTCTAGGGTCTGGTATGGTTGGATTTACCATTTTTGGTACAAATGATGGAATTTTTTAGATTACTAGATATTTTAATATATTTATTTCATGTATATATTCCATAATATAATGTTCATTGTAAGTATGCTTGTAGTGAGTAAATGATCTCTAAGAGATACAATAAATTAATTAGTTTATTATTGGTGTTAATTCCATCATGGGACATAATTTTAGTGGGTTTTGATCATATGTATAAAATATTTCACAATATATTCTATATCCATATGGTATATTGGATTTTTGTGACACACCCACTTGTGTGTGTAATGATATCAATTTTGGTACTCATTTCCCCATTTCTTGATCTGGGTACTTTGTTCGTGAGTGTCATTTTGTACAAAAGAACTTTATGGAATATTTTAGGTTTCTTGGAGGTTATTTAAGGTAGGAAGTGACATAAATTTGTTTCCTTTCATCTAATTTTTTTTTTCAACTATAATTATTTTAATTATTATTGTAGTATATCCATGTTATCCTTTAATGAGGAATCTATGTCTCCAAAAATGTGTTAAATATCATTCCTTCCATATTGGCCTATAAGTATAATATTAGACGTAAAGTAATATATATTATTTAGTATTTATTGTCTATGGGTTCCTCTAATTTTTTATTATTACCTCAAGTATATTATCACTCTTTTTTAAATCTCTATAATAGTTCATGTATTTTAGTAAAAATTTCTATTGGGATATACAAATAATGGAAATCTCCTATAAATGCATCTTGTACATCATACCATGAGACATTATGCCATTTGTTCATTTTCATGCACCATTTAAATTCCTAATCTTTGGACATCCCCCAAAAATTGAAAAACATTACTCTCTCATCTGTTATGCTATGTACTTTTTAATATGAATATATATTATTATACATATTTTGTATATTTTCCATATAGGAAAATTTTATTTATGTTGTGTGTCATGTTTGGGATGTTATATTATGTATTCATGTTATTCTTATTTTAATTTATTGATGTGCTCATTTTGGAAGCACTAATAAAGTTTCTTTGTTGATTATCCCTTAATTTTATGCAAAATGTTCTACTCTATCCTTTATCACTTTTCCTTGGAAAATATAATTTCCATAATACTTATCCTTGATCATATACAAAAACACATCTCTTTAGTTATTCACTAAAATTTAAGTGATTATTCTCCACTTACTCTCATATAAATATGTATTATTGTATTTTAAATGGGTGTTCATGTCAGATATAAAATGGAATTTGGTCCAAAATGCTCATCTTCTCTCAATGTGTCTTATAATTGTGTTTTAAAGTGGATACAAACATTTATTTTATTCTTCATGATCTTATATCTCAACATTATCCCCTCTCTCTCTCTCTCTCTCTCTCTCTCTCTCTCTCTCTCTCTCTCTCTCTCTCTCTCTCTCTCTCTCTCTCTCTCTCTCTCTCTCTCAAGTTCTATAAGAACTAGTCATTTTGGCCATTGTATTTATGCTCCACTTGAGTATGATGAAGACCTACTCAGATATATACCTTTTTATCAACAAGACAACTAATTGTTACATCATATATGTCTATTCTTAGTGTGTTTAGTTTAATGATGAATTTTGCTTAGTGAAAACTATGGATTCCTTAGCATGTTATTCCATTCTTTAACCTATTTTTAGCCTCTTCTTGTAGGGAATGTGGAGTGTTCTAAGAGATGTTCATGGTTTAATTGAGTTAGTATATTCATTAGTGCCCTTATAGGCCTCTTGTCTAGTCTTCATAGATTTTCACATTCATCCATAACCTGATAATGTAACATTGATGTGAGAAGATGAAGATTGGAAAAGTGTAGTTTCAACTTGTCCTTTAATTTAAAGTGTAATATGCATATGGTTGGATGTAATTATGTTATTTGGTGTATCACCTCCCTTAGATTTGTTTTCTATTATTTATCTCTCTCCCTTTTCACCCCTAAATTTTATTATTAGTTACAATCCAAAGTGGTACATCAAGGGAGATATCCCTATCTAGATATTCACCTCATTCCTTAAGCTACCCACAAGCCTAAAGGTGATTTGATTGTTCCACTTGGATGAGGAGAGCTTTGAATCTCCTCAAAGGGTGTAAATCAAAGTGAAAATAGTAGGTTTCTCAAAACCCTTCATGATTGTAATGATATATTGATAATGAAGTTAGTCATTATTTGTATTCTTCTTCAGTAGAATTAATGTGATGGGAGGCATGTCCCCATTTTATACTTATTCAAAAGATCCTTTCTGTGTTCATATGGCACTAGAAATGGTGACTTAGTGTTTCCTAATATGTTTTGAAGAATTAAATATGAACTAAGTATGGTTAAATTCTACTTATAATGGTATGACCATGGATGGATACCTATGATATCCATATGTCTCTTATGATTGGCACTCATCATTCTTCTCTCACAATGAATCATACATCCAAGAAACACTTTTACTCTCATGCCCATAGAGGATAAATTATGGGTCTCAATTGATTGGTATATATATATATGTTTACAATATGATGGTGTCTCTCCCTACATTTATTTATGCTTCTATTATACCACTATGTAGTGTATCTTATTTATTATATTCCCTTATGCTTACTTATCAAATTGATTAAATTTTATCTTTATATTACATTTAATAACTATTTTCACCTATATCTACTTTATCTTATATTTTATCTTATCCATGTACCATCTCACTACTTCCTAAATCTTGTCCAATATTGGTGGCACTTATCACCATTCCTAGTTTTTTTATCCCATGGTTTTAATTTATTTTGGTGCTCCCATAAGTGTATATAAAATTTATAATCCCTTATGCATGTCACTCATAATGTTTCAAGGTGTAAATTATAATATCTCTTTTATCCTATTTATTTCATTACCATATTTTTCACCTTTTAGTGGTACTAATGCTAACTTGACTATTTTTTATTAGATAAGTGTCATCCTATTTTTTATCATAGAGATATTCTCTAGTATAGACTAGATTTGAATTTTACATAGTCCTAGTTCTCATCCACATTTTATCTTCTCTTTATTTATTAATATATGATCTAATTCTCTCTTCCTCTATTAGTTTTATGATCTCCTCATTAACCATTTTTATATTTTTAAAATTTATTAGTATAAAATATTACTAATATCCTATTTTATCTCTTCCCTAATAGATGGTTAATCAAATACTTATCCATATTTCACCTACATCTTATTTGACCTACCCCAACTATTTAGACCAAATATTTTGAGTAGTCAAATATTTTGAGGATTCACCTTATCTTTGCATGTCATACCTTAGGTGCCTATCCCCCAAAGGAACTATTTTCATTATTTCACCAAACCTTTATCAAAAAAGATCTGTTATATTAAGAGTGGTACATTTAAATAAAAAATATCATGCCCCTTCCATAAATTTAACTATTTTGTCATTAAAGTTTTTCCAACCTTGGATGGCCCAAACTAAGGTTTTTCACTATTTTTTACGACCACAAGTTTTTTTGTGGTCCAATTATTCTTTTTCTTAATATAAATTATTGATTCCTCCATGTTTTTATCCTTTATTAAGATCTAAGCCTGAAAATGTCTATAAATGTGACTAAAATATCTTTTTCTTTTGGTCTAAAAAATATACGTTTACCTTAGGCAACAAATGACCAATTCTATTTTATTTGAAATGATTATTTTTAAGTATTTTATCCCACCACTCTTTGATTTATATTAAATTTAGATTCCATGACTATAATAGGTAATTACCTATATAAAATAGATAAATAAAGTCCATGCATCATTACCAAATGTTGAAATAAAATATGTAACTTGGTTACGAATAGTTATGTGTTTCTAGTTCACTTTTGTTAGAGTTAATTTAGTTCAAAGGATAATATTGTATAAAGTTAGTTAGTATGTGAATTCATATAATTTTATAATTTATTATGTCCATTCACATTCAAAATACACAATTATTTCCTAATCCAACTCTCTTTGTGTGTGTGTGTGTGTGTGTAATCAAAATATTTGTTATACTCAATAGGTTTCCTTGATATATGGCTTCTCACTCTATATTATACTATCACTTCTATTATCTACTATCAAAACTATATTTCAAATATATTCAATCTATTTCTTTATTATATCACTCTATTAAACATTATCCTACCATATTATATTCAATAAAATAGAAATTTATTATATACTTTTAAAAAATAATGGACATGTATTTTTAAGACATTTGTTTTATTCATATATATTATCTTGTATTATCTTAGTTGACCAAATTGTTATGTGTTGCCTATGTCAAAAGAACCATCTATCTTGTCAACCTAGATATGTACTATGTTTATGTAATAGAGGTGAAATATCTATAATGACTCTATGTTAAACATATATTATAGTAAAAATCCTGCTAATAACATTAATTTTTTTATGTCCTCCAAAACAATACACTTATTATATCTTATATAATATGTATTATATCAACCTAATCGATATATTACTATGTCAACTATTTTATAATTTTTTATAAAATAAATGAATTAATTTTTTAGATGATATAAATTGATGAACAAAATCATAATCTAAAAGTAAGAAATAAATGATAAAAATTGATTTTGAACTTACTAAATATATAAATATGCTAAAAGGTTAAATTAATCATGAAATAAAACATATCTTGAAAACCAGAATATGGGATTCTATCTAGGGATGAAAATCAATTTAGATCTATGTTGACTAATTAAAAATTTGAAACATAGTTCTACATGATATTTGAACAAGATCATTGTATATAGATAAGGGCACAAGTCATTATTATCCTTAGGGAGCATTGGTGTCATATAGATGATATAATTCTAATTTTTTGTGATAGGTTCACCTTCACTTATGTTTTCCATTGACTATACATGATCCTTCAATCCATTGTGAAAAATAATGTATATGTTATCCTCAAGTTATAACCTTAGCTCAAGAGAATAAGATCAAAAATTAAATCACATGGTAAAAATGTGTTAGTAATTAAAGTTGTGTTTGAACTCAACATCACTTATGTTGAGCATTGATCGTATGCCAATACTTTGATGAGGGATAAAAATCCATGTAGTTATCCCATACTATGATGGTGTGTGTGAAATAGTGGTAAAAAATGCTAAATACTTGTCCAATATTCATGTGATTAAGTGTATCAACTATGAATTGTGACCATATAAGTGTAATAATATTTTATCTCAAAGATATTAGGGATATATGTATCTATAACTGGGATAAATAGAGAATTTTATCTCAATACAAAATTAAAATTATGGTGCTTTTCAATGTGGATCCTCTTGTGTGTAAAATGGTATGAAATATGGATTTATAGTGATCTTTTGGGAATTAATTTTGATGAGGCTTGCTAAAATTATGGTAAAAATTATTACATGTAATTGAAATTGATAAATTACCAATTTTTTAGTAAGAGGACAAGATAAATTAAATTGGATACTACCAGGTAACCCAATTATCCAAATGGTATGTTGTTTTCCCCAGAGTAGAAATAACTAATTTAGTGTTATGGAATAGTCTATGGGTATTTCTAAACTATTTTTCATGAAGAATAGGGGTATTATAGAATCATTGGTTTGATTATAGGAATAAATAATTTGGGTATAAAATAAAATAAAGTGATCAAAAGGCATTGGAATAAGGTATGACCTAATTATGTAAAAAGGGTGGTCTCAAGTGCATTATTTTATATTCATTGTTAATTATTTTTTATACATTTATCACCATTTTATTTTAATAATTAAAAAGTGAAAGTAATAAAGTAATAGGAAAATTCCATATCTAAACTTACATATGAACTATAGTCTTGAATTCAAGTCACAACATTGATCTATGATATATGTTTTTTAACCCTAAAATTTAGATATGGAATCTAGAGTTAAATGGGTAGATATTACCTAGGGCAAAAGGATGGTAGACTATCTCTAAATTAGGACAGTTAATTTAAAAATTCATATAAACATATTTTACATTTATTATGCTAAGATATGCTTAAAATTATAAAACATATCTATGCTAGATATTGTATTAATATTTCATGATCCTATTTGACCTACAATTATTTCATTTGTTGATATAGTTCTATTATGAAATATTTGAGACATATTTGTTTTTTTTAATATTTTGACATGGTTTTGGGATCTATGTTTCTCAATTATATTTATTTTTGAGACATTTATTGATATATTTTTAATTATAGAATTAGATATGTATGCTTATTTAGTTACTGATTTACTGTTAACTAGTAGACTTACACCCCTGTGAAGGTAGTTTCAAGCCTTCACCATCTAAAGTAAATGGAGACAATACTATGCCATGGGTGGCCTAATATATGGAATGAATCTCTATATTTTAAGTGATATCTCCCCTTAATGTATCAATTAAGATCCCTACTCTACACTACTAGCTTTCAAGGGAAAAGAAAAGAAGGTAAACTAAAAGGAAAACCTATCTAACTAAGGTGATACTCCAAAATGTGTCCTCCAATTATCTAATATACACTAATAAGGATAAATAAGAACATGGACCTGATTAAAATTCTCAAATGAGAGTCTCTAAACATCAGCATTTCACAGAGAGGATTGTCTTGATGCATGATCTAAGGTAGCTAATCAACAGGTCTCTCAAAGACATTAAAGAAAGATTACATCTACGATAAATAAAAGATGATTTAATCACATTATTAAACTTTCAAGGATAAATTAACACCTAAAATAGGTTAAGAGGAGAGAACAAAATGAAAGGAAGCATACACTATCACTATCATTAATTAACTCATCATAAAATACACTATCACAAACTTTGAAAAGACATGAATTCAGTCTTATTAATCCAAAAGTGGAAAGTACAAGTGTTTTTATGAGAATTACTTTCAAAAAATTAGGTTAAGGATATTTTTCAAATGCTAAAAATAGGCTTACATATAGAGATATGAGAGAGAAAGAGAGAAAGACAAAGCCAAGAAACTAGGAGATATGACATTTACTTAGTCTTCTTCAAATCCAATGTAGCATTAATTGATTATATATTTTATTCTAATAAAAAAAGTGGCATATAGGTTTATTTGGGGCATATCTTGAAGGTTAAAGGAGTCATTATCATTTATTCCAAGTCGGTGATCCATACAACATCCTAGATCTTTGCTTACACACCCCTATTTTCTTAGTGAATAAGTCACCTCTTTGAAAATAATAATTTAAGTCTCATTAATTCCTCCATTCAAAAATTATTAAAATAAATTCATTACGTATTTCCACCCTACATGGGTTGTTAGAATCTCTTTGATGATTATTTGACTTTGTCTTTTCACTCGATGTTGGAGGGAAAGAAGGTCCTCTTAGGAGTCCTATAGACCTTTTCCAACTTTGAAAACTTATTATAACACTTCATGACATATTTAAAATTAAATAGGTTTATTAGGTAGATATAAATTAATAAATCCCTTTGAATAACTTTTATGCATCCATTTTGTGTCTTGCTCACTTGACTCATTTTTAAGTAAAGAGGCATATGCGAGAGAAAAACGGGTTTTGTATTAAAAAAATAAAATTCCCTATATGAAAGGATTATAAAAATGAATTAAAACCTAAAATAGAGCATTTGGAACAATTAGACCTTCCAGAATATGTAATTTTGCTCCATTTGCTTACTAAAGCACCCATTCCTTATAGCCATAAAAACCTCTAAATCTCCTTGTCCAAAAGATTTTAAAGACAAATATAGAAACATGGGAAAATTTATGAGTCCCTTATATATCATTAAAACTTCACACAAAATTTCATTTTCCAAATCCAAGCATAAGTCTCATTTTCACTTCATTTTCCTCTCCGGTTAGGCCTAATTAGCCCTCCTAAGCCTAGAAAGAAAAAAAATGTCCAAAATGGCAACCCAAAAATGTGAAACTAGACAATTTTTTTTAATTCACTTACCTAACCTAATAACATCCTAAAATTCAATTTTGGGCTTTTGGAAGCTTGTGAAAGTAGTCAAACCATGAAATGACCTTGGCACCTAGTCTTATTTTTAGCCCGTTTGAGATTGCCTTAGAAAATGGTCCTAGTATTACAAAATATATAATATATTATGAATATTTATAGACTCATATAGGTATGAAACATATAAAAATTACCTCATACAATGATTTTGAAGCTTTATTTTTTGAGAACACTTATAAAACACCAAAAAGAATGTAAAATAAGGAATTTATTGTAGTCTGTACAGGTGACATCAACATAAAATTACATGTGTAGAACCTCTTTTTATTATTCAAAAACATATAATATTTTTAAAGAGTAAAATATGGAATTATATGTGATTTTTAGGTCCATTTTCCTTGATTGATCACAATCAGGGTTTCATAAGGGTTTAAGAACTATTTGGGGTCTTGATAATTGTTCATAAAAAATAGACCACCAACTGACCTCCTTCCACTTGGAAAAACTTATTATTGACCTCCTCATTAAAAATTTCTCATATTCCCATTAAATTTTTTTAGATGGTGTGAGTATGTGAAGTTGCTCCTCAAGTGTTATGTTTAGTTCTCTTGAAATTGAGAGAGGTTAAATTTGAGTTTTGGGAATCAAAACTCAATCTCATTTTTGGTACTTAAAAATAATATTACCCATGTTTTTTTATGATTTTTAAATTATTACCACTACTATGTATGAAAATAATGTAATTTTTAGGGGGCTTGGGGTTTAAAGATTATCACCTCCTTGTTAGCCCTAAAGGGAATTTAGTTTAAAACTTGAGATTTGGTACCACATGAAAGTATATTAAAACCTTTTATATGTATATGAATTTACCCTAAGTACCTCCATGGTATTTTTTTATGCTTTTAAGTCCAAATAAACCCCTTAGTCTCAAGATTTCCCTTGCCAATGGAGTGGGTAAGGTCTGAGATAAAATAATGGGTATGTTTGTTATTAGTATGGGGTTTAAATCACCACAAACATACTTTTTCACTAATAATCATCCCTTATACAAATTATAAAATTAGATTTATGCCTATATATCCCTCAAAACACAATCTTACCTCATGACTAGTTAGGTCTACCTATGTGAGAACTAGTCTTAATTAAGTCTTGGATAGAATTTTGACATTTTACACATTTGTTATTAGGTATAAGTATTTAAAACAATATTTTTATTTAGTTTTGAAAACCATTATTTAATTACCTTCACTATTTTAAACCTATTCATACTCATTTAACTATCTTCAAACCAAGTATAAAATCATAAAGAGCAAGTAGGCATGTATTTTAGGTTTGACTGCATGTAGAGGTCTTAAAACCTAGTTTGATCAATCTTATCCATGTTTCCTTCTATTTCAGATAGATTTCATGACCTTGTTTTTAGCTAAGATGTACCTTAGAGTCTCTCATATACCTTTGTTATTCCCTTTATGTCTGAACCAATCTATCCTTATTACAACCTAAAGGTGCTTGCTAGGGATCATGACTATCATTCTTTTTTTAGATTTTACCTTATCATCATTGATCCTCCTTTGGCTCATGAACTTGGTTTAATCTTAAATTAAGCTCAGGATCTTTTTAAACATACTTTTATCCTCCCTTCTTTAGCCTTGTACCTTACATCTTTCAAAGTATGATTGGAGGTGATCATTAGGGCTAGGTTTTAGTATATACTCTTAAACCTAGTGCTTTCCACTTGATATGACATGTTAAAGTATAAAAATCAATATGAGTACTCATTATCACTATCTATAGGGTTTGTTTTATCCTTCATGGCATTTTCATGTTACTTATCACTTTTTTTTCATGTATAGACCATACACAATATTATAGATGTCTTCTATGACTATAAACTTAATTCTACCTTTCTCTTAACTATCTAAGTACTTTAGTTGCTCTTTAAAGGTTTTTCAAAGTGTATGACTGAAACTAGGTTAGGATTTTTATGTTTGAGACTCATTTATGTTGATTGGATGTTTATCATGTTCCAAAATTAGGACCTATAGGATTGAGACTTATAGGTCTCATTTGTTTATTTTATGGATATAAAGAGCCCTTCTTGAGTTATTTAACCTAATCAACCATATCAAATCAACTACTCACTTATTATCATTATCATGAGAGCATCTAAAAACCCTCAAGCCTCCTTAACTCACACAAGTTTCCTTCTCAAGATAATACATTATGTTATTTGATTATATGTACATATAGGTTGGTTATAAATGATCATTATTATTATTCATGTATATTATTAATATAATCTCTTTCATTTGAAATATTTTTAACTTTTAATTTATATCTAGTCCCACCCATAAATAGATGATTGAGTAACCAAAGTCTCGACCATGAGTCTCATACCTCTATTGTTAACCTTAGAGCTTAGTCAGGCATAATTAGCTTAGTTTTAGGTGCACCTTTATCATTCACTATAGTTTCTTTATATCCTTTGGTTTTAATTAGGTAAATTATTATGCTTAACTTCTTCAATCATTAAACTCACATTTCACCTTATTGACATGCATGTAGTTCGCTCTACATAGAAGTCTAACTGATAGCCAAAATACATGGTTTTAGGTGCATATTTTGGTTTATATTCACTTTGATAACCTATTTTGGCTTCAAAAGATAAAATACATTCCACTATTTCATAATCATATCATCTATGATCATTTCATTTTGTCTATTATCTTAACCTATTCAAAGGGTTTATGTTGCATAGAATTTTTACTATCTTAATATATATGGTCGTAGGTAGTGATTAGTGCTTGTACATACTATAGGTGAAGATGTGACACATCCTATGATATGATAAAATTTAAACCTACCTCAATCCACATATAAAAACATCCAAAAGGCTAGATAAACCAAATAAATAAACATTTTGATATTACCTTTAAAATGCTAACTTAGTTTCTACTAAACTAAGTTTTGAGGTCTTCATCTATGATTCTATCTAGTAGCTTGGTAACATTGTAACCACTTGCATATATTTTAAGTAAATATATCAATCTAAAATATCTTTTTTAACCATCATAATGCATGCATATGTGTATTTAGTCCTTTGGGAGGTCTCTTAAGTTTATAAAATAGCCATATACAGTTATGACTATGTTATTAGGCATTAGAGTGTCATAAGAGCTACACTTTCTCTCTTGAAATAATCTTCCATCACCATTAAAAAATTATTAACATTGATAAATAACTCCCTTCTCTTTAATAAAACTCAATCTTCATAACTCCTCAAAATATTCTATTACCTACCATGATACCCATTTAGTCTGCTCATTAGACATACACAAGTGATTTTAAGCCTTTAAGAGGGCACGGTCCTAAGACCTCATATGAAATATACTATAGTGGTAAATTTATAAATTATAATCCTTTTTAATCTATTAAATATGATGATAAATTCACTAAGATGCTCTCACACACTGAGAAGTTCATCAACACTGTAATTATACCTTGTGGAAGGACCAGTCTCACTAAAACTACCTCAATAAAGAGCTTATTGAAGATGAAGGTACCTAAAAAATTTGAATGTATTAATAAGGTGAATTTTACCTTAAAATTACTTAAAAAACCTTTTCATGTGATTACATTCAACTGATAGATCAAAAATACTTTAAAAATGTTAAATTTCAAGTAAAAATAGATAATCAGATTCCTATAAAAAAGACTCTTATAAAGGAAAAATATATGATTATAAAAAAATTAAAAATTAATATATAAACATTAAAGAATTACGATAAACACATTTTCCTCCATCAATCTCTGAAGTGAAGAAATGGAGACAAACTTAGACCCTGCCTAGATGAATAGGCTATTTAGACTCCCCTCCACTCTTAGTGATTGTTCATAAAGATATGGAAATGAATGTGACAAAAAATTATACTAAATTTAAGTTAATTATTGTACCTATAATTTCACGATATATTTATACCTAAATCTCTCTTTGTTTCCTACCTATAAAGAGTAAAAACTAATGGCCTTCTTAGAGCTACCAAGGAGGTCAATGTGAGAGATAAATTAGTTTTATTAATTTGCTAACCTAAAACCTCTTAAAAATAATTTTTTTGACCTTTTAATGAACAAATAATGTTTTGAATATTCCTTAATCTCAATTTCACCTTGAATAATTATACATATGACCTCAAAATAGGCCTTTTAGCACTAAAACTTCCAAAATCACTTGAGAAGCTTGATGAAATTACTTAAAAATGTATCCATTACACTTTTCATTCATAATAAAGTAAAAAATGTCTATTTTATGATAAAATACAATCATTCACATGCAAAACTTTCTCTAGAAGCCACAAAATGACCAAAAAAGTAATCAACTAGGTCACGAAGTCAGTCAAACATGTCACCAAATAGTTTGATCAATTATACAACATGAAATGACTTTGACACAAGATATAAGGCCTATTATGATTCTATATACTCTCCTAATCTCTTTAAAAACCCTGAAACCACTCAATAGGTGGCCAGACAAGCACATGGCCATGATGATCAAAACCTTAATTTCATCAAATCCACCTTAAACTCTACTAAACATGGCTTTCCTAGATAATTTCAAGGATATTAAAAGACTAGAATACCAATAAAAATGGAAAACAACATGATAAGTAGACTTTTGAATGGTAGGGGTGAAAATTTGATCTATGAGTTGAAACTTATAAACATTTTGGTGACTATACTTGAGAACTAGACCATTGACATACCTTTTAGACTTATAAAACCACTCTTAAATTCTAAAAAAAATTGATTCATGAATACAAGACTCGTGACTTCAAACAAGACAAATTTTCTCCTCCAAAAAAAGGAAATCAAACACAAAAATAAGGGAAATTAACTAATGAGGCAAATGTGGAAGTAAAACACTTAATTCAAAAATATCCCCAGAATACTGATGTGCTAAGATAGAACTTGGAGGAAAATTAAACTAACTACAACTAACCTACAAATAATCCTCCTCCAGGATCAAAATGAAAGTATTTTGGTTGACTAACTTCATATGATAAATTAGTATATGAAATAAGATGCTTCTTGGATTTTTTATTTTTTGAGATCAACTACTTTATGATTACCAATCCCCTTGATAGACTTTCAAGAGGAACATCAACATCAAACTAGTCACTTATGATGACATATTCATCTTGTGCTTCAAGATCTTTTTTGATATATCTTTTCAACTACTACCTCATCAAGTATTACCTCATATAAACATTTTCCTTGAGTCTCTATGGCATCTTGAGTGACCTCATTATTTTTACAATCTACTACAAGTTCATCAAGATCATCAAGAGGTTATAAGAAGATATGCTCTTGATCATCTATGACCTCTTTGTCATGGTCCTCAATCACACCAAATGGGAGATCTTGAAATAAATCATCTCCTTTGCATTTTGTTGTAACTTCCCCATATTATTTTAAGGTTAAATTACCTTTGCTATCACTAAGAGGAGTACCATTGAAAATTTTATCTTCATACATACTTGAAACATCCTCATCACACTCTTTTTGAATCTCAATTGTAGCTACAACTTCTTATTCTATCCTCCATATAATAAGATCTTCTTCATGAAGGGATATAGTGGGAGGGAAATTGATATGATCATGATCTTGCCTAGGGACTATTTGTCAATTTCTATTCTTAGACAAAGAAAGTGATCAAACTTATAGCTTAAAGTTATGGTCCATCATTGACATAATGGTTATTAGTCATGTCATGAGTTGAGAGGGGTGTCTGCTCAGTCCACCATTTGGACATGTTTCAAACATGCCTTTTTATTCCTTAAAAACGTTTGGACCTCCTTTCATTCCTAAATTATGTAGGTCCTAGTGTTCAAGTATGCCTAGATGACCTTACATCCACTTTGAAGAGTCATTAACATGAAAAGGATGCAGTGATGAATACAATTTAAGGGGATAGTTTTGTAAGATCCTAGAAATGTTGATCTTGCATAATCATTAGAGGTATGTCCATTATTAACCCTTCAAAAAACATAATATGGAATTTTATAAGGTTTCATTAACCATTGAGGTGTTTTATATGTATTAACATGGTGATCTAATTGATAAATCTCTTTTAAGGCCATATACTTGAACATAGTCAATGATCTTGGTCATAATGAGATGCTATTTGGCCTTGAGAATCCACTCAACCACCCAATATGCCTTTAGTAGACCTTGTTGTCTTCACCAAACCACTATAAAATAGTTTTATACCTCATTTAGGCCCACTAGCACCTTAGTTAATGCTAATTATTCTCAAAAGGGGCCCACACATGCCAAATTATGCCCTTTCATCATACTCAATTCATACCACTAAGTAAAAATGTTTTTTCCCATATATTTTCCATCCACAACATCAGGTACACAAATTTAGGTCTAAAACAAGAGGATTTGTAGGGAAAATGGTAGTTTTAAAGTGTTTATTCAATAATATTGATCCATACTATATGGCATAGCTTAATCAGAGGAATGATTATGTAGAGGGAGTTTAGAGATATAAAATAGTAAAAGGAGTAGTGTTTTTTTGTATCTTAGGAGATAAAAACCATTTATTCTCTACTTATATCTCACTGGCATGTTAAGAGGACCCCATAATTTCATATTTATACCATACAAGAGAAGGTGAATGGAGGCCCAAGCTCTTACCCATGGAAAGTAGACTCAGGGAGATAAACATACATGGAATTTATCTAGAGATTGAATGCCTATCCTTTATGAAGATTATTTAAGAAGTTAAGGAACCTCTATGTCCCTCTCATCTGTATAGGTCAATTTAGAGTCAACTATTTTTAAAGGATTTTTCCTTGTTTGCTAAAACTATTCATGGATCCTATATGAGCAATTTTTGTAGAGCCTTTCCATGGTGGTTTCAACATTAGATTAAAATGTGTGAGCTTATGTATCTTGAAAATCTCCTTGACTAGTTTGTGTGCATGACCTGTAGACCAATTTGTGTAAGGAACAAAGTTTGTTATCTCCATCAAAGGCTAAGGGGAGGGCTAATAAGTTGGTAAAGTCTTTTAGAGCTCACAATGCCTCCTTATTTAGATGTAAGGTTCAATAATCCACTTTTTACCACAAGACATCTCAAGAAAATAAGGTTGTCTATAAGCAAATTTCATTATATGACAAATATTATATGCATAGCTAAAGACATCTACAAGACTCCCAATGTGTCCCAAAGTATGTAATATTATGTTTTAGTGGTAATTAGATGTCCCCATAATATTAATTCAACTTTGTTAACTCTCATGATAGCTTCATAAGCCTGAAAACCACTTTATGTGTGTACAAGTTCACTTAGTCACCATTTAGCAGTTTTAAAGGTTTTTTAATGGATATTAAGGTTATTTTAAGTGTCCTAAGTTTCAATTTTAAGGATTTAATCACTGTATCTATGCCTCCAAAGGCTCATGATGGTTTGAGTAAAAGATTAAGGTTACCTAATATCCATTAGAGCTATATTGGTAGGGTCATTGGGCTTCATTACATATCATTCCCACACTTGTATTATTCCACTATGTTTCCACTATAATTACATTGTGCTAACGCTATTTCTATGTTCATTCCACTCCAACCTCCTCCACTGCTACCCTCCATCCATCTACCATCCATTCAATATTATAAAATTCCAAGGTGACCTCCATACTTATTTTAAACCATTGTGATCAATAATATTAGTAATTTTAAAGTATATATAGCTATATAATATCCTGAGGGTGAAAAATGTACACCTACAACGAGCCTTGAGGCTATCATATCAGGTTTTCATGAATGACTAGGCAGACTATATAAGGGTATGAAAGTTAACATGTACATCATGGGATATTAATCCTAAAAAGTTTTATTGATGATGTGATCTACCCATGCCACATGTTTCAAACACTATACAAGCCATCTCCTTCCTAACACAAGCCTAGTAACAAATCCTATTTAGAGTCAGAGGTAAAGGAAGGAAATAGTTAGCATTATTAGCATATAGTAGTGTTTCTACCTTATATGAGATTATATAGGTAGAACCCATATAAATTAGACCAAGGTTCACATTTTTTATGGTGTAAATTGGATAACCGTTACCCCTGAATAGGTAGAATGACATCATCATAGTCATGAGAGTAAACAATCATATGTAAATGAGAGGCTTAAGCTCAAATGAAAGATGGATTATGTAATAAGGTAGTGTTGGAGGACTATAAACTATGCATTATATTAATTTTAATCATGTTTTAATAAAATATAACTCAACAAACACCTTCAGAGGTAATGTTTCAAGCCACATTCAAAGTTTGCATGCTCGAGTGCACTATTAATAAGTATATTGGAGCTAGTTTGGGATAAAAGAATGGTTTGGTGCCCTTAAAATAATAACAAAGCAACAAAAACTCGTGTATATTGATATAAAGGAATATTATAAGAGATCATGTGTTTAATTTTATAGTAAAAATAGTGGGTATACCCACTATTTTATCTCAAAACAAGGCTTGTCTGTGGTAGGCATATAATGAGTTAAAGACCCATCTAGGGTACATGAGGTCTATAAGAAATATGGGACCCATATATGGTATATTATAAATGAATAATTATGTAAAATTTCCTCAAAAACCATCTTAAGGTCTACCACATAGATTTGTATTCAAAAACCTTGGAAATATGGTGACACAATTTGGAAGACAGTCTTTCACACAGACCTTAGTGAAAACTTGTGACCTATAATATTTATTGTGACCAATATAATTGACAAAATGAGGAGTGTTATCACGGTTTACAACCAAAAAAATATTTTTTTAACTTCTATGAGGTGGAAAACTTGATCAAAATGCTATAAAACCTAACTTGAGCCAGTCTATTGACATACAAGAAGTTCAAGGGGCATGTTAAAATACTCACCTACTCTACCACAAGAATGCTAAGAGCCAAATATATTAGGGACGTTTAATTATAAATATTTACTAAACATTCATGTTAGGTTGATTGGAAGCAATCGGATAGGCTATATAAATGAATTTTAAGAAAATAAAGACTCAAAATTGCCTACAAATAACCCTAACCTCACTTTCTAATGATCATATATCCAAGGAGACTTTGCATGGTAATCCATAATATTCATGAGTGATTATGGGTTCAATGACATAAACATATATGGCATTTGTTTTAGGTTTGGACATTCATACTCTATAAACCATCATTAATATGGTGGACATCTCAAACCCTGAATAAAGCCTATAAATGACTTGATGATGAACTGTCACATAAAAAATTTCAAATGGAGGGATTAAAACATTAAATAACCTTCAAGGTGTTATTAGGTCCTATTATCACCACCATGACTCCTTGGTTGACACATGTAGGGTCTTGATTATATCAAAGAGGCCTAGAGAAGCTAGTTTGAGATCAAGGATTAGGATACAGAGAATATTCACATCCAAAATGAGTTGGAAAATGGAAAGCAACTCCCAACTTACCTAAATAAGCATTATGGTGGTCTCCATGCTAACATTAATGACTATTCCATTAGATAGAGATGTGTAGGTGTTGCAATACTTAGTTATATGCACTACAAGGAGGATAATTAGCACAATAAAGAAAATAATTCTACTTTGTATGGTATATAAGGTGTTTTCCAAATCATACATGAGGTAAGTATGGTTTATATCTCTAATATGTAAGACAAAGCCCATGGCTTAGGTTTATAGACAAGATAAACCTTTAAATCCCATTAGGACTATGATTTCAGAATTGAAACAAAAGACAAGTTAGGAAATGTGGATGCTCAAAAGCTAAAAGAGAAGGGATACCAAAATATTTGAGGGCCCTTGGATAGTTTTAAGTTCGTAAGGAATTCATCAAGGTGGGAATTTATGCTTTTAGACATGTAAAGATTATTCAAAGAGAAAATTCTAAATACAAGGAACACCTTTAAGTGCTTACCATAACTTAAGGGTTATTCATGGGGAGTTTAGATTTTCATTGGAGGTGAGAGGGCCTATTGGCTTAGAATTGGTGTAATTAGTTTAAAAACCCAAGCTTAGATCTCCATGAACTAGGGATAATAATCTTAAACCCCCTAAAACCTCCCTTAAACCCTAATAATGACATGTCTAGAGAGGTTTAAGAAAAAATGTATTCTGTTGGTCATAAGTTAATGGTATATCACTTATATCATGTAGGAAACTTAGAAGGGATTAAAGTCATGGTCTTGGATGGTATAGAAACCATACATACATCTATTAAAAGGATAAATTTGTAGGGTTTTAGTTAGGATTCACATTACAGAGCCTACGAAAAAGTTCTATATCATGGGAGGAACAAGTTTAGGACTTATTATATTCATTAAATTATAAAAACATTCATAGAATTACTTATAAGTGTTATCATCATATCCATCTAAGTTTTTAGTCTATAAGGCAGTCTAATTTGCCTTGTCATGCAAGGCTACTATGTGTTATAGATAAATAACACTTAAGGGATCACAATGTCAATGCACTAGATGTTATCCAAGGATTATATAAGTTTAATTAGATGAATTTGGATCCTAAGTTCAATTATTTGATCACTAAAATAGTGGATATGAGTATAAATTTGTAGAACAAACTACACAAGCCTACATATCATGTAAATGAATGGATCTAGTGAGCCAAGGGTGGTGTGAATCCATTTATGGCTAATATCCATGTATTTTAATAGTCATATAGTCAATCCTAAACCAAAATTGAATCCATTATGGTAGGTCAAAGGAATTTTTATAAACCATTTAACATGTATATTAAAATAAAGGCTTCTCAATGCCTCAAGTAAACCTATTTACACCCCATATGTGTTGCATAACTATGAAAGGAGGGAATTTTGAGCTATTTTTAGAATATTAAAGGCGTGAATGAGGTTAATATAGGTATTTATAGCCTTTACAACACCAATATTGGGATCATCAATGGAGTGTCAACACTTAAGGAGAGGGACAAGACTGTGTAACTACCCTATGCTACTTTGGGATCATTGATGACCCATCCTATGCCTATATTTCTCTTTCTTGTCTTCCAAATTCTCTATAAAATTAAACATTGAGATATGTTTTTCCATCCCTTATTTGGGTGTATCAAATGTATTCCAAAATCAATTTGTAAACTCTTTTGAATCTATAGAAGATAGTTTGAAATTCTTGTTGAATGCTAGTGTACTCTTTGGGAGTTATATTTGTACAATTTATGCATGGCATGATCATCTATAGGTCCTCTCATGTGCCTATATTTTAGATATCAGTTCATTTTAGGATATATTAAGTGTTAGGAATTAGTATTTATATTAAAGTGTCATAAGTCCATAGTGTCTTACACAGACCTATCACCTTTGGTCCTTCAAGTTATAGGTTCATGCCCAACCTTAATACAAAACATTCATGATAGAAATCATTTATGAGTCTAATTATTCATTATCTTCATTAGGTTCACTATTAGTTATAAAAAAATATTATTAAGAGTGGATCCTTCATCATTTGGTGCATCACCACCTAGAGTAGATCTTTTATATTAGTTTTCATTTCTTTCCCTTTTCCTTATAATAGATTTAGACCTTATAAAGATTTGGATTGTAAAATTAGGAGATCAAAACCAATGGAAACTAGAGGTTTGACCTAAAAACTAGAAAACCCATAATATGAAGTCACTCTCATATTGGAATAGGTTTGAGAGTAGGACTTGAACACTTCTCTCCTTAGATAGGGTGCAACTTAGAACTTGAACAGGGACCAAGTGAATAATTTTGTAGATTGGGGTCTAATGGGTGGTGTATTATTAGAGTAATGATTGGAGATAAATTAAGTTTAATTATTTATGGGTGTTTGATCCTTGTCAATAACCATTTCAATATTCTTATAATCTTCTTGAGATTATATCTCAGTTACAACCTCATTTTCAACATTCTCAACTAAGACCTCTATCTTATATTGAAAGTCATATTGATTCATCCTCAAAGATGGAATAACCTTAGGTTATTGGGGAATGGGAAATGGGGATTTAATAGGCATAAGGTATTCTTTAGGCTCAAAATATATAACACTCACCTCCTCCTATTTTTCCCAAGGTTGAACTACTTAGTTACAAGTTAGGACATTGAAACTAGTAGGTTCATCTAGAGATTGAATTAGATCCCTTGGAGGCTCCATCTAATAATGGTCAATGACTTCATGAAGAAAATAACACAAGAGGGATGATACAATAAATAATATGGTTATTGAAGAGTGATGGGAGGAAATTCATCCATAAGACTTGGTATGGTATAACCAAGAGTCATAGCCCAAAAAGGCCTCCAAGATGGAATAACCTTATTTTCATGAGGAAGGGTAGGTGTATCTAGAAGGAAAATTGGAATGTAATAAGTTTGACTAAGGGTAAGAAGAGATGGATAAGGTTATTTGGGTTGGATCTCTTGATTCTCCCACCTCATTAACCTATCTACCCACTACCATATCATGGTTATCATTTCACATAATTCATAACATATTGATTTTCTTCACTAACTAATACCCACCTAATATCAACATATGTATTGCCTTCCTCATCTTCTTTATGAGGTGAAAAGGTATCACATCTAACTCTCTATCCCACAATCTAATAATCCTTTTAAACTTTAACATATTTTGATTAAATTCCAATAGGGATATGGTAGGGGAATCATGATTTTGAGTTGTAAATTGAGTAGGAGGAGGTGAGTATGGTTATTGAAAGTCTTGATAGGGCTATTGAGATGCATAATTATGGTCATAATGAGGCTGATAAAGATCATTATAAAGCTAATAACCATCATACTATTGGTACTAAGGTTAAACATAAGACTAATAATGCTCATAATTTGGATTATAAGGATTAATATACTACTGATAAGGCTCATCAACATCCATGAAATTGCCATTTTATTTAAAGTGAGACATAAAAACAACATTAGGATAGTGCAATGAAGATACACTTACCTGGAAACTGTGCCTGGGATACCATAATCAGTTTATATAACTTGAAGATAACATTTATAATTTTAATACCTCCAAATTATAATCTATATAATAACAAAAATAAAAAATCCTTACACTATGTTGGACTGATTTCTCCTTAGGAGTGCCAAAAACTATTAATTACTAGACTTACACCCTTATGAAGGTAGTTTCAAGCATTCAAATTATGAAGTAACATGGAGACAATCCTAGGATGTGGGTGGCCTAATAGATTTATTAAATATCTATATTTTAAGGGTTAGTTCCCCTTCATGTATAATTTAGGATCCATACTTTACACTATTATCTTGTAAGGGAAAAGAGAAGATGGTAAATTGAAAGGAAAACCTATCTAACTAAGGTGATACACCAAAATGTGTCCTCTACTTATCTAATATGAAATAAAAAGGATGAATAAGAACATGGACCTGATTACACTTCTCAAATGATAGTATCCATACCTCATTATTTTATATAGAGGCTTGGCTTGATGCATGATCTAAGTTAGCTAGTCAATAGGTATCTCAAAGAAATTAAGGAAAGCTTAAATTTTCCATACATACAAGATGATTTAGGCACATTATGAAACCTAGAAAGATGAACTAAAATCTATAAATATGTAAAGAGGAAAGAAAATAATGAAAGGAAACATACACTATCACTGTTATTGACCAAATTTTGGCCCTTCAGGCCAATATTGGCACCCCTATTTGACAAAACTGTCTAAAACCTATAGCTTTGGCAAGGTCCAGTACTTAGATTTTTTATGGAAGAAGTATTCTTTGACAATGCCCAAAACAAATTTAAAAGTCTATTTCTTTGATAAATTTATTTTTTGGTGTTTACTAAGCCTTTCCAAATTCTCTCAAGTTTTGCTTTAATCCTTTGCTAAATTCTTTCCGAATTTTTGTCTAAAACAATTTTCCTTAAGTGTATTTATTTCCTATATTTAATTTTCAACTTTTTTGAAGGGTAGTTTTCAATTTTTTCGATGGGACATTTTTAAAAGGCTAAAAGGAATTTTCTCAGAGAAATGATCACTGAAGTTTTTATGAAGGGTAATTTACAACTTTTTTAAAGGGCACTTTTGGAGCAAAGGACTGATACACTTTTCCTAAAAGGACAATTCTACAAGAAAGTGGACCTTTTCAAAAACTCAAAGGATATCTTCTTCAATAAAAGTGTCCTATACCTTTTTCTCTAATAGTACTTTTTCCCTTCGAAAAGGGTCCATTTCAAAAAATCCAAAGGGCCATTTCAAAGTTGAAGGGTTCATTTTGACTTTCCATAAAGGTAAAAGCACTTAATAGATTTTTGAAGGATTTACATCGATAAAAAAGGCTTAAGGAAATTTCACTATAGAAAATTATAAAGATATAAAAATCCATAGATGAAAAGTTTGAAGAGGAGGGTCCTTTTCCAAAAGGCTAAAGGGTCACTTGTAAAAATTCCAAAGGTTCATTTCAGGACAAATTGTCCAAAAGAAAAGATCATTTAGATATGTCAAAGGAATGTAGAGAGAAGAAAACAACTATGGAAAAAATGTCCAAAATAAAATAGGATGATGAAAATATTGAAGACAAATGACCACAGACAAATTGTTTAAAAGAAAAGATCATTTAATAATGCTGAAGGAATTATGTGGGAGAATACATATAGGAAATAAATGTCTAAAATAAATACCCAAAAGATGATATTCCATAGAAAGTTAATTTAAAGCTATGGAAAATAGCCATTAGAATCAAGATCTTGGTGGGAACCCAAATATTAAAAAGAGGTAACAATTGTAACAAAACATAATTGATGCTTCTGTTCAGTCTTAACAAAACATGACTAATGCTTCTATTTAGTCATAATAACTTGTAATTGATGCATCTATTTAGTTTTAACATCTGAAAATGTAACAGATTCTCATCTAAGATGACACATGTCCAAGTGATTAACCTTGATTTCTTTAATATCTCCCAAAGGATATATATATGCATTATTTCAGCTTGTTTAGGATCCTCCATTGGTTATTGGGGAAACTCTATCTAGATTTGTACCCAAAGAATTCTTGAAGAGATATACAAGTGTGATTACCTCTCATATGTTGTAATATTGAGTAACGATTAAATCATTTTTGGTCTAGTCTAGTAAAATATTGTCTTTTCTAGCTTGTACTCTTGATGGTCTACCAATTTATAGAAAGAATATTGTTGTAGGTCTTTGCTAGTGTTTCTTTTATAAGTGTAGATATATCATAGAAGTGGTTCGTGATTGTATCCCTTTTGGAATCATTCATTCCATTCCTAAGAATTGCATACCTTGTTTAATCTATCACATGAAATATTTATCTAGCAATGGTTCTTGAGTTGTGAGTCCTATGCAAGAAAACACCTTATTTTGTCTTTAAGTAGTGGTTTCAGTCAAATGTGAAGATATCATACATTGGTGTATCACCACTTGTTTCTCATAGTCATTTTCCTTACCTTTTTCATACATAGTTATGAGTCAAAATATATCTTTAAAGGTGCATCAAGGGAACTAGCCCTTTATATAGAGATTCATCTCAACAAAATTATCACCCATAGCAAGAGAGATGTTTACATTATGCCACTTGGATGAGGATATTTGATAATTTACTAAAGTGTGTGATTCTAAGTGTCAACAATTTTTGGAATTCTCGATGGGACCTCCAAGTCTTAGAATATTATTTGAGATTGGTGTAGGTCTTTGCATAGTGAAAGTTGAAAAAATCATCTACATTCATCACCTAGTCAATCCATTTAATAACTCAAGTCTTTGGTTTATAACCATTCATTATTTACATGCCAAAGGGAACCACTAGATCTACTAATTGTGTACCTTTTGAGTTTGTACAACTACCTCCATATTCCACCAAAAGTGTAGGATCATAAACACTCATCTTTACAAAAGAGATCTTGTGTCTAAAGATTCTAAATTTGTGTTACATTCCATTATTAACATCCATATTCATCATTATAAAATGGATATAATACAACCCTTTATTCCTTTCACTGGGGCATCTCCCTAAAATCTTGCCTGATAGGATCAAATTCTAGGAGCAACCCTCAAAAGTGTCCCATATTTCAATGGTGATGGTCCTATTTCTACCATTGAGAATATTAGGAATATAGTAAAAAAATTTAATATTCACAACCTCACCCAAGAAAATGTAGATATTAGGTTTTTAGCCTTGCCTTTTAAAGGTAAAGTTTTGTATTGGTATGGGACCCTACCTATAAATTCTATTAGCTCATGGGATGAATTGGGATATTTATTAGCTAATAGGTTTGGGGAAAAGAGTGATCACCTATCTATAGATGATAAATTGACCACAATCAAGAGGGAACCACATGAATTCATGAAATATTTTAATACTATGTTCCAAAAAACTTTGGATAGAATCCTAATTCTTGTGAGGTCAGCCTTAAATTATGCATTTTTATACTACTTGAAAGAATTGAATAGTGATATTACCATGATGATTCAATCTATAGGTAGAAACACATTTCTTGTTGCCTATGAAATAGCCATAATTGTTGATAATTTTATTTTCCAAGTGAAAAAGATATCTCCTAGACCTCTAATGCCACTATTCCCTTATTTGCATTCTCTTAGTCAAGGTGCATTGCCCACTTTAGCCCCTTAGCCTAATCAAGAGAGGCCTACTAATTATCCTTAAA
Source organism: Torreya grandis (assembly GCA_037957365.1). Taxonomy (NCBI): domain Eukaryota; kingdom Viridiplantae; phylum Streptophyta; class Pinopsida; order Cupressales; family Taxaceae; genus Torreya; species Torreya grandis. The sequence goes on from JARHVA010004211.1 coordinate 309,270, forward strand.
ATAAAATACATGAAGATAAAATATTACTTAAAAGTGTTAAAAATGAGCTAGTTTACCTCAAAATACAACAATCTCAAGGTTATAGGCCATATCAAAGATACAATCAGTTTAAGCAAACAAGTAGAGCTCCTTTCCAAAATAATGCACAAGGACAGGGTCAAATCACCCATGTCAAGCCTTATGAAAGATTTAATCCTAATTATCCTTCATACTCAAAATAACTTATCCCTAATAAAAATAACTTATTCTAAAAACATCCCAACTATCCATATTTTGACCATGGTCAAGAAAAAGTGACTTATGCAAATGAAGTGCACAATCCAAACATGGTGATGCAAGGTGACCAACCTTCCCAAGCTTCAAATTTTAAAGGATATATGAAATTATGGGTGGAAAATGGGTAAAATAAAAATTATTATACCCTCATAAATAATTTTAAGGGTGAGTTTTTTTCCATCAATTACTTGTCAAATTCAAACAACATCAATGCTAGTGTCGCTACCAACACTAGATCAAAGAAGAGGGTTATGGATGAAGTTTAGGGAACAAATCAAGGACATTTTGTGAACCATAAATAATATCCTATGTTAATTTATACTTAAAATTCCTAAATTTTAATAAAATTATAGGATTGCAAACTTTAGGCCAGCTTCTACAACTTTATCTCCACAAGATACATCACATGGTGCTAATGTTCATAAAGAGAACTCCAAGGTGAGTAATCCTTCCATTAATGTGGTGGACCAGATGAAGAATATTCATACGAATATTTAATTTTTTTATTCTCTAAAATTACTATGTAAAAAATGTATACTTCAAAAATAATTATATGGATTGGGCAAACAGGTTGGCCCATCTAGAAATGACAATGTCATTCTGGTAAATGGAACTCAATCTATGGATGGTCAAGTGAAGAAAAATGAGAAGAATCATCAGTTTTACCTAAATATAATTATTGGTTATTTATTGGTTCATAATTTAATTATATATAATGGATCAATCACATAAGTTATGCCCAAATGCATAGCAAATAAACTAGGCCTCAAGTACAAACCAATGACTAAAGGAGTTTTATAATTGGATGTATCACAAGCCAAGACTTTGGGGATAGTTAAAGGTTTGAATTTAATAATTTATTACTACCCTAAATTTTCAATTCCTCATGATGTGGTGGTGGTATATTTCCCTCCTTATTTTTCTCTTTGTTTATTAAGAGACTTCACATCCAAGATAGGTGGATATTTGGTAGCTAATTGGTCCTACATGGTGTTCAGGACAAAATATGGCACTAAGGTGAATATTAAGTCAAAAAATATACATATAAATAAATTAGAACCATATTAACCTAAGCTTTAAAATGTTAAATATTCCATTATTGATGAAGAGGAGCTTCAGATTGACCAATCTCCATGTTCTTCCCTCAAGGGAGTTTTTAATTTGTTCTTAGATGAGTGGGGAGATGATAACTATGAACATGATCCTTACAATTATATTGAATAATATAGTATTAGAGTCTATTATATGCATGATGAGGACTCTTTAATTCATAATTTGATTAATCTAAGTGAGTATGTGAATGGCTTGTGGTAGCTCTTCTTTGATGGATCTGGAAGCAAGATGGGGGTAGGTGGTGGAACTATGCTGGTTTCACCTTCCAAGGAGAGGTATTATTCAACATTTATATTTAAATTGTCATGCACTTGTAATGTGGTAGAGTATGGTGCCCTTATACATGGCATTTAATGGGATATAAAAATGGGAATTAAATAACTACAAGTATATATGGATAGTGATCTTATTATGAATCAAGTTAGAGGGTATAATTTCATGAAGAACTCCTTGCTCAAGTCATACAAGCATAGAGTGTGGGATCTTGTAGAAGACTTCCAAGCCTTAAAAATAACATCCATACCAAGAGAAGACAATAATCATGATGATAGGTTGGATTATATTGGATCTTGGTTTGATGTTTAAAAGGGCATAAAGGAAGATAAAAACCAGCCCCATCTAAATGTGATTATGAGACCATCCATACTAGAAAATGTCACCAATTGGTATGTCTTTTATAGTTACTAGTAGATAGAAATTTTTATACAAGAAGAGGATAATTTTTATTCCAAGAATTAATCTAAACTACAGCAATAATATGGAGGGAAAATTGTCTAATTTAAGTCCAACAAACTTCCTAAAGGCTTAGTGACTCTTGAGAGCATATTCAATGAAGATGACCAGATCATCAAGGAAAAGGTAAGCATATATACCAAGTAGGAAAACTATGAGAATGTTTATATTTTATAATATAAATTTATTTCACTTGGGAAGGTATGTACTATCGAAGAGCAACATGCTTTCATTGAATTATGCAAAGAATTTGTTGATGTATTTCCATGGGCATATATTGATTTAAAAGGTTTTTATCTGAATCTATCTCAACATACTATAGAGTTAGATGAGAATTAAAAGACTATTAAGAAAATTAAAAGGATAATAAATCCCAAGATTGAGCCTCTTATGAAGAAGGAACTCACCAAACTGATTGAGTCTAAAATCATCTTTCCTATTAAGCATTCATCTTGGTTGGAAAACCTGGTTCCTATTAGGAAAAATAATGGAGAAACAATGTTATGTGTTGATTTTAGGGACTTTAATAGGTTATATTTGAAGGATGATTATCCCCTCCCTTGTATGGATCAAATTCTATAAGTGGTAGTAGGTAGTGAAAGGTTTTCTCTCCTAGATGGTTATTCTGGGTACAATCAGATTTTGATGAAAGAAAGTGACCAATACAAGATATCTTTAACCACCAAATGGGGCACATATTCCTATATGAAGATGGAATTTGGGTTTTCATATTATATTTATACCTTTCAAAATGCAATGGATATGTGTTTTCAAGGATTAATCAATGACATTGTATTGGTATATCTTGATGATGTGATAGTTTTCTCCAAGGAAGAAAAAAATCATTTGAATCACCTAAGGCATATTTTTGAGAGGTTTAGAGAGTTTTGGATCTTTATAATCTAAAATAAGTGTGTTATTTTTGTTCATTAATACAAAATCTTAGGCCAAATTGTTTCCAAGAAAGGTTTGTCTATTGATCTCGAAAGGGTAAGTGTCATCTTGGCATTATCCTTGCCTAAACATAAGAAAGTTTTTCAAAGTTTCTTTGGAAATATTAATTTAATTAGGAGGTTTATTACTAATAGTTCTAACTTTTTAAATCCATTAACCTCCATTCTAAGGAAGGATGAGGTGTTCACTTGGAAAAAAATGAGAAAAGAAATTTTTGAAGAGATAAAGCAAGCCATTGCCCAAGCTCCAACTCTTACAAGTCCTAACTTCTCCAAATATTTCAACTTTTATACTTTTATAAATGAAGACTTTATATTTTTAATGCTTACTCAAGAAAATGTTGAAATTTTTTAACAACCTATTTCCTTTTTTAGTCAAGGTTTAGAAGGCTATAAAACAAGATACACATATGTTAAGAAATAAGTGCTTTCAATTATAAGGAGTTTGAAAAATTTTAGGCATATGTTATCTAACAAAAAGATTCACATTTTTTTGCCTCATCATAGTTTAAAAGACTTTTTATTGAATATAAATTTGAATGAAAATAGGGTAGGATCAATCATAAGGATGATGGAATATGATGTGGAGATCAAAACTGCCAAGTTAGTGAAAGGAAAAGGACTATGTGAACATCTCACTTTAGACATGAAAGAGAAAAAAAAACTATTTTGGTACTTCATGATTAATTTGTATCAACTAAACCTTCATATATGATAATTTAGACATAGGACATGATCCATTTCTTTCAAACTGGTGAGTGCCCACAAGGTCTTGATAGGGATAAAAGAAGGTACTTTGGACTACAATCCATTACTTATGTACTTTTTGATGGAGTGTTTTTTTAAAAAAGACTTTTTAGGTGTGTTTTTGAGATGCATTTATTTGGATAAAATTGATAAAGTATTTCATGAATACCATGATAGACTAGCTAGTGGTCATTTTGTTCCAAGAACTATAACTGCTAAGATTATGAGAGCTGGTTACTTTTGGCCCAACTTGTTCAAAGACACCCATGCTTGGGAAAGAAAATGACACAAATTTTCTCTTTACTATGGAAAAAAAAATCTAGCTACCTTTCCTCTTCATCTAATCTAAGTTGAGAAACCCTTCATGCAATGGGGTTTTGATTTCATAGGGCTAATCAATCCACCTTCTAGTGTTGGGCATAAGTGGGTGTTGACTACCACCGATTACTTTATAAGATGGGTGGAGTATATAGATATTAAGGAAGATAATGAAAGTTTAGTCCTTGAATTGTATGAAGGTATAGTAACAAGGTTTTAATCTACTTCAATCATAATATAAGATAATGCATTGGCTTTTCTAGAAACAAAAACAAGTGAATGGGATTTAAAGCATGCTATCTGATTTATAACCTCCTCCAATTATTACCCCAAAGTAAATTAGATAGATGAGTCCATGAACAAGAATCTAATCAGGATTATAAAGAGTACAACAGAGGAGAATCAAAGGATTGGCATACCATGTTAAAGATAACCCTTTGGGATGATAAGATCACCCCAAAAAGATCAATTAGGAACTCACCATTCACACTTGTATATGGAAGAGAAGCTAGACTTCCTATCTCACTTGATTTCTAGCTTTAGATATTACCTATCATCTATAATTGATGGAAAATGATAGCATGGAAGTCAGGTTATGTGAGTTGATAGAGCTTGAGGAGATGAGAAGTCAATATTTGCACTCCATAACAACTCACTAACAACAAACAAAGAAATATTTTGATAAGAAATCCATGTCAAAGAGTTTCAAAGAAGGATACATTGTCCTAAAATGGGATGAATATAGATCCAAGCTTAGAAGAGAGATAAAGTTTGATGCTTTGTAGAGTGGCCCATACATGATCACATAGTGCAAATAACACAATGCTTTCCAACTCTCAAAGTTGGATGGAGAGGAGATGCATATCCCAGTCAATGGGATATATCTAAAGAATTGTTACTAAAGTTATCCTTTTTTTTGTACGTAGTTCCCTGCTTTCTTAGTGTTCCCTAAGTGCTTATGCACAAGTGTAGGTTTCTCATTACTTTCTTTGTGTTATTTTTGTGTGCTCTTGTTTTTGTTACTTGGTGTGTTTGCTTTGTTTTTTTTTGTTGTGGCATAAATTTATTAGCCACCTTTAAGTATATATTGACTCCATGCCAAATGAGCTATTTAGGCTAATGATTTGGTTAATATAGTAGGCATACTACCCCTATGAGTCACCAATTTGTTGACCAAATTTTGGCCCTTAGGTCAAAATGGGGAACCCCTATTTGAATAAACAATCTAAGCCTATACCTTTCGCCAGGTCTAATATTTAGATTCACTTTAGAAGAAGTGTTCTTTGACAGAACCTATAACAAATGTACAAATCTATTCCTTTCAAAAAGATCATTTTTGGTCATTGTTAAGCCTTTTCCAAATTCTTTCAAGTTTTATTTTAATCTTTTGCTAGAAAATTTTAGAATTTTTGTCCAAATAAATTTTCCTTCAGTGTATTTCTTTTAAACATTTCATTTTCAATTTTTTTGAAGGGCACGTTTCAATTTTCCAGAAGCGGCATTTTCAAAAGGCTGAAAGGAATTTTCTTAGAGAAATGATCACTTTAGTTTTTCTGAAAGGTAATTTATAACCTTTTTGAAGGGAACTTTTGGAGCTACAGACCGATACACTTTTTCTAAAAGGATCATTATAAATGAAAGTGAACCTTTTCAAAATCTTGAAGGATATCTTCTTTAAGAAAAGTACCTTATACATTTTTCTTGAAGGGTATTTTTTCACTTCAAAAAAGGACCATTTCAAAAAATTTAAAGGGCCATTTCAAAGCTAAAGGCTTCATTTTCACTTTACAAAAATGAAAAGTCACTTGAAATATTTTTGAACGATTTACTTTGGGAAAAAAGGCTGAAGGAAATTGCTTGATAGAAAAGTCTAAAGATAGAAAAAGTCATCGATAAAAAGTCCTCAGAGGAGGGTCATTTTCCAAAAGGTCGAAGGGTCACATGTAAAAATTTTGAAGGTCCATTTTATGACAAATTATACAAAAGAAAAGTTCATTCTAATATGCCAAAGGAATGTAGAGAGCAGCAAATAGCTGTGGATAAATTTTCTGAAAGCAAATACGATGATGACAAGTCCAAAGATAAATGGCCATAGACAAATTATCTAAAAGAAAAGATCATTTCAAGATGTTGAAGGAATTTTATAGGAGAATACATACAAGAAATAATTTTTTGAAATAAATATCTAAAATATGATGGCCCACAAAAATTTAATTTCAAACTGTACAAAATAGCCATTGGCATCAAGAGCTTGGTGGGAACCCAAAGATGAAAAAGAGGTAATAGTTATAACAAAACATAACCAACGCTTCTATTCAATTGTAATAAAACATAAATAATGCTTTTATTTTGTCATAAAAAATTGTAACTGATGCATTTTTTTATTTGTAACTCCTATAAATGTAACTGATTCTCATCTAAGATGACACATGTCCAAGTTATTTCCCTTAATTGCTTTACTCCCTCCCAAAGGCTATATATATGCATTATTTTAGCTTGTTTAGGATCCTGTACTAGTTAATAGGGAAACTCTAGCCAAATTTATACCTGAAGAAATCTTCAAGAGATGTACAAGTGTGATTGCCTCTCATATGCTATAATATTGAGTAATGATTAAATAATTATTGGTCTAGTCTAGTGAAAGATTGTCTTTTCTAGCTTGTACTCCTAATGGTCTACCAATTTGTAGAAAGAAAATTGTTTTAGGTCTTTGCTAGTGTTTATTTTATAGGTTTAGAGATATCTTAGAAGTGGTTCAAGATTGTATCACTTTTGGAATCATTCACTCCCTTCTTGAGAATTGCATACCTTCTTAAATCTAGCATATGAAATATTGATGTAGCAATGGTTCCTGAGTTGTGAGTCATGTTCAAGAAAACACCTTATTTTGTCTTTAATTAGTGTTTTTAGTCAATTGGGAGTATATCATACATTGGTGCATCACCATTTGTTTTTCATAGTCATTTTCTTTACCTTTTTCATACATAGTTATGAGTTAAAAGAGAGCTTTAAAAGTGCATCAAGGGAACTAGCCCTTTATCTAGAGATTCATCTGAATAGAATTGTCACCTAAATCAAGAGATATGTTTCGATTTTTACACTTGAATGAGGATATTTGAGCATTTCCTTAAGGGTGTGAATCTAAGTGCCAAAAACTATCATTCATCAACTAACCATAAACATACATTATCACAAGCTTTGAGGAGGCATGAATTCAGACTTATTAATCTAAAATAGGTAAGTAAAAGTGTTTTTGTGATCATGGAATTACCAGAAGTTAGGTTAAGTATTCTTTTAAAATGAAAAAAATAGGCTTGCATATAGATAAAATGATGAGAGAGAGAGAGAGAGAGAGAGAGGAGAGAGAGAGAGAGAGAGAGAACCCAGAAACCATGAGATATGACATTTACTTATTCTACTTAAAATCCAATGTAGCATTCCTTGATTATATTTTCTTAATTCTCAAAAAAGTGGTGTATAGGTTAAGGTGAGACATATATTTAATGTTGAATGAGTCATTATCATTTAGATAGATAGATAGATAGAGAGAGAGATGAGAGAGAGAGAGAGAGAGAGAGAGAGAGAGAGAGAGAGAGAGAGAGAGAGAGAGAGATGAGAGAGAGAGAGAGAGAGAGAGAGAGATTGAGAGAGAGAGAGAGAACCTAGAAACCAATGAGATATGACATTTACTTTGTATACTTAAAATCCAATGTAGCATTCCTTGATTATCTTTTTTTTAATTTCTCAAAAAAGTGGTGTATAGGTTGAGTTGAGACATGTATTTAATGTTGGAGTCATTATCATTTAGAGAGAGAGAGAGAGAGAGAGAGAGAGAGAGAGAGAGAGAGAGAGAGAGAGAGAGAGAGGAGAGAGAGAGAGAGAGAGAGAGAGAGAGAGAGAGAGAGAGAGAGAGGAGAGAGAGAGAGAGAGAGAGAGTCCAAAAACCATGAGATATGACATTTAATTATTCTAATTAAAATCCAATGTAGCATTCCTTGATTATATTTTTTTTAATTCTAAAAAAATTGGTGTATAGGTTGAGGTCAGACGTGTATTTAATGTTGGAGTCATTATCATTTATTCTTAGTCTTTATCCCATACAATAGCATAGATATTTGATTGCACACACCTATATTCTCAATGAAGAAGTCACCTCCTTAGAAATAAGACTTAAAGTCTCATTACTCCCTCCATTTAAAACTTATTAAAATACACAAATGAGGTATTTCCACCCTAAATGGTTTGTTATAAGCTCTTTGATGATTGTTTGACTTTGTCTTTTAACTTGGCATTGGAGGGAAAGAAAGTCCTCTTACGAGTATTAGAGACATTTTCCAACTTTGAAACATTCTTATAAACACAACTTATTAAAGCTTGATTAGGAATATGAGGGAAAGATAAACATTAATAAATCCCTTTGAATAACTTTTATGCATCCATTTGGTGTTTTGCTAGCTCGAGTCCTTTTTAAGCAAAGAGGTATAGAAGAGAGACAATAGGTTTTATATCAAAAAATTAAAATTAACTCCATTTAAGGGTTTAAAGTATGAGTTTAGAAATAAAAATATAATTTGGAACTATCAGACCCTCCAAAATAGGTCATTTTTCTCTATTTTCTTGTTAAAGCACCCATTCCTTATAACCATAAAAACTAGTAAATCTCCTTGTCCAAAATATTTTACAAATCAACATGGAAAATTATGCACATTTTTTATCACCTTATGTCCCCTTCAAACTTGACAAAAAATTTCATGATCCAAATCCAAGTGTAAGTATTGTGTTTACTTCATTTTCCTCTCCAATTAGGCCTAATTTGCCTTCTTACGTCTAGAAAGAGAAAATTGGCCCAAATGGCCACTAGCATGTGTAGAATTGGCCAAATTTTTTTGATTAAATTTAATTGGAGTAAGACCATCTTCCATGTCAAATTTGGGATTTTTTAAGCTTGTTAAAGTAGTCAAACCATGAAATCACTTTACCACCTAGTCTTATTTTGAGCCTATTTGAGACAAACATGGAGAATGAGCCTAGTTTGACCACCTCCAAAATCTATTATATATTTTTTTAGAATTGGAATATTTTGAAACATCCAAAATTACCTCATAAATTATTAGGAAACTTTCTTTTTCTCATAACAACTAAAAAATTAAAGAAAACATGCAAAATAAGGCATTTATTATAGTCTGTACATGTGACATCAGTACCAAAGTACATGTGTATAACCTCCTTGGAGTTTTAAAAAACATAAAAAAATATTTTGATATCAAAATATGGCATTATATATGTATTCTAGGTCTACATTCTTTGACTAGTCGCAATAGGGGTTTTAGAAGGGTTTAAGACCTATTTCGGCTCTTAATAATTATTCAAAAAGAACAAACCACCAAATGACCTGCTTCAACTTGGAAAAACTTATTTAATGACCTCATAATCTATCATAAATTGATAATATTCCCATGTAAAGTGTGGGAGATGGTGTGAGTATGTGAAGTTGCTCCTTGGGTGCAGTTTATCTCTCTTAAACTTGAGAGAGGTCAAATTTGAATTTTAGGTATTAAAAATCAATCACATTTCTTAGAGAGGTTTATAAACTTACAAAAAAATATTTTCCATGGTGATATATCATTTTTCAGTGACTACCACCCTTTTGTATGCATCTGGTGTACTAGTCAGGTGGATTTGATTTTAAAGCCTGTCATTTGTTATTGGTCCTCAAGGGCATTAATTTGAAACCTAAGATTTGGTACAAAATGAAAGTATATTAAAAAAATTCATATTTTTATTTATTTACCCTAGGGCCCTCTATGGTATTTGGCATAATTTTTTATGCTTTTGAGTCCAAACAGACTCCTTAGTCTCAAGATTTCCTCTTGCCAATGGAGTGACCAAGGTCTGAGACAAAATAGTGGGTATGTATGTTGTTATTATGGGGTTTAAATGACCATGAAAATATTTATTAACTACTAATAATCCCCTATACCAATTATAAAATTATATTTATGCTTATATATCCCTCAAATCGCCATCTTACCTCATGATTGGTTGGGTCTGCTTATGTGAGAACTAGGCTTCATTAGGTCTGAGATATAATTTTGATCTTTTCCACATTTGTTAGTAGGTTTGAGTGTTTAAAATAATATGTTTATTATATTTTTAAAACCATTATTAAATTACCTTCACTCTTTCAAACCTATTTATAGTCATTTAACTATCTTCAAACCAAGTAGAAGCTCATAAAGAGTAGGTAGGCATGTAGTTGCTCTTTGACTACATGTAGAGGCCTTGAAACCTAGTTTGATAAATCATATACATGTTTCCTTTGGTTTTAGATAGATTTTATAACCTTATTTTTTATCTGAGGTGTAACTTAGAGTCTCACCTATACCTCTATTCTTCCCTTTAAGTTTGAACCAATCTATTATTATTATAGCTTGAAGGTGCTTGTTAGGGATCATGACTGTTATTCTATGCTTTAGGTATTAAATTGTCATAATTTATACTCTTTTATCTCATTAAATTATTTTCATCCCAATTAGGCTTAGGATCTTTTTAAACATACTTTTATCCTCCCTTTTATATCCTTTTACCTTACACCTTTCAAAGCATGGCTATAGGTGCTCATTAGATCTAAGTTTGAGTATACAATCTTCACCCTAGTGATTTCTACTTTCCATGATGCTATAAGGTATAAAAATCGATATGATTAGTATTTATAATTGTTTATAGGGTCTGTTTTCTCCTTCATGGCATTTTCAAGCCACTTATCTCTTTTACTTTCATGTATAGAGCATACATAATACTTTAGATGTCTTCTAGGACTATCAATACAATTCTACCTTTTTGTTAACTATCCAAGTATCTTAGTTGGTATTCAAAGGTTTTTATCACTTCCCAATTGTAATTAGGTTATGATTTTGATGCTTGAGTCCTATTTATGTTCATTAGATGTTGATCATGGTCTAAAATGAGGACTTATTAGCTTGAGGCCTATAGTTCTCATTTACTTTTTTAAGGATACAAGGAGACCTTATTGAGTTATTTAACTTCATAAACCTTTTCAAAACCACTACTCACTTATTCTAATTATCATGAGAGAATTTACACGCCCTGAATTCTCCTTAACTCACACAAGTTTCCTTCTCAAGATAATACATTATGTTTATTGCCTATATGTGTATATAGGTTGGATTTTAGTGATCATTCACACTACTATTGTAGATTCATAAAATAATATATTTACTTTGAAACATTTTTCCCTATGAATTTATATCCAATTCCACCCCCAAATAGATCACTAAGTAATCAAAGTCTCAACCATGAGTCTCATACCTATTTTGTTGACTTAGATCTTAATCAAGCTCAATTAGCTTAGCTATAGGTACACATTTATCCTTGAATTTGGTTTGGTTATCTCCTTTGGTTTCAATCAATTAAATTATTGTACTTAAATTCTTACATCATTAAACTCACATTTCACCTTCTTGATATGCAAGTAGATCACTTTGCATAGAAGTTTGACTCATAACTAAAATACATGGTTGTAGGTGCATATTTTGATTTATCTTCACTTTTATAGAATAATTTTCCTTCCAAGTATAATATTCGTTCCATTCTTTGATAACAATCTCAACTATGACCTCTTCATTTCATCTATTATCTTGACCTGGTCAAAAGGTTTTCATTGCAAAGAATTTTGACTATCTTAAGATATATGGCAGTAGGTAGTGATTAATGCTTGTATAGACTATAGGTGAAGATGTGAAATAATTTGTGATATGACCAATATGATACCAAAACCATTGAACATGTTCAATCTACCTCTATGCACCCAAATAATCATCCAAAATTCTTGATAAATAAAGGAAATCAAGCTTTTGATATTACCTTAAAAAATGCTAACTTACCTTAGTTTATGCTAAATTTAGTCTTAAGGTCTTCATATATGATTATATATAGTACCTTTGTAACCTTATGATCACTCACATCTCTAGTAAGGACCTAGCTCACCTTGAAAACTCATTCAGAACCATCATAACACATTCATAAGGGTATATAGTCCTTTGCTAGGTCTCTTAAGTTGATAAAATAACCTTTATATAGTCATGACTATATTATTAAGAATTAGAGGCTCTAAAGATATCCACTTTCTCTACTTAACTGATCTTCCTTCACCATGAACAACTTATGAACATTAAGAAACAACTCCTTAGTCTTGAAGAAAACTACTTAATCTTCATAAATCCTCAAAATGTTCTATTACCTACTATGATCAGGGTTAATTTTAAGAGGCCCTACTAGATAACCTATTGGAAATATTTGGATAATCTCAAGAAATTTGAATCATATTTTCATAAAATCCTCCATGAGTGATTGTGAATATATGATGATTATGGAGTGGAAATAAACATTTTTCTTTTTTCTCTACACAACTGTTTTATTGTACTAAAAATTAGATGCCAAATGGAACCACCAAAATTATACATCATAAGGTTATACTAAATGGATTCATAGAATGACTATTTCAGATGGCTATGTTAGATTTCTATGTCAAAAAACTCTATAAAATGGTTGTACTAAATGTTTATTTTTAATGATGAATTTGGGCCAAGCTACCAAGTTACCTACATGGCTAGTCAACTATATGGTTACTCAGTTGCCTCTTGAGTTATATAAATAGACCCTCATCCCTAATTTTAAACATTTTTCACATTAGATTTATTATCCCCCTTTAGCCTCACCCAAAACAATTCACTATGGTAAGAAAATACTTTTTGAAGAACTTACCAAGCCCATACATTTTGAGGATCATACATCAACCACTACTAGATGCATATAGGGCACAATAATTAGATTTCAAAATGTATCTTTTACTCCCTATATTCAATTTGCATACCTATATCCTAGAGAAATAAGAAGTTCATATTGTTCAAGGAGAGATTTTTTAATATGAAGATATATCAAATTTATAAGGGGTTTATAAGGGGAATTTATATTCCATATGTTAGGAGTTACCAAAAATGATGGTGCTATTCTTTTGTAAGTATTGCCATTATTTTAGACAAGTTGATACAAAAAACGTTAAATTAGGAACTGGTCAAGTTGCCTCAGGTAACCAATGTCATGGATCCATTAGACAACTTTAAAATTCATCCAAAATCATATGAGGTAGCCAAAAATGGGTTGAGAATGTCTATTGTGAAGATGTGGTGTGAAATTTAGGTGATAGGGATAATGAACAAAAAGAGATGGAAATTAAAATATGATCAATAAATTTAAAAAAAAATGAAACCCTTGGTGAGATAAAGTTTAAACTATTTCATGGAATTTAGGATTAGTGACCACCATATAGAGAGCCAAACCAAGATGAAGAATTCAAAGATAGCTTTGAGTACATAGAAATATTTTATTAACAGATATTTATGTTGATATTTCAATCATCATAAATGATCTTAGGAGAGGAGTTTATATAGGAAATCAATGTCATCCTGACAACTTTAATACCAAATGTACTAGTGATGTGGAAATTCTCGATCAACAAATCTATTATAGACTATATCTATGATGATAATATAGGGTGACACATCATAGATATAATTTGCAATGGATTTGTTAACTTGAGGCTTGACACAACACTAGTGTATTTTTTATTAAATTTTTGAGGATGAGATCAATTTCCTATAAAAATTCTCTCCCAAGATCATTTGTTATGATTGGTGCATCAATGTAAATATCCATTGACTAAATATTACCATGTACTAAGAGTTCTCTCTTAATTCCTTATATTAGTTTGGCTCTTTATATGGTGGGCACTAATCTTGAATTCCATGAAATAGTTCAATATTTATGTCACCAAGGGTTTCATATTTTTTATTGACTGATAATTATTCAATTATCGTCTCTTGTTTTTCATTATCCCTATCATCTAAATCACACCCCACATCTTCACAATAGACATTGTCAATCATTTTTTTAGCTAGCTCATATTATTCTAGATGAATTATGGTGTTATTCAATGGATCAATGACATGGTTATCCAAGGTAGCTTGACTAGTTCTTGATTTAATATATTTCTTATCATATTGTTTTTAAAACAAAGGCAATACTTTCAGAAGAAGCACCATCATTTTTGCTAACTCCTGACACATGGAATCTAAATTCCCTTTTTAAACCTCTTTTAAATTTTATTTCTCTTCATATTCATAAATATATCCTTTAAAAAAATGTGAAATTCCTATTTTTATATTATATTCAAGCAAATGTAATGGCGTACATGTAATGTTTTTTTTGTTATCCCTAATTCCATTGAAAGTAATTTTGGTATCCTTCATCAAGTGAGGTACATATAATGGTTTTCTATCTTTTAAGGTTTCAACCTTGGTTTCCTTAATATTTTAAATATTGTACTAGTAAGGTTTGGGAATTCAGTCCTTGATTTTTTCATTTTCCTTTCTTATTCACATGCAATTAAGTTTTAACTATGGTGAATGTTCTTAAAGTTCCATTTGGCACTATCATTTATTCTACCATTCAACACTATCATTCAATACTTTTATTTGGCACTATTAGAGGTATTATCATTTAGATCCTTTGATTTAAAAATTGGTGTTCACTATTTAATATCACCATCTGATTCCTCATTTGAGTTTTATCAGTTGCCTTGTTTCATGTCGTGGGATAGGGATATATATGTGTGTGGTAAATTGAAGGGTAGTCTAAGATATTATTGTAAATGGTTGGTGATCTAACACCAAAATTAATACATATTCATAAATTTTTGGTGATATGGACCCATATACTAACACTGAAAAATAACCAAACACAAAATTCAAAAATTAGAATATTCCTGAATTAACAAGTATTCACTGCTAAAATTTAACATGGCCATGATATTTATCTAGTCTACTCATTTGGCCTACAAGAGTGATTTTGAGCCTTTAAGAGGGCATGATGCTAAGACGTCATATGGAATATCCTCCAATGGTAAATTTAGACTTTATAATCTCTTCAATATCATGATAAATTCACTAAGATGCTCTCAAATGCTAAGAAGTTCATCAACCCTACAACTATACCTTTTAGAAGGCCCATTATCACTCAAAATACCTCAAGGAAGACCTTATTCAAGATGAATATACCTAAAAAAGTTTCTTAGATTAAGGAGGTCAATTGTTCCTAAAACATGACTTAATAAACATTTGAAATTGAATACATTCAGTTGATATCTCTAAAATACTTAAAAATTGCCAAATCTCAAGTCAAGATAGATAATCAGTTTCCTATAAAAAAGGCCCTTGTAAAGGAAAAATAATTGTTTATTCAAACATGAAAAATGGCTATTCAACTTTACAATAATTACCCTAAAAAATATTCTCCATTAATCTTTGAAGTGATGAAATAAAGACAAACTTGGATCCTCTCTAGATGAATAGGCTATTTAGACCCCCATGCACTCTTAGTAATTATTTATAAATATGGGAGAATGAGTTTGAAAAAATTCCAATAACTTGAAGTTCATTAGTGTACCTATCATTTCCCAATAGGTTTGGACCTAATTCTCTCTCTCCTACCTATACTGAGCAAAAATTGATGACCTTCCAAAAGCTACCAAGGAGGTCGATATGAGAGATAAAACAACTTTATTAATTTTCTCACCTAGAACCTCTTCCACATAATTTTTTTGACCTTGTAGAGAAAAAATGAGCTCCTAAAAAATATTTAAGCTTAAGTTCACCTTGAATAATTATATTAATGGACTAAAAATAGGCCTTTTATCATTAAAATTGTCAAAATCACTTGAGAAGCATGATGTAAATACTAAAAAATGTATCCATTGTACTTTTTATGCTATGAAAGGTACACCATGTTCATATTATGATAATATACTATCATCCACATGTAAAACTTGCTTTACAATCCCTAAATTGACCCAAAATGCAGTCAATTAGGTCATGATGTTAGTCAAACATGTCAACAACTAGTTTGATCAGTTATATGAAATGAGATGGCTTTGACACAATACACAAGGCCTATTAAGATGTTCTATATTCTTTTCATCTCTTGAAAGAACTTGAAATTGGTCAAAAAGTGACTAACAAGAATATGAACATGATTATCAAAACATTAATTTTATCAAATCTAACTTAAACTCTATTAAATATGGATTTCCTATAACTTTTCAAGGATATTACAAGATGAACATAACACTTAACAAGGAAAACAATGAAAATAAAAGTTTTGAATGGTAGGGGTGATAGTTTGACATGTGATGTCAAACCTATCAACATTTACTATTTACTTTAGATGTACTATTTAAATGTTGATATTGCATTTATTATTTTTAGACATTTAATAATATTGATGGTATATTATTTTACTATAGGGATAGGTACTTAAATTAGGTTGTGTTCATCCCTGAGTAGTGGATAATGTGGATAAATAACATGGATGAACTAGAACATTAAATTATATTAGTAAATTAAGTTTTATAATCCCATTACTTGAGTTATTTTATTTACTTTATTAAAGTGTTGAGTGTTTATTATTATGAGTTTGATTTCATTATTGATTGATTTTTAATCGATTTCAAAAAATTTACCATCGCTACTTTACTATATTTATTTCTAGACTTGTCAACTTTGTTGAGTTGTGTTTATCTTACAAAAATTATTGGATATTTAATATCATAATTTTGTCATTCTTGTTCATTATGTTTTCATCTATCTTTCTGATTTTTTGACTTTGACATTGTATTGGTCACCTGATGCTCATATATTCATAATTTAATCTATTATGTGTTTCTATCTTTAGAACCTTGAATCATTATATTGGTTTTATTTATTTTATTGAAATAAATCAACCTTTGATATGTTTAAAGCATTAAAAAATGTGTTTTACCTAGTTTATGTCTTAATTTTTATACGTTAATAAAATTTATTTAGTTATGAAGTGTTCTGGCATTCATTGTTTATTCTAACCAAGTCTTAGATTAGATTTGGGCTTAGGTTTTGTTAGGGCCATGACGTACCTTAGGACTTGGCATTAGTGGTGGTTGTTTTATTTTTCCATTCAACTATAGGGCTATGACATTGGCTCATAACATGATGTCGTTGGGTTGATACTATGACAAATGGTTTTTAGTTTTTCTTTGGTAAGTTTTAGATTGTTTGAGAATCATTACACTTCGGGGAGACTCTAGAAAAATATTGGGCTTGGAAACTAAGAGAGATGAACATAAAATTAGTTACATGAGTTTTTATTGTGTTAAAAATATAGTTAGTCATGTATGTTATTGACCATATAAGAGTTTAGTATAATTTTTATGGGGTTAAATTTGTCTATATGGTTTGACTGGTTTTGGTGGAAGCATGTGGATTTTATGTGTGATTTGACATTGGTATGTAGTAGTATCTTGGATGGTTGTGAAATAAGGGAAGATCTCTTTTGTGTTTGATTACAAGACTCTAAGTATGTGTTGTATTAAATTATGAGTTGCATTCTTTAGTTATTTTAATGATGTGAACTAGTTTAAATTTATAGCAATAAACATAGGCATTTATATGTTGGACTATGAACTAGTGTTTATAGCTAGAAACCCTAACAAGTTTGAGTGGTTTTATTTTTTTGTATTTTTTGGTATGGTAACCATTATAAGAATTGATAATGGTGTGTTATGGGCTTAAACTATGCATACATTTTGATATTTTATTTATTATTATTATTGGATTTATTGTCATTTTTATATGCCATTTTATTAATGGTCATGACTATGCATTATTTTATTATGTTTAGTTTGTAAATTTGTTACCTATATTTTAAACCTTAGTTGGTTATTCATGATTTTGGGTAACATTTTTTATTGGTATTAATCCTACTATGCATTATAAAACAATAGCCATGATTTGGGGGAAGTAACATTTTTGATCCTCCAAGTGTTTCTAAATGATCATTAGGGTTTTGGAAAAATAATATTTTATTATTATTTGGTCTACATGGTTATGTTAGAGATACTTCTAGTTCATAATTTATCCATTATGAGTTGACTCAGTTTTATTAAATCATGTTTGGATTATTTATGTGATTTTGGTTATAATGTTGCATTTTATTCAAAGCCATCATGAGTCGACTTATGTTTGGAAATTGTGATTAGTTATCTATTTTTATTGTTATGATTTTGTTTATATCAAGACTATTATTTAATGATGATTGATTTTTACTCCATTTTTGGTAAAGTATATTTTGGTCAAACTTTGACCCATTTATTTACCTTGGGTGTTAAGTTTTCATTTTTGATTGGCTAAAGTTATTGTCTTCTTTCTGAGTGTTTTTATTTTAACTCATTAGTATATATTAAAATGGTATTTCAGGACTACTGGAAGATAATGGCATGACATATATTTATAAGCTATATTATATTTTCGATTAGAATATGACTCATATATTGAAAATATTAGATGAATGATTGGTAGTAGTAATTGTGTACCAAGTTAATGGATCTTGGTGAAATGAAATAGGGGCATGTGGTTCATTGTTTTATATTATTAGATTGTTTGGTTGTGTCAATATTAGTACATTTTGATTGACTTTTATCCTTTATTTTTCTACTACCCTAATCCATATCCAACTAATGGTTTAGGTCATCTAGGGCCACTTATGGTTGGGTTCATTAGGATTGGTATGGTCGGTTTGGTTTGATTAGAATTATTTAATTTACTTCTTCCTCATATTTGATTTTTGACAATTGGCTATAGATCAACTAAATTATATATGTAATTAGTTTCATTAATTATATTTATAATATGATATAAGATAATGTTATGTTTATCTTTCATATTTAGATTAAAAATTCAAGATTGATCTATGGTTATGATTAGATTAATCTTTAGAAAATCAAATTATCCTTTGTATTATTATTTATAGATGGAATTCAACAAGTTCATTAAGTCATTTGATGTTATATATTATAGATATATGATTTTAGTATGTGCTTATATCTAGTCTTTTATTAACTAAACAAGTAGATTTATAATGAAACTTCTAAAGTTAAAATCTAAAAAGATGTTGCATTTTAATTGTAATGTTGTATTGGTTATCTAGTTACCTTATAAATATGTACTCATATCTTTGTTTACACTTGATTATTATTGAGTTCATGGCATTGAAATAATGGGATATTTAAGGTCGTAAATAGTTATATTTAAACATAGTTGTAATATTTACATGTGATACTACATGAGTCTTCTAATGCCAATAAGCGTATGAGGATTGTGAAGTAATATTTATATATTTAAGATTACATATTAAGTGAGAATTACAAAGTCAATTTCACATTGAGTAATTCATATGGGATTATCATTATACTTATTGAGATTAAGTAATGTTTTTTTATCAATTAATATAATTGGTGTCGGTCATTATAACAAATTATCATGATATAAATTGTAACCTTAAGTCTATAAGGACTTTTTAAATTACCTTAATATATTCAAATCTCCATTAAATATATGGAATAATTAATGAGATTTTGTTCAAAAATTATAAATAAGATATTAAGTGAATAACATTATATAGATTAATAAGATAAAATCCTTATGATTAGTATATGGTATCTTAAAGAGATTATAACCATCATAAGACTTATACATGAATTTTGTAAATGTTGTCAAAAAATCTAATAAGGGTTAAACTAGAACAATTGCATTATAATTAAATTTATATAAATATTCGAAAGACTATTATAAGATAAACATTCCAATTATGAATTAATAAATTATTATTGAAGTGTGATGGACTATTTTGAGATAATTCCTTACAATCTCTTGGAATTGAATTACAAATAAGGTTATGTAAATTTTATGTATAGGTTTAAAGTAATTTGGCAAATAAGTTAAGTACTTAAATTCGTTAAACAATCCAAGGTTATACCAAATCAAGGAGTATTATGATAAAGGATAATTTTCTCCATATTTAGAATTGATTATTAGAATATTAGGCAAGTTAAATGTATATTTTTATAATGAAATGAAGTTTAATTGAGTTATATTCAGTGAGTTAGAATTGATAATTATCCTTTTGAAAATAAAAAAAGACAAATTTCCTATTATAAATTTTTGAACAATAATGTTATGCATAGGCTAACGTCATGAACCTAAGATGAAAAGGCTTGAATCTCTTAATAATGAATTTAAAATTAAAACATAGTATAAGTGCACTTAGTTCTTGGAACTATTAAGTAGTATTAAGTCCTTGAACTCATACAAAATTCATAATTATAATTATTTAAAATAAAATGGTAAGCTTGAGCCAATATTCTAAATCAAGTAAGACCCTTAGTCATGCATGCCTTGAAATGTGATTATAATCCTACCTATAGATTGGTAATATATTCCTAAATGTAATAAAAACATGGTTTTTAAAACATCTCACAAAGCTTACACATTTACCTTGGGTATTTATTTCCCAACTACATGCCATTGTTCATTTGTGAATTCAAAAAGGTGTTCCAAGGCTTTGCATTACTCTTGGAAATAGTATTTTTTCCTTGATATTTTCCTAATGCTTGTGAATTAGTAGACCTTTCTTGAGAAAGCATAATATGATGATTATTTTGTCAAACCTATTTTATTTATGACTTTGTTTATTAAAATTTGATAAATTACCCAATGATGTATTAGTTGTTCTATATCCTATGTAGGTACTTAGGTAAAGGCATAAGTTAGTGACATATCAACTAAGAAGGCCATACTAAAGTTCATGGATAAGAGTGTATGGACATGACCATAATTACCCATTTTTGTCTGAATACTAAGAAGTTAATTTTTTTCTAATCATCTCATTGATGAGTTATATACCTGATCCAGTTCCTATGTTAGCTATAACATGGTTATGCATCTCATTACATTTTTTAATGCTAAACTCTGGATGGAAATTTGTACTATAATTTATATATATATATATATATATATATCATTATATATTGGTATCAGAGCATGGTTTACTACTCTAGGTAACTTTGGGGAGTGTTTCTTATTGATTTTATTACTGAGTTGTTTATTTCACCATAAGATGGTGAGAACAAGATATGGAATAGAAGACAATAACCCAATGAATGTTAACCCTAGTAGAGGAAGAGGTTAATGTCATAGGGCCAATATTATAGAGGAACCACCTCTCAATAATTTTGGTAATAATGTTGAAGCCCCATAACTATAGGAAAACAATCTCAATGCTAACTAGGAGGTAGTTTTTAATGGAATTTTGGCTAAATTTAATTCACTTCAAAGTATAATATACATGTATAAATGAAGGCTAAACAATATATAAAGTGTTATAGTTGATTAACTTCCAATTAGAGAAGAAACAAAAATTGGTGAGCAATAACTTCAAAATAACCCTATTAATGTGGCTGACCATATTATTAAGGAGATAAATAAGTTACCTTCACTAGCCTTTTTAGGTGAGGAATTAGTGGATGCAGATGATGTATAGTTAGTACATCAATAAATTATTTTAATCTACATGACATGACATCTAATGTGAAGGCACAAGTGTTTATTTATCAATTAGTAGGAGTTGAAGCTCTTTGGTGAAATCATCTATGTGTTCTAGAGGGTTAACAACTAATGACTCTTACCTAGACTAATTTTGAAAGGTATTTTAGGAAGAGGTATTTCAATTCTAACTTCAAATAATATAAAATCACTAATTTTCAGTTATTGAAACAAGAAAACATGACTATGAATGAGTATGAAAACAAGTTTATATATTTATTTCAATTATGTTAACTATATGCATGATGAAGATACTAAAGTCACTAGGTTTAAGTTGGGTTTGAAAGAGATATTGATTCATGATGTTAATATGACAAATCCTAATACTCTAACTATTATTATTGAATATTCTCATAGGGCATCAAATAAATAGAAAGCCTGTCAAAAGTTGGGACAAGATTTTAAATATAATAAGTAGCAATATAAGAATATAAATCTTTCCCCTTCACCTAATTTTTACAAAAAATTTACCCAACCCATAGATTTACTAGGAATACAAGTGGTTTAAAAAAATTCCAAGGGCAAAGTCAATTTTTTAAGAATCTAAATTCTACTAAGTCAACAAATTTTAAAAGAAATCTGACCCAAAGTAGTCAAAATATGCCTGCCACTAGAGCAAATACCATTTAGATAATGTAATAAAGGTCTATAGTATGCTAAGAATGTGGTGATAAACATTACCTTAAAGATTGAATTAAGGTAAAGATAATTCAATCAACTAATTAAAGAGTCTATGCAGTTGTGGATAGCAAAAACATATTTCCAAACCACTCTTATTGAAATCAAAGGTAAAATAAATGAATTTTCTATTTCAATTTTGTTTTATTTAGGTTAAATTGGTGGTTTTGTGAATCATAATTTATTAACATTATATAAGTCAAATCTAATGAATTTGAAGTATGATTGGGATGCTGATTTTAGCTTGGGTAAAAGAGTACCAATTATTAAGTGTTTAGACAATATAAGGATAGACTTAGGAAAATTTTAGACCCAATTTAGCTTATTTTTAGCTCCTCTAAATTTTTTGATATTATTTTAGGCATGGATTGGTTTTATAAGCATAAATAAAATTGGACTACTATAACAAAGTGATATATTATTGTAATGATTTGTAAAAACCTATAGAATTCTAGGTTTGTTAAAATAAAAAATATGTAAGTTTTTATCAATTTTATAGCTATAGAAAGTAGTGCTTAATTCATGAAAATTGTATGTTATAAAGATGAAATAAATTACACCTATAATAGAATGAAAATTTAAATAATATCTATTTTTGAAACAATTCTTTGATATTTTTTCTTAAAAACTACCTAGTTTATCTCCTAAATGTGAATTTGATTTTTATATTGATGTAACACCAAGGGCAGCCCCTATATCTAAATCACCTTAATGCATGAATGTAATAAATTTGTAGGATTTAAAATATAAACTATAATAACTAATAGAAAATGATAGTATTAGGCCAAGTGTTTCCACTTGGGGTGCACTAGTGGTCTTTGTGAAAAATAAATATGAAACCTTGTGACTTTGTGTTGATTATCATATACTTAACAAGGTTACCATCAATAATCATTATCCTTTGATGAGCATATATGATCTATTTGATAAAATGAAGGATGAAACTATATTTTTAAAGATAGACTTGGGATCATGCTATCATCAGTTAAGGATCAAAGAAGAATACATCCATAAGACTACTATCATAATTAGGTATGGACATTATGAGTTTATGATAATGATTTTCAATTTAACTAATACACCCAATACATTTATGAACTTAATGAATAGTGTATTTATGAATTTTATAGAAAATTTTGTTCTAATTTTTCTTGATGATATACTGACATATTCTAAGAATGTAGGTTAACATGAATAATATTTGCATTTAGTGTTATAAAGGCTAAGGCAACATAAATTATATGGTAAACTATCTAAATTTACTTTTTTTGAAACTAAGATCTATTATTTGGGTCATATTGTATCTAAGGTTAGTATTTTTATTCATCTAATATAGATTAAAGCTATTTAAGAGTGGCCTATTCCTAAAAATATACATGAATTACACATTTTTATGGGACTAGCTGGTTATTATACAAGATTTGTTGAGATTTTATATAACTTATCTAACCCAATAACTTCCTTGCAGCACAAGGATAAGAAGTTTGTTTAGAATTTGGAGTGTGAATAAGCTTTCCTAAAGCTTAAAGAGTTACTAAGTTTAGTACTTTTACTTATTATACCAAATTCTAATATAAATTTTAAAATATAGGTTGATGCATCCACATAGTCTTGGATGGCCTGTTAACTTAGGATGGCTCAGTTGTGGCTAATGAGTTATGAAAACTAAAGTACCATGATAATAATTTCACCACTCATAACCTTAAGCTTTATACCATTGTTCATGCTTTGAATAAATGGAAATGATTTTTTCTAGGTAAGCATTTTAAGGTAATTAAACCATCATATCCCATAATATTTTTTTTTCCAAGATTATTTGGATGTGTGCCAATGTCGATGGTTAGAATTCTTAAGTAATATTGATATGAACATTTCATAATTGAAAGGTAAGGAGAATCATGTTTTTGTTGTACTCAATCACCACACATATCTCATTGACTTATATTTTCTTAATAATAATTTTAAAACTAAAATATTATAACAATAGTGTTTTAATAAGTATTTCCAAGATGTAAGTGCAAATTTGGCTAATGAGCCTATTGAAAATATTTTTTCTAATATTTTTTTGATTTTAATGGTTTAATCAGGCATAAAAATAAAATTTATGTACTTAAGTCTAGTGACTTCAGGAAATTTTTATTGAAATAAGTGTATACAACACCTCATTTTACTCATGAAGATGACACATAAGATGAAAAGGTTTTACTATTGGCTTGAAATGAAACATGAAGTTGTTGACTTTATGTCAAGATGTTTGGAATGTCAGTGTGTAAAAGTTAAACATTTCCCTCTATGAGGACTATTTTACCCTCATGATGTACCATGAGGTAAGTGGGATGTGATCTCTTTAGATTTCATAGTTGGTTTTCCAAAATCTATAAGCAAACATGACACTATTAAGGTTTTAATAGATAAATTTACTAAAGTTTATCATTTTGTTGTTGGAATCTTAGATGATGATGCATCTATGTTTACTTCATGGTTTTTGAAATAAATAGTATGGATTCATGGCATATCTAAAGTTATTATTTTAGATAGAGATAAAAAATTTATTTCAAGGTTTTGAAGAACTTTAACTACCGTTTTTGGTATAAGGTTGAATTTTAATCTATCTTATCATTTGAAAATAGATGGTCAGATAGAAAGATTAAATTAACTTGTGGGAGATATATTAAGAATGTATATAATGGGTTGAAAAGGTAAATTGGAGGATTATTTACACTTATTTGAATTTTCTTATGATATCACATACTAGTATATGATTACAATGGATGTTTTTGAAGATTTGTATGGATGCAAGTGTATAAATCAACTTGTTTACGAAAGTTTAGAAAATAGGATTGTTGTTGGTCCTAATGTTTTGTAGTAATATGATATGAAAATGAAAATTATAAGGCAAAATTTAAAATTTAAATCTAATATTGAAATAATTATGATGATTTAAAGAGGCCACCACATGAATTCAAAGAGGGAGATATGTTTTTTATACATGTTAGACTACATAATAGTTTAATTAAATTTTGAAAGTCTTCTAAACTAGTTCTGTAGTTTGTAGGAGCCTTTATGTTTTGGAAAAAATTAGTCATCTTACCTATCTGATAGCCTTTCCTCCTTTGTCTCGAATTCATAACATGTTTCAAGTTGATTTATTGAGAAAGCATATTTCTAATATATCTCATGTTTTAGATTGTACTCATCTTCAGGTTTCAAAAGAGGAAAAGATGTATTTGGATATGGTGAATATCCTAAACCATCACAAAATTAAATTGAGAAATTTTGATATTTCCCAAGTGTTGGTTTAATGGAATCCTTTATTGAAAAGATGTGATACTTAGAAAGATAAGATTCTTCTTAAGAATCATTATCCTTAGTTGTTTTGATCACAAGAATGACTCTTTTCCATGTGGGGGAGGATGTCATGACCTTATTTGACCTAAATTTATTTCATTTTATGATATAGTTTAGTTGTGAAATATCCAAGACATATCTATTTGGTTTAATGATGTGATAAAGTTCTAAGATCTATATTGATCCATTATATTTATTATTGAGACAATTATTGATATATTTTTCATTATAGCATTGATATTTATGCTTAATGAGTTAACAATTTACTATTCATTATAGATGTATTATTTAAATGTTGACATTGCATTTATTATTTTTAGATGCCTAGATACTACTAATGGTCTATTGTTTAAATATAGGGATACGTACTTGAGCTAGGTTGTGTTAAGAACCAAGCAGTGGAGAAATGTGAATAAATAACATGGATGAACCAAAATAGTAATTCTATTAGCAAACTAAGCTTGATGATAATATTGATTGAGTAATATTATTTACTTGATGAAAGTTCTGAGTTTTTATCATTTTAAGTTTGATTTCATTATTGATTGAATTTTAGTCATTTTTGACTTTTTGACTATCACTACTTTACTAGAAATTTTTATTGACTTATCAACTTTGCTGAGTTGTGTTAGTGTTTTGAAATTTATTATCTATTTAATATTGTAATTTTTAGTCATTCTTGTTCATTATGTTTTTATCTGGCTTAATGATTTGTTGACTTTGACTTTGTATCGGTCACCTAATGCTCATGTATTCATAGTCAAATTTGTTATATGTTTGACTCTTTAGTACATTACATAATTATATTGGTTGTATTTGTTTTGATGAACTATAATGACCTATGATATGGTATAAGGCTTCAAAAGCATGTTTTGTTAGTTTTTGGATTAATGTTTATATGTAAAGGAACCTTGTGTTGGTTATGGAGTTTTTTTGGCACTCATTATTTATTATAAGTAACTAATGGCTTGGTTTTCAGATTAGGTGTTGTTTAGGCCATGACCACATTATTAATTAGAATTAGTGGTGGTCGTTTTGTTTTTCCATTTGACTATAGGGCTATGGCATTGGATTGTAACATGATTCCATTGGGTTGAGACTCTTAAATTTTTTTTTAAGGTTTTCCTTGGTTATTTTTAGCTTTTTTTATAAGAAAAAAATGACCAAGGGAAATTAACATGTATTCATTTGCATGAGGTTTCCTTGGGCTCAAACTATAGTTAGTCATGTATCTTGTTGGCCATGCATGAGTTTTATAGATTTTTTTTTTATGTTCAATTTGGCTATATGGTATGACTAGTTTTGGTGGAAGCATGTGGATTACATGTGTGATTTGGCTTTGGTATTTGGTATAAAATTTGAAGCCTATGAAATAGGGGAATATCTCTTCTATGATTGATAAAAGTACTCCAAGTGTTGTACTAAAATCTGATTTGTATTCTTTAGTTATTTTAATGGTGCAAATTGGTTTTTGTTTATAGTCATAAATATAAGCATTTATATTTTGGCCTAGAAAATAATGTTTATAGCTAGAAACCCTAAATAGTTCAAGTGGCATTAAGTTTTTGTATTATTTGTTATGGAATCCATCATACAGCTTGGCCATGGCATGTTGTAGGCTTAAATTGTGCATATAATTTTATATTTTCATTGCTATTATTGTTCAAGTTATTATCATTTTGTTCTGTTATTTTATTAACGGTCAAGGTTATGCATTATTTAACTATGTTTAGTTTGTAAATTCATAATTTATATTGGAAACCCTAGCAAGGTTATTTAGGTTTTTGGGTAATGTTATCTTGTTTTAGATTGAGGTAAAAACAGGTTTTGAAGGGGCCTCGAAACCCTGTAACAAAGAGCAAAAGAAAGAACGTCTAAGTCCACAGGCAACGCCCAAAAAACACTACAAGGAAGTAGAAAAAATAGGTTTTAAATGGACCTAAAACCATCAGAGACGCATCCCTACTATGCATTATATTAACCCTATAAATACAGGTAATGTGATCTTGTTAATATTAACCCTACTATGCATTATGAAGCCAACCCCATGATTTTAGTGCAATGATGTTTTTGATCCTCCAAGTGTTTCAAAATGATCAATAGGGTTTTATAAAAATAATATTTTATTATTATTTAATTTGCATGATTATGTTGGACATACTTATAGTTCATAATTTAGCTATTATGAGTTGACTCATGTTTATTAAATCTTATTTGGATTATTTGTGTGATTTTGGTCATTATATTGGATTTTATTCAAAGCTATCATGAGTTTCTTACATGTGGAAATTATGATAAATTGTCTATTTTTATTGTTAGGAATTTTTTTATGTCATTACAGTTGATTAATAATGATTGAATTTTATTCCATTTTTTTTAATGTCTATTTTAGTGAAACTTTGAACCATATCTTTACATTGGGTGTTAAGTTGACAATTTTGGTTGGCTAAATTTGTTTTATTATTTATAAGTGTGTTTATTTTAGCATATTAGTATCTATTAAAATTGTATTTGAGGAAGACTAGAAAATAATGGCATGACATGGATGTAAGGGCCATATTATATTCTTTAAATATAATATGGCTCATAAATCAAAATTTTTACATGAATGAGTGGAATTTGTAATCATGTAACATGTTAATGGATATGGGTGAGATGGAATAGGGATGTATGGTTCATTTATTTCTATTATTCAATTGTTTGTTTATATCAAGCTCAATAATTTTTTATTGTCATTTCTCCACTATTTCTCAGTTACCCTGATCCATATCTAACTAATGGTTGGGGTTATATAGGGTCACTTATGGTTGGTATCATTGGGATTGGTGAGGAAAATTTAGCTTTGTTGGATTGTGTGTGAGAGATTTTTTATTCACTTATTACTCATCCTTGATTTTTCATAATTAGATTTAGGTGAATTAAATTGTATATGTAATTAATTTCATTCATTATAATTACAATATGATATAATATAATCTTATGTTTATCTTTCGTATTTAGATTAAACATGTAATATTTATGGTTATGATTAGAGTAAGATTTAGAATATCAATTAATCCTTTGGTATTATTATTTGTAGATGGAATTCCATTAGTTTAGTAAGGCATTTGATATTATGTATTTTAGCTATATGATTTTAATATGTACTTATATCTAGTCTCTTATTACTAGAATAAGTAGACTTATAATGAAACTTTTAAAGTTAAAACCTAGAAATCTATTTCATTTTAATTGCAAAGTTGCATTGGTTATTTATTTGTCTTATAAATGAATATTTACTCATAACTTTGTTTACACTTGATTATTATTGAGTTCATGGTATTAAAATAACTAGATATTTAAGGTTGTAAATGGTTGTATATAAACATAGTTTAAAGAGTTACTTGTGATTTTACATGGGTCTTTGATACTAATAAACATATGAGGATTTGGAGGTAATATTTGTATGTTTAAGAATACATCTTAAGTGAAAATTAGAAAGTCGGGTTTACCTTGGGTAATTCATATGGAATTATAATTGTGCTTTAAAAACTAGGTAATGTTATTAATCAATCAATATATTTGGTGTTGTTCATTATAATAAATTATTGTGATATAACTTGTAACCTTAAGTCTATAACAACTTTTCAAATTACCTTAATCTATTCAAATATCCATTAAAGAGATGGAATAATTAATGAGAGTTTGTTTGAAAATTCTAAGGAAGATGTTAAATCAATAACCTTATATGGAGTAATAAGATGAAATCCTTGTGATTACTAGATGGTGTCTTAAAGATATTATAACCATAATAAGACTTATACATGAAGTTTGTAATTATTGTTAGAAACTCTGATAAGGGTTAAACTAGAAGAATTACATAGTAATTAAAGTTATATAAATACTCTAAATATGATTAGAAGATAAATATTCCCATTAAAAATTATTAAATCATTTTTGATGTGCAATGGACTATTTTGGGACAATTCTTTATAATCTCTTGGAATTGAATTATAAATAAGATTATGTAAATATTATGCATATATTTAAAGTAATTAGAAAATAAGTTAAGTACTTAAATGCTTTAAAAATCCATGCCTATTCCAAATCAAGGAATATTGAGATAGAATATCATTTTATCCATATTTGGAATTGATCATTGAAATATTAGGCAAGTTAAACATATATCCTTATAATAAAAGGAAGTTTAATTTAGTTATATTCATTGAGTTGGAATTGATAATTCTCCTTTTGAAAATAAGAACAAGAAAGTTCTTATCTAAAGTTTTAAATAATAATGTTATGCATAGGCTAAGGTCATGAACCTAAGATTCAAAAGTTTAGTTATCTTAATAATGAATTTAAAATTAAAGCCTCTTATAAGAGAAATTAGCTCTTAGAACTATTAAATAGTTTTGAGTCATTGAACTCATACAACACTGATAACCGATATTATTGAAAATGAAAGGATAATATTATGAAAATGTTCTAAATCAAGTAATATCCTTAGGTAGGCATGCCTTGACATGTGATTATAATTTTTCCTTGTACATTAGTAAGATGTTCCAAAATGGAACAAAAGCATGGTTGTTGAAAAATCTCATAAAGATTAAATATTTACATTCGGTAGTTCATTCCCAACCTCGTGTCTTTGTGCATTTGTGAATTCAAAAAGGTATTATAAGGCTTTGTATTACTTTTAGAAATAGTCCTTTTCCTTGATATTTGCCTTCTTATTGTGAATTGGTATATATTACATAAGTAAGATTAGTATGATGATTCTTATGTTGAATCTATTTTATCTATTCCTTTATTTGATGATTTTTGCTAAATTACCCAATGAGGTAATGGTTGTTCTATAGCCTGTGTATGTACTTGGGTAAGGGTGTAAATTAGTGATAACTCTGCTAAGAAGGCCACAAAGAAGCACATGAATAGGAGTGTGTTGGTAATAATGACCCACTTTTATCTAAATATTAAGTGGTTAAAAATTATTTTGAATGAATTCAATGATGAGTTATGTACTTGATCTGGTTATTCAATTGGATATAACATATTAATGGATCTCATTACATTTTTATATGCTAAACTCTGATTGGAAATTAGTACCATAGTTGTTATCTTCGTATACACACACACACAAACATTATTTTATGATCATTACATGATAATGAAAATAAGATAACTATCTAGTTTTCATGCTTATATAGATCTGGATCTAGAACATGAAATTAATATGACTAGAAGTGGATTTTGGATCAGTTATTATAATCTAGATTAAACACTTCTATGATCATAAACTTGCATTGGCCTCGAATAGATGAATTTACAATTTTTTCTAACCTAGACATAGGTGTCATGTATGAAATACCTTCTAGACTAGATTTTACCACCTATAATATTTTGGGTTTTGTGTCACCTTCACTCTGTTATGCTTAGATCTATATCGTGGCTTGTCGCTCCTTATCAAATAAAAAAAAAACCTAGCTCTTCATCTTCATAGTGGTTATGGTAAAAATGGGTTAGTTGTCACATGAATTCAAGTTGACCCAAATACCACATATCCAATATTATGAATAGGGCCTCAAACTTATGTATTATCCCCCCCTATGTGGTGGATTGTGTGTGTATAAGTATGCAATGTGTGATAAGATAGTACATAGAGTGGCATATCTTGTATCTTGGAAAACATGGATCAAGGGTTTATATTTAATTACCTAACACCTTTATATGTGTTATGCCTATGATTTATATGAAAAAAGGTAAAATATGTAATCTTTTCTGACTTTAGTGCTTGATTAAATGCGTTTTTTTAATTTACCTTATGAGAGGTAATAAGTTGTTAAGTGAAGAATGATTCATGATCAACCTTGTATATATACCAATCCTTTTGGATATAACTTGAATTAAAGCACTTAGGCCAACCATATAAAAGCATTTTATTTAAAATTGGATCACTTTAGGGTATTTTACACTTACATTAGGATAGGACACTATCATTGACATAGGCATCTGACTAGGACACTAGTGTCTAAAATTATAAAAAATAGGCATAGGTACAAAACTTGCAGAGACATGAGATAAGTAGGTTTGTATAATTTTACATATGATATAAGGTCTAATTCATTATAATAACATTGTCTAGACTAAGAGATAATAATAGGCACAAAAATATAGTGTATGTTAGCCTTTCAATGGTGAGAATATATAGAAGATGAAGGTACATACTTGATATGTATTTTCCAAGTGTATAAATTTGAGGTGAGATATAATCTTTAAATAGTGTAAACATCCCCCAACTTAATATATTAATGAAATTTATGGTTTAAAAGAAAATAAATGCATGCATGGGTGTGTATAACACACCTTGTCTTTGTGTGAGACCAACTTGAGTGCTTTAATGCTATGTTCTTAATCTATGGTGCATATAGGGATATGTGTGGCTGACTTGTGGCTTAAAAAACTTCATATTATCTTGTTGTAATTATCGATGTTCTTAGAATGGTCATGCTATGAAATAACCATGGATAAGTATAATATATATAGGAGGTAGTGGTTAGTCTTTTATCATCATATTATGAATTTTGATCTTATTTCATTAATGTGAAATTTTACCCCTTGAAGTGTCTTTATCATAATATTCAAGTATTCTACTCTTTCTTCAATTTTATTTATGGATCTACTAATTCTATTCTTAATTATATGATATATAATTCTTTTGTTGTGAATCATTTAATTAATTTCATTACAAGTGGTATCAGTGATTTAGTTTTGGAAAATTATTTTTGATATAGTTTATTTTTGGATTTGACATCATGAACACTACAAGGCCAAAAGAACATAGCTTGTGATTTGGGATAAATTGAATTTTTTCATCACCACTATTTTATTCATGACTCTTTTTAAAAAAAAGTAAAATAATTACCAGTAATAAGAAAGTGTGTAATTTTTTTACCTTATGTAAATTAGTAGTCATTATATTCATCTCTTTAAAATGATCCTGATGGTATATTATATCAATACAATTTTTAGGGATAAAATATTTCACCCTTATAAATATTAGTAGTCATTAGATTCATCATAGTGAGGTGATTGCAATGGTATCATATTTAGATACATTTTTTATGTCTCACCACTCCTAGGGTTTGTGCATGGTAGGGCCTAATACTTATGGTCACAATAAAGGGAAATAAATTCCTAAAACTCCTCAGAAATAGGACATGGATTTATAAACTTCTAATATGAGTATTTCAAATATAATTCAACAAATTTAGTAAGAGTTATAGGGCATGTTGAAAAAATATGATCTTGATGTAGTTAAAAGGATCTCATAGGGCTTTGATGGGACCTACATAGATTATAAGATAAATTGTAACAAATCACTATAAAAATGACCAAATTTAATCTTATTAATTGAATAACAATCCTCCACCACTCCAATTTAGTTCTTATCCTCCAAATAATCACAATTCTAACCATGGTATGAATCCTTTATTGAAAAAAGTAGACCTATGCAAGTTTGATGCAATGATCCACTCACATGGATTACTAAAATTGAAAAATTGTTTGATCTACATTAGACTCCCTATTCATAAAAGGTGGGCATGAAATATCTATATCTTAAACCTAAGTAATTTGTTTTTTATCACTGGTTGTGTATTCAAAATAAAAATAATAAAATCTTGGTTTCCTATTCTATATGTTTTGAAGAGCTATAGCTCCACTATCACCAAAATATCTTAGAAAACTATTTCAACTAACTAGACAAGTTATGCCAAACTAAGACTATAAAGGATTAAATTTGTCAATTTTAGAGTCTCTACTTATGTGTAGCACACATCACTAAGGAAAATCTAATAATTTTTTTTAGGTGGCCTCAAAGATAACATCTAATTAGAGGTTTGTATGTTTCATCCTAGTAATGTATCTAAATACATACCAATTACATGTCTAGATAAGGAAAAATAGTTGATCAAATGAAGAAATTTCACTAATTTTTTTTTACCACACCTTCCCAACACCATCATTTCCATAGCTGTAATATCCCCTTCAAACAGGAAATATAGCAACACAAAAAATCTGAACCAAGATATAATCTCTGTTGAATAAATTTAGAATGATAACAATAATATAGTTTTTTTCAATAGTAAATCACAGATCTTATCACTTGTCCTTCTAAACTATTACAATTGCCATCCTCTATTATGCATATAAATATAAAATACAGTCTTGAAAACCCTAGCTTTGCAAATCTAGAAGTGCAAATTGAATTCTGGAAAGTCTCGGCCCTTCTGTGTCGACACACAGTCGCCGTCGTCGGTCGATATCTCACCGACATCGGTCTCTATCGGTCGGCTTTCTGCCGACGTCGGTCTTCAGTTGACCGATGTCAGTCACTGAAAACCCTCTGTCTACCGAGGTTGGTTCCTGCACTGAACTGTACGAACCTGTACGAATTCTGTACGGCCGCAAATAAATCACAACTTCCCTATTTTTAGCCCCTGATCTGAAATATATGTCTCTAGCACAGTAGATCTCTAGCTGTATAATTTATTGAATCAAAACATAAAGCAATAAATACCTCGAATATCTGTGATAACTTCTGTGTGAAGTTATCTCTCAAACCTGAAATTCTATGATAACCTCTGGATGAAGCTATCTCTCACTTTGGCAATAGATCAGCTGATATTCCACAGCCTCTTAATTGCACACACTGAAGAGGGAATGTTCTCCAATGCAAATGGAATCCTTGAACCCTAGGCTCAGTCTTCACAGAAGAAATTCTCAAAATCAATATCAATATTCAATAGCATACTCAACAATGGCCTCCATGAGAAACCCTTATACCCTCAAAAGATATGCTTGCCCTAATTAGGGTTTCTTAAATTAGAATTAGGGTTTCTAATTAAAAATAGGCTAAATAATTAATATTTGATTAAATCAATCAAATATTAATATCTCCCTCAATACATGTCAGATCCACGAACCGATCGAAGCTAGTGAATCAGGGAGTGATTCCGCACATAACCATACCATAATAAAGGTGCTCCGCTCTATATCAAATATCCCTAAAAAGTAGGAGCTCAAGCCAAATGTGTCTGAAATACCCTGAATAAAAATCAAATGAAGGAATCATGTGAATCAAAGTCGAGCCAAGCTCCATTATGACCCTCTATCCATCTTATTAGCCTACGAAGGTCGCATAATAGGCTAACCATGAACTCAGAACATGTCAATTGAAAAGGGGACATGACAATCTGCCCCTCCTGGAATTGCTTGCCCTCAAGCAATCACTGAATGACAAATCAATCAACCCACCTAGATCCCAAATGTAGTTAGGATCTCCACCACTGTCAATTAACACGAACCCCATGCCATGTCCATCCTAACTCTCATGTAATGGCGTCACATCATCTCTAGTACTAAGATAAGCACCCCAACATCCAATCCATAAATGAAAATCAGCAAGCAAACTTTGTACCTGAATAATATCTAAAACTGGATTGTGAAGGCTAGACATAGTCATATCATCATCAACCTGTGACCCGACTGTAACAAAAAGTTGAGTCCTCACCACATGTGACAACTCCTGAACTAAACTCACCTCAAGACCAAGCTCGTCCTCGTACCTCTCCTGTGTTGGTGCCAATGTGCTCTCGTCATCACCCTCAATCAGGTTATGTGGTATAGGTACCTCCATCCGATGAAAAAACATATATCTAAAGCTACTGCCCCATATTGCCTTAAGAATATGTGTCGTCCCATCAACATTAAAGAGAACCTCCATGTCCTTGAGATGAAGTAACTTCCTCAAATGAATGAAGCCACTTCATACCCAAGACTAAGTCTATATCCCCCATGTTTACCACATAATAATCAGCCTTGAACTCATAGTTGTTCAAGCGCAATGGGAGGTCTCTAATCATACGTTCACACTTAAGAGTGTGACCATCAGCTACCTTAACTCTGATGCCCTCAAAACCTTCTGTAGTGAGTCCATGCTTCTCCACAAATCTAGCATCTATGAAATTATGAGTGGCTCCTGTATCAAGAATGGTGATAACCTTCTGCCCTGCCAAAACTCCATGGAGTCTGAATGACTCATCCGACTGAATGCTGGATATGCATGCCTCCTGTAGGTGAAGCTCTAACTCTACCTCTGCATTAGACCCTGAAGCCTCTGCCTCTGCCCCCTTAAAACTGTTATGATGTTTGAAATCCTCAGAATCTGCATCCTCATAATATATCCACATCATACGATTCGCCTTGCCCTTAGGCCTCAAAGGACAATCATGATGGATATCATATGGTCCTTTGCAGTAGAAGCAAAGCTTCTTCCTACGTAGATCATTAAGCGCCTCACGATCCAAAGGTGGTGCTGCTGGATTAGCCTTTGAATCATTTTTAACTCCGGATTTATCTATGTTAAAATCCGATCTCTCCGTATCTGTGTTGGAGCACTTATGGTCTCTAGATGAAGAAGTACCTTTGAAGTTAAATTTATGGGATGGGGCTACCATCTCCATACTACGTGCCTTCTTCATAGCTACCTGTAATGAAGGAGGATCAAAAGCTTTGATCCACCCTCTCAATGGCTTTGTCAATCCCTCCATGAAGAGAACTACCAATCTACGCTCGAAAATATTGGGCACCATGACTGCCAATCTCTGAAACTCACCAATGAAGGACTCCAAATTACCTGTTTGTCTCAACTGTGCCAGATCTCGAAAGTAAACCTTAGGATCCTTCTTGTCAAACCACTCAACCAATCTATCCACAAAGTCCTGATACTCTGTCACCTGGTTATGCTGAAGTGTTACCATACCATGGTACCACCAATCTTGTGCTACTCCATCCAAGTGCAAAGTGGCATATTTGATGGCCTCTATCTCTGACATTGGTCTCAATGCCAAAAAGGTGTCAAGCTTATGAACCCAAGCTTGTGCTGTCATCTTGCCACTGCCATCAAAGGTAGTCAAAGAAAGCTTACCGGTAGCCTTCTTTAGCTCACTGAATTGGACTCTAGGTTTCCTGTCCTGTCTAGCCAATCTATAGTGATCTCTCCTCAAATTGACAAAATGATCAAAGGTTGTTCTCTCTTGGATATGAGGAGGTAATAAGTCCCACTCATCATTCGCAGCCATGTAAACATCTGCAAATGGGGAATTCCCTGCCTCCTCCTCTGCTGGTGCCTCTGGTTCTTCTTGAATAAATGAAGGGCATGTAGGTCTATCAGCTATTCTGGAGTGAGTCTGCTGTGGTCTCTGATCAACCGTAGCACTCCTGTCATCTCTTTGGTCCCTGTTCTGTCCATCAGGGGCGTTCATTCTCTCTATCATGGTCATAAGTCCCTGTAGTGTTTGAGCCATCTGCTATTGGCTTGTCATCATAGCACGCTGAAACTATCTGGTGGCCTGATCAGCATCATACCTGTGGCCCCTGGGTGGGCTACCCTCACGTCTATCACTCATGATAATCCACTGCTGATCTAACAACTGGGTACCTTCAAGCAAGGCTTGGCTACGTGTGTTATACCTGTGTGGTCCCAACTCTTGTGGCTGCATAAGATCTATAGACCCTTAGGCTGGCAGGATTTAGCTCTGATACCACTATAATATCCCCTTCAAACAAGAAATATAGCAACACAAAAAATCTAAACCAAGATATAATCTCTGTTGAATAAATTCAGAATGATAACAATAATATAGTTTTTTTCAATAGTAAATCACAGATCTTATCACTTGTCCTTCTAAACTATTACAATTGCTGTCCTCTATTATGCATATAAATATAAAATATAGTCTTGAAAACCCTGGCTTTGCAAATCTGGAAGTGCAAATTGAATTCTAGAAAGTCTCGGCCCTTCTGTGTCGACACACAGTCACCGTCGTCGGTCGATATCTCGCCGACGTCGGTCTCTATCGGTCGGCTTTCTGCCGACGTCGGTCTTCAGTCGACCAATGTCGGTCACTGAAAACCCTCTGTCTGTCGAGGTTGGTTCCTGCACTGAACTGTACGAACCTGTACGGATTCTGTACGGCCACAAATAAATCACAACTTCCCTGTTTTCAGCCCCTGATCTGAAATATATGTCTCTAGCACAGTAGATCTCTAGCTGTATAATTTATTGAATCAAAACATAAAGCAATAAATACCTGGAATATCTGTGATAACTTCTATGTGAAGTTATCTCTCAAACCTAAAATTCTATGATAACCTCTGGATGAAGCTATCTCTCACTTTGGCAATAGATCAGCTGATATTCCACAGCCTCTTAATTGCACACACTGAAGAGGGAACGTTCTCCAATGCAAATGGAATCCTTGAACCCTAGGCTCAGTCTTCATAGAAGAAATTCTCAAAATCAATATCAATATTCAATAGCATACTCAACAATGGCCTCCATGAGAATCCCTTATACCCTCAAAAGATATGCTTACCCTAATTAGGGTTTCTTAAATTAGAATTAGGGTTTCTAATTAAAAATAGGCTAAATAATTAATATTTGATTGAATCAATCAAATATTAATATCTCCCTCAATACATGTCGGATCCATGAACCGATCGAAGCTAGTGAATCAGGGAGTGATTCCGCACATAACCATACCATAATAAAGGCGCTCCGCTGTATATCAAATATCCCTAAAAAGTAGGAGCTCAGGCCAAATGTGTCTGAAATACCCTGAATAAAAATCAAATGAAGGAATCATGTGAATCAAAGTCGAGCCAAGCTCCATTATGACCCTCTATCCATCTTATTAGCCTACGAAGGTCACATAATAGGCTAACCATGAACTCAGAACATGTCAATTGAAAAGGGGACATGACAATAGCCTACCTGATTGGCACCTCAACAAATTGAAAAAAATGAGTAATTTTTTTATGTTTTGGATTTGAAAAAAATGCAGTGAAAGGCATTGATTTGATGAAAGGAATTTGGTTTACATTGAATATGCCAATAAGGAGGAAGAATATTATGATTATTCATGGTTAGGTTGGGAAGAACATGTGGATGAATCTGAGGATTCTAAACCTATTATTTATTTTCATGCACTTTAAGGAATTATTACTCCCTAAAATATTAAGGTGGTGGGGTTTTTGAATAAATACAAGGTGACTATGTTAATTGACTCTGGGATTACACATAACCTCATCAATAGTAAGTTAGATACTTAATTTAACTATTTCATTTACCTAGCTCCAAAATTTTAGGTCATGATTATAGATGGTGATACCATCAACTATTCTATAAAATTCCATACCATTTAGTTTGATATGGGAGACTAATTATTATATTACCCTATGTTTTTTATTCCCATACGAGGAACTAACATTATTTTGGGAGTGTGTTGGCTCACCACCATTGGTACTAATAAGATGAATTTATAACAACTATTAAAGAGATTCCATTCATAATATAGGACATTTGAACTATGTGGATTATAGTCTAATAATCCATATCTTGTCATTTCCCATTAAATGATAAGGTTATTTGAAAAGGTGTTGAGGATTTATGGCACATTTATTTTCCATAAAGGTTAAACCAACCAAGGAGTCTACACATTATAATTTTCAAAGCATGCTAGATGACCATTTTTTTACTTTTGGTGACATGCCAAAAGTACTTCCTCTAATAAATTTACATGATCAGGTCATCAGGCTCATTTAGGGAAGTACACCACCCAAAATTAGACCCCATAGGTATCCCTATGCTCAGAAGAGTTAAATTTAAAATATGGTATAGGAGATTTTGGATCCAAGAATCATCTGGAATAGTCAAAGTGAATATTCCTCCCCTATGGTCATGGTGAAAAATAATAACACTTGAAGGATGTATGAAAATTATAAATAACTCAACAAGTACACCATTAAAGGTAAGTTTCAACTTTGAGTAATTTATGATTTTATAGATGAATGGAATGGTGTTGTTGATTTTACCAAATTAGACCTTTATTCTAGGTATATCAAATTTGAATCCATAATGATTACATATCTAGAATAACTTTCATAACTCATAAAGGCCATTATGAATTTATTGTCATGCATTTTGACCTAAAAAATGCACCATCTACATTTTAGAGTTTGATGAATGCTATTTTTAGGTCATTTTTGAGAATGTTTGTATTAGTTTTTTTTGATGATATCCTCATTTATGGAAAATTTTGGGACAACCATTTGAAGCATTTGAAACATGTACTTTCAATTATGTAACTATATAAAATTTATGTCAAATAATCTAAATGTTATTTTAGTGTCCAAGAGGTGGAGTACTTGGGTTGTAATGTTTCACATTAAGGAGTGAAAGATAATCCTCAAAATATCCAAGCAATGATAGAGTGGTAAATACCAAAGACCCTCAAGAACCTTTAAGGATTTCTATGGATAATTGGTTTCTATTGTAGGTTTGTAAAAAATTATGATATATTTTAATCCCCACTCACCTATTTTTTGAATAAGGACTCATTATACTAGATTTATTTAGCTACCAATGTATTTGAACAGTTGAAAATGGCTATGTGCACTTCAATTTTGGCTACTTCAGATTTTTTTTAAACTTTTGTTGTAAAATGTGATGCATTGAGATATGGCATGGGATGTATACTAATGAAAAAAGTTAGACCACTATATTTTAAAGTCACCAATTTATGAGAAATATATGATGTTTATTCTAGATGTAATCAAGTAATGGAGACCTTATCTGATGGGTCATCATTTTTAGGTAAAGATTGATCAAAATAACCTCAAACATTTTTAAAACATTTATTTTCATATGAATAATAATAAAAATGGTTTAATAAAATGTTAGTTTATGATTTTTAAATAGTATATAAGAAAGGAAAAGATAATGTGGTGGTGAATGCACTATCCTATATGGATGAATCCATTTAGGTATTTTTATGTACAATGACTATCTGGTAGGTACATTGGTTAGAGGAAGTAGGATCAAAATGGAAGAATGATAGTGCTACACATGATTTGATTCAAAATATTCAATAGGGTTATTAGGGAGATAAAAAGTTTAAATGGAAATGGAATTTTTTATGGTATAAAGAGTGATTATACCTTTGTAATAATTATTTCCTAAAAAATAAAATCCTTCAAGAACTTCATGTATATCCACTTATAGGTCACTAAGGATTTTTGAAAACATATCATAGAATAAAGAAATATTTTTTGGGAAGGACTCAAGTGGATGTCCAAAAATTTGTGGTTTAATTATGATATGTTAATATAAGAAAGGTGAAACCATTAAAACTGTAGGTCTTTTGTAGCATTTATCCACCCCTAGCCAACATCAAGGGGAGGTTTCCATGGATTTCATTACTAGGTTACCATAGTTTGAGGGTACAAATGTTATCATGGTAGTTTTGGATAGAATCAATAAGAATGATCATTTTTTTACTTATCACAACCATTTATTACCAATATAGTAGGTTATGCTTTTTCAATATAGTTTAGTAATTGCATGGTACTCTAAAGATCATTATAAGTGATCGAGATCTCATATTTACTAGAAATTTTTGGATTGAATTATCTACATGTTTTCGCACCCAATTAGCTTATGGCTCATCCTATCATCCATAATATTATAGACAAACATATGTATTCAAAAAATGTCTATAAATATATCTTCCTTGTTTTGTTTTTGACAAACAAGACAAATGGGTTCATTGTCAACCACTTGTTGAATGTTGGTATAACACTTCTTATAATATGTATCCCTTTGTTGTGGTATATGTGTATCAACCCAAATCAATCACATCCTCATTGATGATACATCCCAATGCTTGAGATATTGAGAAACACATTCACCATTAACATGAGGTATTAATAAGTTTGTGAGAGAATTTATAAATTACACAAAATATAATGAAACATCAAGTATATCAAGGCTATAGTGAGTGACATTTTGACATAGGTGATTGGGTCTTTATGAATTTACATCCATATATTCAAATGTCTCTAAATCAATAAAAAAGGGATAACAAGTTGTCACCTAAGTATTATGTCTATTATAATATCTTGAAAAAAATTGGTAGTGTGGATTATAAGATGGAATTACTCCCATCCACTCACATGCATTTAGTATTCAATGCATCTTTATTGAAGAAGGTAATTGGACATAAATTTTACACTAAGACTATGTTACCTAATTTGGATGAATAAGGTCGAGTCATTAAATATCCTTCACATATGTAATAAGTAACTTTATACTAGATCCATTATAGAATATTTGATCAAATGGAAGAAGTTGCATTCTAAAGATGCAACATGGGAAGATGAAGCATTACTAAAAATATATCCTTTTTTGATTGAACATTGAGGATAATTTTATTTTGAATGGGAGGGGCATGCTAGACCTTTTATCTATAGTATGTTTAGGGATACGTGGGCCAACTTGTGGTTTACATAGCTTCATATTATCTTGTTGTAATTCTTGATATTCTTAGTATGTAAACCTATGGAATAGCCATGGTTAAATTAGAGTATACATATGAGGTAGTAGTTAGTTTTTTTATCATCATATTATGAATTCTATTCTTATTAAATTATTTTAAAGGTCACCCCCTTGATGTGGATTAGTCATTATATTCAATTATTTTGTTTTTTCACCAATTTTTGATGTGGATCTACTTATTCCATTATTAATTTTATAATATATAATTCTATTGTTGCAAATCATCAAATTAATTTCATTACATTTATTGGTGATTATCCTGAAAGCAGGAACATGTTATAATATATAATCAATGGATATAATCTGAAATTGAAATAATTTTAAATGATTACAATTGAAATAGAGAAAGCTTTATGAGTACACCTATGCATCAATGCAACCAACTAGCCTTTTTAACAATTGATTTAAAAACATGAAATATGTATCATTACGGATCATTAGATTTGATATTATGACAAATATAAATATATAAAATGCATATATTGTTCTACTATATATATATATATATATATATATATATATATATATATATATATATATATATATATATATATATATATAGTAGGACACATATCCCCCAACCTTAGAGAAAATGTGAGTTTCCACTCAAAAATTAATATTTTATCTATCATGCAAATCAATCATACTTATACTCTATGAGTGTGAGTGAACCAAGCCAACTCACACTATAAACTTAGTGAGGATGGATGATGTAATCAAGTCTAGCCTATAAAATTGGAAATATTGAGTGATTTAATCATCTCAACCATACCAAAAAAAAAAAAACCAACTATTATGGTATATTGGCTCAATACAATCCTTAAAACTCTAACTTGATGGGTGATGACAGTCCATAAAAGTGTTCTGAAATTGAAAACTAATTTTGATTTTATAATTTAGGTTCCATTTACTTAGAATATACACCTAATATATGTCTCATGCTAAAACATAGGTACAATAATAGTACCAATGTATATAATTCTACCACAAATGTCTATTTGAATCATATAGCTATGATTTTTTGGCTTATTATAAATGGTGTAACTATGGAGAACATGTTTCCATAACATGTACCGACTACGATCTAAAACTAAAAATTGGTGTAAGTGTGGAGATCATGTTTTTAGAACATTCCCCCATTACATATCTCAATATATGAACTACAAAAATTGTGTAAACCATATCTTTATGACATGCCCACACTAATATTCCCCATTTTGAGGTGATCGAGAAGTGTCAACTAGTAGTTACCTTATGTCAAAAGGATAAGATAACCATGTAAACTATGAAAGTATCATGTTGAATATAGAAATAAAATTTCTAGGTAGATATATTGTTTAAGAACAAAGACATTGATCACATCAAGTCTTAAAATGCATGATGTGAATCATGGAAATGTCTACATAGTAATAGTATAATCTCAATAAGTAATAAAACACACACACAATAACACTTAAAAGAAAATAAAAATAGAATGGTCCAAGGATACCTCAAATAAGGGGCATGTTCAAATGCAACATAATGTGAGGTACATGACTTAGTAAAATTTATACAAAGTAAGGAATGATATATTTAAATGGCAACATACAATAAACCATGGCATATATAAATGTCACAATATACAAGAATATTAATAGGGGCCATAATCAATGGAGAATAATCAAATGTTTGAAAAATAGTACAATACATTAAAATATAATCAAGGGACACACTCAAGGGAGTTCGAAAAGGAAAACATAGATAATAAGCAACTTACATAACATAACACACTGACCCCTGGCTAATGTGTTATCAAAAAATGTTAAGTATATAGCATATCAATTACACTATCAAATATATAACCATGGATAAAGGAATGTGTAAGTACATAATCTCGAACATGATAATGTAAAGTGATCATGAAATAATAAAACCTAGATGCATCATGATTAAAGAAGTGTATTCCACTAATGTCAACATGACATGAATAGAGGGAAGGCCTAACATCTAAAAGTGCATAGATCATGTATCTATGTATTCTTTAATCACATGAGTAAAATATGCATGAAACACATATGTATATTTAAATAAATCATATGGTATATACCAACATGGAACTGACCACATATATTCCAAGGAGCTAATAAAATATGTAACTGCAAAAAATATTTCTAGTTTTTTTAATGTATTTTAAAGTTTTGGTAAAGTTTTTAAGATGACAGTGTATAACCTTAATTTAGATCCTTTGTTTCCTTTTAATCATTTTTGTATGAGTTAAAATAGTGCATATCATGTTCCTCATGATTTTAATTTGTAGTATGATAACCAATTATATCATTTGGAATATGGATCAATTTTTCTTCATGAG
The DNA here is from genome assembly GCA_037957365.1 of Torreya grandis. Taxonomy (NCBI): domain Eukaryota; kingdom Viridiplantae; phylum Streptophyta; class Pinopsida; order Cupressales; family Taxaceae; genus Torreya; species Torreya grandis. Next base: position 353,766 of record JARHVA010004211.1, read on the forward strand.
AAAAAGTTATACCTTGCTGATGTTGGTCAATTTTAAATTGCATTTGACATAACCAAAGAGTGCCCAATGTAAATACATATGAATATTTTTTGTGTATAACCCAAACCCATGTTTGAACAACTTTAGGACCATAAGTAATTTGTATCTTTCCAAATAATTTTTTGGAACCTATTTTGTTTTTTTATGTATTTTAGGATAAAGACAAGCTATTGTAAACATCTTATGTTTCAAGTAGTTTTTGTTTGTTTAGGATCAATATGGTTATGCCAAAAGTAAGCATTGACCATAACTAATTTAATTGTAATATCTCTCTAGTGCACATGATTTTGAATTTTTTTATCTTTCAAACCTTCATCATTTTTGGAAATATTGGTATCATGATTTTTTCAATATGAACACGCATATCTATACACATCCCAATATAATAAATCAAAAAAAACAAAGGTATTATTTAATTTTCTTTCTCTAAGTGGAGAGATAAGACACCTATTAAATAAAAATTATAGTTCCAGATCTAAGGGAATGTAATGTAAAGAATACAAAACATCTGTGAATCTTAAAATCATATTCTTAAATATGTTTATACTCATGTTTATTTAACTCATGTGAATATTACATTAAGAACTTAGGAATTGCATGCTTATGAAAATGTATTAAAAATACATCATCTAGTTTTTTAAACAATGATAGGGACCCACTAAGGAGGATATACAACCAATCAAGAGATTATTTAATTAAGCTCCTATGAAAATATTTTAATTAAAAATGCTCATCCTTTTCCCAATGGCCAAAATACTATATATATATATATATATATATATATTTCAAATTATTTGTAGGATATCCTTTTAAATAAAAAATAGAAAATAAAGGAATAATAAATTTAGAGGGATATATATGTTCAAAGACATCTTTAGTAAGGTTTTTTTCCATCAATATATCATCATGAAAGGTATCTGTGTGAAGAAATTTGTAATTTTTGTTAACCATTTATTGTTGAAGATCATTTTTAGTATTCATCATAGATAAATTGTTATTATAATAGGTTGGTGAGGAGGTTAAAATTTTGATTCTACACTAATTTTTTTTATCTACATGACACATAGTCATATCAACATCTCAAAGAAGAACAAATTTAAATAGGTTATCATTTAAATTTGGAACCCTTAGTATGTATTTTAGAATTTTTATAATATTTGATATTTTCATAGTTTTTAGGGTACATCTACCTTTGATAATGATATAACATGAGGAATTTGAGGTATGTTTTGTAAAAGAACATATTTTATAACATAGGGTATTTTTACTCTTTAGGTTTGTAATGTAATCTTCTTCGTGGTGGTTTAATGTTATCAGTAAAAGAGTCCATGATGTATTTTTATACCTATCAAAAAATCTCAATATCAAATGAAGGAAAAAGTGAATCATGGACCTCATTAAGAGGGATATTATTTATAAATGTGGAAATCATTAGTGTTTGATTTAATATGATTTCAATAAAATATCCTTTTTAAATAATTTGTAAATCATTGATGATATCTTTATGGATTTGAAAAAAGGTAGCATGATCAAATGAAATAACATTTTGCTCATGTGAAGTAAATTAAGCTATATAAGTTAATTAAAAATGTTATATATATTCCTTAATATTTTGAAACTCATCTCTTGGGATGGTGGTGGAATGGACATGGTTAGAGGGGTGGTATTTACCACCATTTAAAGATATAAGACAACATACTTTGGCATTGGGTAAAAGGTAACAATAATAAATTTTTACTCCTTCCTTAATACAAAGTTGTAGAGTTTTACAATCATAGTCATCAAAATAATCTATATCATCAATGATGAAGAAAATAAATTAAAATAAAATTAAGGTTAAAAAGGTGAATATTATAGGATAATATAACCAAATTTTAAACACTAAAATATAGATTGGGGAATCTAAGTTTAAAGTGGTAGAGATATCCTAGGGAAAAAGGATGGTGGACTATCTCTAAAGTAGGCCAATTAAAATAAAAACTTAAATAAACATAAACTAAATTTATTATGCTAAGATGTTATAGAAACAAAAAAAATTATGCTACATGTTAAAATTGTAATTAAAATAAGATACTTAGCTAATTCTGATGCTAATATAGATCTAGATATATAGCGAAAAAGGAATCATACTAGAAGTGGATTTTAGATTAGTCACCAGATTCTAGATTAAACATGTATATGACCTTAGACACTTACATAAACCTAAGACAAATACATAAACACTTTAGTATAAACTATATGCATGTTTCATTTATAGAATACACATTGGAAATGGATGTCACCACATAGAATATTTTGGGTTATCTGTCACTTCACTCTAGTGTAATTACATATGGATCATAAGCTATCACTCATTTTCAAATAGAAAAAAACCTAATTCTTAATCTTCATAATGGCTATGGTAAAATAAGGTTAGTGGGAACATGGTTTTGATCTTCCCCAAAGACTCCTTTATCAATGAATGCTTACTACATAGCTAATACTCTTAAGAGGACCTTAGACTTTTGTAGTTATCCCCTACATGTTGTTTTGTGTTTTTATAAGGATCCAATTTGTGATTAAAAAGTATATAGAGTGACTTTTATTATAAATTTAAAAATGTATCTCATGTGATGCTCCTTTAGCACTTCAGACTTATAAATGTGTTGTCCCTATGACTGATATGGAAATAAAGGAAAATAGTGAAGATTCTCTCACTTAAGTTCTTGATTGAATGCCTTGTAAGTTTAATTTTTAGATGTAATAAATTAGTAGGTATATATACCAATCCATTTGGAGAATATGTCACATTAAATAACTTAGGATTACCATAAATAATACATATAATTTGTAAAATGGATGACTATAGGGCACTAAATTTTTACATTGGGATAGGATAGTAGCATTGACATAGGTATTTAATTTGGACAAAGTATATGGAAAGATAAAAAATAAAAACATTTCAAAAAAATGTAGAGACAAGATAATTTATTTTATATAATTATGGGTATGATATAAGGTCTGAGTCATTATAATTGTTGGTTGAATATTTTGTCATCAACTAAATGATGACAAAATGGGTATATCAACCACAACATAGAGAGATTTACACCACAAGAAGTGTGGGTTTACCAGATCTGAATGAAGTAAATCTCTCCTCTCATCAAGGGGAGGTTCCCTATTATTTATGCACTATATATATATATATATATATATATATAATTAAGCAGAAAATAACACGTGAAGTGGTACAATAGCATCTACCTCTCTTTTTTCATAGATAATGTATAAAGAACAAAAGAGAAAAATCCTGGTCCTTAGCTAATAACATTCCTCTTCTTCCAGGAATGGCATCAAATGGGAAGCAAAAAGTCACCTGAAGTAACAAAATCCACAAGAACACTCACGTAAGCGCAAAGTCTTCCATAGCCTCCTTCACTGATTCCGAACAAACGTAATCGTAGAATGAAATGAAGCACAAAGTCTTCACCTAAATCTACAAAAGATGACTGAATCTCAAAGATAAAGTAGCTCAAATTCTATCCTCTACCTTTTAGAAGTGCTCTCAGATAATATTAACACACCCACTTTGCTTATTAAATCAGATAAACAAGAGATTATCATGAAAGAGAACATAAGAAACTATTTCCTAGACAGCACAGATAACTTCAACATAAAGTCTGAAATAAAACTGCTTCTCATTCATTTAACAAAATATGATTTACAAGTTTGAGCACAAAGTCTAAAAAATTGCTTCAATTTCGGTAGAGTATTCGCTCTTAATTTTTCCAAAATCTATTTACAAAAGAGGTCTCCACTATATATAGGGAGAAACTCTCAAAATTTAGAAAATAATAAAATACAAAAATATCTCAGTCAAAGATGACTCATCTTTGACTTCGAGATATTTTTTTAAAATTTTTACATGTAATTACATATTACAAAATTACATGCACTTTTCACAAAATAAAAGTGCATAAGGAAAGAAGAAAAAAGAAGGGGAAAAAAAGTTTCAGTTCTTGCTACCAGATTTCTTCATATGAGCATCGTATATAGCAATGGATGCCTAAATTTCTATGTTGTCTGGCACAACCATGTTCTTGGAGATGACCTTGGCTCTGATTAAGGCATCCTTCAATGTTGTGATGGCCTTAGCATGACCAGTTAACCTAGATTTTAGATTATCCAAAGTTAACTGAGTGTCTAGAAAATTGTCCACCGAGGTCATTGAGAAGGGCTTTTCTTCAAAATTTCTCTGAATCATCCCTTCGAAACTCTAAATCATTTCTTCTATGGGGAGAAATTGATTATCCCTCAAAGTTAGATTGCAAGGCAGTTCTTCTAGTTTATTGAGCAGACCCATGTCACTCTTCTCACTAGCATCCTTGGAAGCTTTAAGATCCTCAATTAAATCCTTGAGTACCTGGATCTTAAAGATCAGTGACTCCTTGATCTCAATGTAAGAATCTTTGCTGGAGATGACACCGATAGATATTAAGGTCCTCTTCTTCAAATCCTTCATCTCCCTCTATTTGCTAAGATATTTTTATGAACTATCAATCTCCTGAGAGATAAGGAATACCAAGTCATCTAATTCTACCCTCACCTTCCTCATCTTGCCTATCTTTTTTGTAACCTCTGCAAGCAAGAAAACTCCCTGAGTATGCATTTTTTCAACGTAGTCTTCCAGGACTTTTTCCTTTAAGTAAGTCTTCTCTACTTTTTAAATGACAGGGTCATCTACGGAGAAGGCCTCTAGAGTTGCCACTTCAAGGGGAAGAGTGAACCTCCTTATTATGTTGTTAGTTGCTTTGTCTTGGCCTTGTAATAATCTTTCATTTCTTTTTCTCGGTCAAACTTCTGGACCATAATGTTCATAGCAGACTGAAGGTCATTTTTCGCACTTTCATGAGTAACTTTGCCAAGTTCAACATGAGAGATGAAATAGCTACTCATTTTGAAACCCTCAAGGGTTGTGTCCTATGGAGGCTTAGAAATTTCTAGAAAATTTTGTCCTTTTTCCTCAACCAATTTTGAGAGGATCCTTCGCCTCTTCGGAGCCTTAGCCTTCACTGGCACTATTTTTTCAAAATCGAAGTCATCTAGAGAGATGGATAACTTCTTTATTTTGGGTGTGAATGTTGACATCCAAGGTGGAAGAAAAATACCCACTTTAGCCATAGTTCCCTCAGTTGGTGTTACTGCATCAACTTCTACACTGCTAGTGGTGACAGTGGTCACAGTTGGGGTAACAAGTGAAACTGTACCAACAAATGATTCTGACTCTTGTGCAAAACTTTCTCCCAAATAGAAAGAGGGATATGACAAACTTGGAATGGACCCAGAGGAGTGAGGAGTACCTATAGAAGCACCCTAAGAATTGCCAAATATAACCCTAGAAGGGGAGGTGGCTCTAAAAGAGGGAACACTGATAGGAGAGGGAGGAGAAGGGGAAGCCACAAGAGACTAAGGTGGAGAAGGAGAGACACTTTTGAATAGTTGTGCTTCTCCCTGTGAAGGAAAAGGTTTAGTGATTGGCTGTCTTGTTGGTCAGTCATCTATTTCCATTGGTTGAGTTGCGTGTGTCTGAGGGATTTATTCTGCAACTCCTCTAGCTGCTACTTCTAGCTCCTCAGTAGTCTTTGGTTTCTTAGAAAAAAAATGATTCTAGGCTTGTGAGGCCTAGAAGGGGAAGGAACATCACCTTTGTTCTTGGTCTTATTTTATATTTTCCTCTTCCACTCTGCTTGGTACTCAACCTCTGATCCCATGATAAATTCTTTCAGTTTGATCCCTCTAGCTATAACCAATCATTGGTGTTAGCCAATATTGGTTCGAATCTTTTTCTTAGAGAAGTCAGTTCTTTCTAAGACCACTGAGTTGGAGAAAGAGGGGATCCAGCAACCTTTTTAGCTAGGTATTTGCTATTGATAATGTTTCTATCATCAGCCAGATTGGAGGGGATCTCTGCAAGCCCCAGATATTCAATCTACTCTAAGGTTAGCCTACAATATTCCATCTTTTTGATCTCTTTGGCTATCCTTAGGTCGATCCAAATATCGTCAATCATGGGCTCATAGAACTGAGTCTTCTACCTGATTTTGTCCTTGACTCCCCTATAGTAAAATTTATCTCTTCTCTTGAAATGCTTTAGGGTGACCATCTACATCTCTATTTCTATGACTTTGGCTTTGGCTACTATTGCAATAGATTACCTGCCAATTTTGATTGGAAACCTGAAGCCTGGCTTTTTTAGCTCCATTTTTCTGGTATGCATGACAACCAATTGTTGGCAAAGCTCCATCAGAACCAATTTGTTAGAAGTGAATCTAGGGAGCATATAGGGGTAGCCTTGGAAAAATGCAACACGAAGATAAAAAAAAGTGGAAAATTAGAGGAACATGCTCCCATAGTCATTGACGACTATCCAAGATTCATTACATACTCTCTTTTGCTCAAGCTGACGGTCGAAGAGGCATAGAAATACAATAAAGAAGGCATCATTTACCCTTTTGAAATGACAGGTTGGCCCTTAAAGTGTCAATTGGGGGTAATATGAATACACTAGGGTCGTCTTTCTATCCCCTTCGGTTGTTAAGCTTGGAAAAGTTTGCATTACGGCAGCTATGTATACAAGGTATGAAGTCATATAAAACTTGAAAGAAGTTTGTACCTTGGTTAGTTGATCATGGAGGGTGTTACTAATCTGCTCTCCCTAAAAGATGACCTACTTGCCTTGGAGGATGATCTTGATGAATAGGTACATCCATTCATGGAACTATGAGGAAGATGAGAGGCCCCACACTCTACTAAGAAGGGTGATCAAGTCACCAACTTCTTCAATAAAATCACTCCTTAGAAAGTTTCTCGGCCATTTGGATAAGTTGGTCCTAAGGGTCTTCAGCCATTTGTAGTTCATCACTTTCTTTGCCCTTTCAGAGTCTTTGTCATATTCCTTCTACGCATTTACAAAGTTAATCTTGGTTACTTCAGTAGCTGAAGGGTACATGAAGACTTTGTTGATGAATTTGGGTTCCAACCGAATCACCACATTACCGCTGGCATCTGAGACTGACCTTATCTCTTTGTTGTAGAAGTGGGCACATTGGAGAATGAACTCGGTATGATGTGATGCCACTTGGAAAATGGCAACCAAGTAGATGTTTCTTTTGATGATTCTCTTTATTTTGGTGCTTGAGTTCGTCGCCTTTGTTCAAGCTATGAACTCGGCCATGTCTACATGGCCACTTTTGGTGTCCCAGATGTCATCGATATTGGAGGTGACCGAAGTGAGTGGGAAGATGCCCTGGTATTTGTACTTCATCATTTTTGCCATTTTTGGAGATGCTTCTGACATTGGAATTAGCTTTGGTCAAACAGGCATCAATGAGCAAGAGTTCTCTGATTGTACTGTAGTCATGATCATGAAATTAGGGGAGAGGGGATGAATTAGGGAAAAAGCATTTTAAGTGATCATGGTCAATGGAGGTCACTTAAAAAGGCTGGCTTGGAAAAAGGGGCAAAAAATGAGGAAGAAAGGGAAAGAAAGGGAAAGGATGAAAATCCTTCAGAGTTAAAAAAATTTGGAGGAGAAATGCAAGGGTGGTGAAATTCACCACCCATGCAGGGGAAAAGATAGAATGCAAGGGTGACAAAATTTTCAACCCATGCAAGATCGACTTGCACAGGTGGTGAATTTTTCCACCCTTGTAGGCTAGGGGGGAAAAGGTAGGGGCGGCAAATTTTTCTACCCCTACAAGAATGGCCTGCATGGGCGGTGAAATTTGCCACCCTTGCAGGTTAAAAAGAAACATGTAGGTGCGATGAAGTTTAATGCCCCTATAAGGATGGAAAAAAAGGGTAGGGGGATGCGTGGGCAGTGATTTTCACCACCCATGCAAGTCTTTGGGAGGAAACCCATGGGCAAGAGGAGGCAAAGAAGAAAAAAGAACTAAAAACTAAAATTACCCTCAAAACCAAAATGTAGGGAAGAAAGAGGAAAGAAATGAAAATAAATGTCAAAAATAGGACCAACCTAGAAAGCCACATGCTTCATAGGGTTAAATCCACCAAATCGCACTTTGATTCATCTGCTGGGTCATCTAGATGTGAAGGGCATGAGGAGAGGAGGAAGAATGAGAAGAAATGAACTCAAATTAGTTTAAATATGGCAAAAAATGCCCCTAACCACCCACCACATGCAGTAATAAATGTCATGCATAGAAATTAAGGCATGTATGGGTGGACAAATTCACTGCCCTTACATGTTTGGGTGAGTTCAAATGTAGGGGTGGCAAAAAATTTCACCCTTGCAGGTCGGATGCAGGGGCGGCAAAATTTGCCGCCCTTGCATTTCAAGGGCAAATGCACCGGTGGCAAATTTTTTTGCTCATGCACAAAAACAAGATAAGAAAAGCTGTAACTCTGAAAGAGGTAGGCTTGGTCCCCTGGACACATTGAGATCATAATAACCTTCACTTTTAAGGAAAGATGTGATTTATGATTATCAAAAGGTACAGTCAGACTAAGACGAGAACGAGAAGAACCCATCTCAAAAACAAATTTAGAGAGATGAAAGATGAAATGAACAAGTTTCATAGGGGTTTGTTCCAAAAATGGGCTAATCCAATTTTAGAAACAACAACTGGCTCCTGTTGGAGAACTTTTGTTAATCAAATTAATTAGTGGAAGTAAAAACCAGTCTCTAAGTGCCTTCATCCAAGCCATTGGGCTACGAAGTCAAGCTAAAAATGATAGAAAAATAGACAAAAAGTAAAAACTATACATATATATAAACGAACTTTTTCCAGCTTCAAGGATGGAATAGATTCAAATGCTACCCATTGTGAGGTAGTGAAAATGGTGTTCCATCTTGGTAGTCCAGCAAGAAGCTAGGTTCACCATAGAGTTGTTGAATGGTGAACATGCCTCTTCATAGGGAGTCAAATTTGTCGTGCATCCCTTTTGGTTCTCAACTCTTGTCCCATAACAAGACTTGATCTCCAACTTGGAATTCATGGAACTTAGATTTTTTTATCAATGAGTGCCTTCACCTTATTTTGATGCTCTATAATCCGATCCACTACCATGGTTCGTTGCTCATTCAGCTCAGTCAGACACATGATTCTTCTGTCAACTGAGCTTTCGAAGGTTGAGTCTTCAATTGCTTTAGTTAACTTGAGTGCTAGTAGTTCAAGGGTGATTGGGATTTCCACATTTAATCCATATAGAAGCTGGAAAGGTAACATAACTATAGCCCTTTTGGGTGTTATCCTATCTACCCATAAAGCATAATACAATGCTTAGTGCCATGTTCTCTAATTGTCATCCACCAGCTTCCTGATAATAGAGACTAGGTTCTTGTTACTCGATTCTATTTGACCATTTCCTTGAGGGAAATAATCTGAAGTGTGAAATAAGGTAATCCCATAATAAAAACAAAATTGAGTAATTTCATATGATGAAAAATAGGCTGCATTATCTGTTATGATCTTTAGTGGGACCCCAAACCTAGAGATGATATTTTCATTGAGAAAGTTGCACACCACTTCAGATGTAGCGTGCTTGGTTAGGATGGCCTCCACCCACTTAGTAAAATAATCCATTTCCGTGAGGACATAATCATGTCTGGCACTTGAAGATGGTTTGACTACACCAATGAAGTCAATACCCCACTACTCAAATGATTCTTGAATCACTACCGGTTTGAGAGGAAAAGCAGGCAGCTTAGACTTTCTAACAAATTGTTGACACAATCCACACCTACAAACCCAACCCATTTGTAGGCATCCTGAAACAACGTCGACCAATAATACCTAGCTTGTAGAATTTTGTGCACTGTCACTGATGCAAAAAAATGCCCTCCATAGGCCAGATTATGAGAAGACTAAGATTATTTTTTGTTGCACCTTATCATCACAATGAATAAATGCCTCATCCAGGTTTCTCTTGTAAATACCATCCAGGTTTGACATAACCAACTAGTTTTAATTTAACATTCCATTTCTCTTTAAAAGAAAGATGAGCGGGACACTCACCATAAGTCAAAAAATGAGCAATGTCTAAATACCACTCATCGGTGGTCGCAACAAAGAGGATCGTAGGCATGCCTTCGACCCCTAATTATTCACTTTCTACTTCACTTGGAATGTTGATGGTGATCAACTGGCAAAGGCCCCTTCCTCACACAAGCTTGGTAGGTTTGATGTCTAGATCAAACTCTTGAGTCTTGGTGATCCAGTTACCTCTCTTTGTATAAACTCCTGCTGAGTCAAAATGGATTTTACTATTGTGTCTGGTATGAGAAATTCAATGTGAGAATTCAAGATATAAAACCTGAAATGCTTGGCCGCTTTGACCACCGCATATGCATGTTTCTCCATAAGGGAATATTTTAGCTCATGATCCTTAAGTGGATAACTCATGAAATAGATAGGAGATTCTACGCCTTCTTGAATTTTTTGGACCAAAATGGCCAATAGTGTATGCTCGGAGGCATAACTATATATTTTGAAACTTTTAGTATAATCTGGGCAAACCAAGACTGGTGCACGGGTGATTGCTTCCTTAAATTCTTTGAACACTGATTTGCCCTCAGTAGTCCACCTAAATGTAGCATTGTCATTCATCATGTTGAAAATGTGACAGGTTTTCTCAGCAAACTCGAGAATGAACCTTCGAAGAAAGTTCACCTTTATAAAGAAAGAGTGAATTGCAGTCTTACTGGTAGGCAGAGTAAGTTCCTGGATGGACTTGACTCTCTCTGAATCAATTTTAATACCTTCACGAGACACAATGTGTCTAAGAAGTTTTCCCTCAGTAACTTTGAAGACAGATTTCTTTGGGTTTAAAGAAATGCCATTTTGATGACAGCGTTCCATTATCCTTTGCAAATGGTGAACATGCTCAGAATGATGTTTTGAAAACATTATCAGATCATCTAGGTATATTACACTGAATTTTCCCATCTCATCTTTGAAAGTGAGATCCATCACCCTTTGAAATGTGGCACCTACATTTATTAGACCAAAAAACATTCTTTGATAAGCAAATGTACCCCAAGGTGTGGTGAATGTTATTTTATGTTGATCTACTTTTCCAACTTCGACCTGATTGTACCCTAAAAAACTATCTAGCATTGATAACATTTCTAAACCTGTTACCATCTGCAGAACTTGATCCATGATAGGAAGAGGGTAGTTATCTTTTAAAGATAACTGGTTTAAATTTCTAAAATCCATGCAAATTTGAATTTCACCATTCTTATTTTTGACAGGCACTATATTGGCAATCCATGTTGAGTGATGGATTGGAAAAATTATCCGAAAGTCAAGCATCTTTTTTATCTCATCTAAAATAGTAACTAATATTTTTGGATTATATTGCCTGGACTTTTGCTTGTAAGATATGGATTTTGCCTTCAAAGGAATGTCATGGCAAATGTCGTTTGGCCTGAGTGATTTTAGATTATCGTAGGAATAGGCGAATACATCCATATATTGGTGAAGTAGACTAGCAAGCTCAAATATTTCCTCGGAAGTGTAACATTTTCTAATGTTTACCATTTTAGGATCACGGTTGGTTCCCAAGTTTACCTGATCAAAATCTTGAGAGGAGTTTGAATCTGTTTGTTGTTATTTAAAAAATTTGTCATGGTTATCAAACAACTTCTCTAGGGAAACTAGGCCTTTAGGAATTTTATTCCCTTTAAGCTATAAGAAATCCTCACCTGTATTTGTATTTGACTCAGGAGTTGTTTCACATCCTCAGAGTTTACTACCTTTAAAACATAGTTGTTTAAAACTGTCTTTTTGTTCCAAGAAGGTGATGATTTGATCATCATTGTTAAATACTTGCCAATGGCCAGCATTATCATATACACTTGGCCAAAAGACCAGTTCAATAGTGTACTTATCTCCCTTAAAGTCTAGGTGAGGGACTAAGAGAGTAGCAGAGATAGCCAATGCATCTGCCCGGTCATTGAATTCCCTGGGAACAACAGAGATATTGAAAGCATCAAAATTTTCAATCTGTTCCCAGAAAATATTATGATAGTGGTGCAACATTTCATTTTTTGTCTGATAGAGGTTCCTTACCTGGAAAATTATCAACTCAGTGTCCCCTTTAGCATGGAGTATCCTAATGCCCTTTTCGCTGGCATCTTGTAGTCTGAGCAATAGGGATTTGTACTCAGTCGTGTTGTTGGTACTATTGATATGCAATTTGTAGGACAAACGAATAATTTCTCCTTAAGGAGATACCAACACAACTCCAGCTCCCAAACTAGTAGAACAACAGCTACCATCAAATTTTAAGGTTCATACCTCGTTAGACACTACTTTTCCTTTGAAAACTCTTTTGTTTGGGGGAAGAGGTTCTTCCATGTGTTCATTTTGATTTGGTAATTTTCTTGATGTGTCAGTTGAACACAATCTCAAATTATCACCCGTGAGAGTTTCATCAGATGCCCCATGGAGCTCATCCGTAGACAGGAAGTAGTTGCCCATGCCTGAGGACTCAAATAAAATTTGAGCTTTCAGTGTTGACAATCGGGTATCTACATACCTTGCCTCTTTTTCAAGAAGTAACTTCTTCATAACACCTTGAATTGGCATTCTTGCTTTAGACAAGTCCATACTTAGCTCACCTCTAATGTCTTTACATAACTTTCACTCGAGTAAGATGCCGTAAGATGCTGGAACATTGGCCACTAAAACCGTCATTTTTATCTGCTTTTTTAGAAAAGTCACGAAAGCATATTGAGCGTCTTTTATCTGACCAAGGAGGGGAACATAATTATTTTCCATAGAAAAACACCTCCAAAAATTTTTGGTCAGAGTTAGGCCAAGAGAAACCACCACCTTCATAGGCATGACATTATCTGAGGCCCCAGAATCTATAATACAATTACTTAGTTTATAACCATTTATAAGTAGGGAAACGTAGAAAGGTTCTATTTTCCTGAGAGTAATAGGGGGAGTCACAACAAGATTGTTTTGGGCTAGTTTATCTTTAAGAGGATCATGAATGGCCTTCAAATAATCTTGTCCTACAGGGATGGCTTTGTTTTTTATGTATTCTGCTAACCTATCGAATTGTTCTGGGTTAGCCCTCAAATATTAAACCTCTTTCATTTAAATTCTAGTCTTTTTAGCATGATTAATTATATCAAATAATTGAGCAAAACTTGAAACAGAGGAAGAGATTCCATCATTACGGACTTTAGTAGGCATGGCACTGGTCTGAGCAACAAAAGTGGAAGGTATCGATTGATTGGAGGTATTTACTTTTTTATGAATCACCTGATCTTTTAATTGTGGGGGCAATGGAGTCCCTCGTTTAACGATGGAAACCATTGGTCGGGGTTCTTCCTCTACCTTTCCTTTGTTAGTCTGTGAGGCTAACTAATTTTGAGATATGGTGAAAATAGCGTAAGATCCATCTAAACCTTCCCCGTTACTTCCATCTTCATCTTGGTAATCTAGGAAACCAATATTGGAGTCACCAGCTAATTCTTCTTCCTACTCATCAAAGAGATTAGCATCTTCTTGTTGGTCTAACTGAGGTTGGAATCAATTATCGTGTTCAACCTCTAGGTAATTGATCATTGAATTGGCAAGTGCTACTTCAATGGTCAATCTCCCTAGAGGGGGAGGTAGGTGATTTGATTGCCCTTGGTTTCGGGTAGCATTACCTTGATATTGCTAATTTTGGAATGTTCTCATAGGCATATCTTGATAGGTAGGAGTAAATGTAACTTAGGCTATTTTCCTTTTCAAATCTATCAGTTCATTCATTAACTTCTGCACCATAGGATCTGTAGTGCCTAAAGAAGAACTTTCAAAAGATGAAGAGAATTTGTTTTTACTATTGTCTTTCCTGATCTTACCTGCTAGGATAAGATCATCTTCAATCTCAGTAGCCAAATATTGAGCCAAGGATAGATCCATAGGGCCAGGTCACCTCAATAGGAAACTTACTTCTAGAAGCTATGAATTGATGAAAAAGCACTTGAGATTATCTGGAGTGGGCTAAGCCATAGTTGTAATCCGATTCCTCAACTTGTTGAATTTAGCTATGAAATCCCTCATGGGTTCTTGGGATTCTTTTTTCATCTATGTCAGCTGAGCTAACAAAGCATGTGCATCTTTAGTAGGTTTAAACCTAGCTTCAAATTTGGATTTGAGTGTATCCCAGTCAGTTATTGACATAACCTGCAGGTGGTAGAACCAATTTGCAGCAACATGAAAAGTCTCACTGCTATATCTTCAAATTCGACACCAATTATGCCACATGCTATGGAGAAAGTGCAACATGCTCATTAGGGTGGACCTTTCCATCACCAAAAAGCTTAAGAAATTTTTTCCTAGAACTACGAGGTAGTTCATGCAAAGGTGCATTTAAATTAAGAGGACCAAAGGAATTGCCCCACGGACCTTGAGCCATTGTGATAGGATGATTAAATGGTGGGATAACAAACCTTGGTGGGGTATTTATAGGTAGGGCATGATTAACTGTAGGAAAAGAAGCTCTGCCTTGCATTGGTGACCTAACAGGGTCAGGAGGAAAATTCCTAGATCGTTGATGGGAAGGTGGTGGAGGAAACAGATCAAAGTTGCTCTATTTCACCAACTCAAACACGGGGTCAAAAACACCGTTGGCTCTCTAGCTTCTTGTGTAGTGTGGAGTTGCTAGGTTTTGAATGAAAAAGGGACTGAAACTACTTCAAGTTGAAGCTTGAAGCTTCAAAATACATGTTTGTAATCCCCAGTGGAGTCACCAAAAAACTTTTGGGTGAATAGTTTGTCGTCAACTAACTGATGACAAAATGGGTATATCAACCACATCATAGGGAGATTTACACCATGAAAATTGTGGGTTTACCAGATCTAGATGAGGTAAATCTCTCCTCTCATCAAGGGGAGGTTTCCTATTATTATTTATATGCCAGATATATATATATATATATATATATATATATATATATATATAATTAAGAAGAAACTAAAATGTGAGGTGGTATAACAACATCTACCTCTCTTTTTTCAGAGATAATGTATAAAGAACAAAAGAGAAAAATTCTGGTCCTTAGCTAATAACATTCCTCTTCTTTCAAGAATGGCATCAAACAGGAAGCAAAAAATCACTTAAAGTAACAAACTCCATAAGAACACTCACGTAAGCGCAAAGTCTTTTTTAGCCTCCTTCACCGATTCAGAACAAGCGTAACCGTAGAATGAAATGAAGCATAAAATATTCACCTGAAACTACAAAAGATAACTGAATCTCAAAGATAAAATAGCTCAAAGTTTATCCTCTACCTTTTAAAAGTGCTCTCAGATAATAATAACACACCCACTTTGATTATTAAATCAGATAAACAAGAGATTATCAGGAAAGAGAACATAAGAAACTATTTCCTAGACAACACAGATAACTTCAACACAAAGTCTAAAATATACCTGCTTCTCATTCATTTAATAAAATATGATTTACAAGTTTGAGCACAAAGTCTCAAAAATTGCTTCAATTTCGACAGAGTGTTTGCTCTTAATTTTTCCAAGATCTATTTAAAAAAGAGGTCTCCATTATATATACGGAGAAACTCTCAAAATTCATAAAATAATAAAACACAAAAATATCTCAGTCAAAGATGACTCATCTTTGACTTTGAGATATTTTTCTAAAATTTTTACATGTAATTACATATTACAAAATTACATGCACTTTTCACAAAATAAAATTGCATAAGAAAAGTAGAAGAAAGAAGGGGGAAAAAAGCTTCAATTCTTGCTGCCAGATTTCTTCATATGAGCATCGTACATAGCAATGGATGCCTAAATTCCTATGCTATCTCGCACAACCGTGTTCTTGGAGATGACCTTGGCTCTGATTAAGGCATATTTTAATGTTGTGATGGCCTTAGCGTGACCATTTAACCTAGATTTTAGATTATCCAAAGTTAAATGAGTGTCTAAAATATTCTCCACTGAGGTCATTGAGAAGGCCTTTTCTTCAAAATTTCTCTGAATCATCCCTTTGAAACTCTAAATCATTTCTTCTGTGGAGAGAAATTTATTATCCCTCAAAGTTAGATTGCATGGTAGTTCTTCAAGTTTATTGAGTATACCCATGTCGCTCTTCTCACTAGCATCCCTCGAAGCTTTAAGATCCTTAATTAAATCCTTGAGTACCTAGATCCTAAAGATCAGTGACTCCTTGATCTCAACATAAGAATCTTTGCTGGAGATGACACCGATAGATATCAAGGTGCTCTTCTTCAAATCCTTCATCTCCCTCCATTTTATAAGATCTTTTTCAAAACTATCAATCTCTTGAGAGATAAGGGATACTGAGTCATCTAATTCTGCCCTAACGTTCCTCATCTTGCCTGTCTTTTCTACAACCTCTACAAGTAAGGAAACTCCCTGAGTATGCATTTTTTCAATGTAATCTTCCAGGACATTTCCTTTTAGGTAAGTCTTCTCTACTTTTTGAATGACTGAGTCATTTATGGAGAAGGCCTCTAGAGTTGCCGCTATAGGGGGAAGAGTAAACCTCCTTATTACTACCATCAGTTGCTCTGTCTTGGCCTTGTAATAATCTTTCATTTCTTTTTCTCGATCAAACTTCTGGACCATAATGTCCATAGCAAATTGAAGGTGGCTTTTCACACCTTCGTGAATAACTTTTCCAATTTCAACATGAGAGATGGAATAGCTACTCATTTTGAAACCCTTAAGGGTTGCATCCTATGGAGGCTTGGAAATTTCTATAATTTTTTGTCCTTTTTTCTCAACCAATTTTGAGAGGATCCTTGGCCTCTTCAGAGCCTTAGCTTTCATCAGCACTATTTTTCCAAAATCGAAGTCATCTAGGGAAATGGCTAACTTCTTTATTTTGGGTGTGAATGTTGACATCCAAAGTGGGAGAAAAGTACCCACTGTAGCGATAGTTCCCTCAACTAGTGTTACTACGATAGCTTTTACACTACTAGTGGTGACAGTGGTCGCATTTGGGGTAATAGGCAAAGCTGTACCAACTACTGATTCTGGCTCTTATGCATAACTTTCCCCCAAATTGAAAGAGGGAGATGAGAAACTTGAAATGGACCCAGAGGAGCAAGGAGTACCTATAGAAGTGCCCTGAGGATTGCTAAATATAACCCTGGAAGGGGAGGCAGCTCTAGAAGAGGGAACACTGATAAGAGAGGGAGGAAAAGGGGAAGCCACAGGAGACTGAGGTGGAGAAGGAGAGATGCTTTTGAGTGGTTATGCTTCTCCCTGTGAAGGCAGAGGTTTAGTGCTTAGTTGTCCTGTCGATTGATCATCTATTTCCATTAGCTGAGCTACTTGTTTCTGAGTCCTCTATTCTGCAACTCCTCTAGCTACTGCTTCTAGCTCCTCATTAGTCTTTGGTTTCTTAGAAATAAAAATGATTCTAGGCTTATGAGGCTTATAAGGGGAAGGAACATCATCTTTTTTCTTGGTCTTGTTCTCTAATTTCCTCTTCAACTCTGCTTGGTACTCAGCATCTGATCCCATGATAATTTTTTTAGTTTGATCCCTCTGGCTACTAACCAATCATTGGTGTTAGCCAATATTGGCTCAAATTTTTTTCTCAGAGAAGTCAGTTCTTTTTGAGACCACTGAGTTAGAGGAAGAGGGGAGCCAGCAACCTTTTCATCTAGGTATCTACTATTGATAATGTTCCCATCATCAGCCAAACTAGAGGGGATCTCCGCAAGCCTCAGATATTCAATCTACTCAAGGGTTAACCTATAGTCGTCCATATTTCTGATCTCTTCAGCTATCCTCAAGTTGATCTAGATATCTTTGATCATGGGCTCATGGAACTGAGTCTTTTGACTAATTTTGTCCTTGAATCTCTTATAGTCAAATTTATCTCTTCTCTTGAACTACTTTAGGGTGACCATCTGCATCTCTATTTCCATGACTTTGGCTTTGGCTATTGTTGCAATAGAGTAGCTACCAATTTCAATTGGAAACCTAAGCCTAGTTTTTTTAGCTCCATTTGTCTGGTATGCATGATAACTAATTGTCAGCAAAGCTCTATCAAAACCAATTTGTCAGAAGGGAATTTGGGGAGCATATAGGGGTAGCCTTGGAAAAATCCAACCCAAAGATAGCAGAAAGTGGAAAACTAGAGGAACATGCTCACGTAGTCATTGATGACTGTCTAAACTTCATTAGATACTCTGTTTTGCTCAAGCTGAGGGTTGAAGAGGCATAGAAATATGGCAAAAAAGGTGTCATTTACCCTTTTGAAATGATGGGTTGGCCCTTGAAGTGTCAACTTGGTGTAATATGAGTACACTGGGGTCATCTTTCTATCCCCTTCGGTTGTTAAGCCTAAAAAGGTTTGCATTGTGGTAGCTATGTATATAAGGTATGAAGTCATATAAAACTTTGAAGAAGTTTGTACCTTGGTTAGTTGCTTGTGGAGGGCGTTACTAATTTGTTCTCCCTAAAAGATGACTTGCTTGCCTTGGA
The DNA here is from genome assembly GCA_037957365.1 of Torreya grandis. NCBI lineage: Eukaryota > Viridiplantae > Streptophyta > Pinopsida > Cupressales > Taxaceae > Torreya > Torreya grandis. The sequence goes on from JARHVA010004211.1 coordinate 372,296, forward strand.
GGATGATCTTAATGAATGGGTACATCCATGAATGGAACTGTGAGGAAGATGAGAGGCCCCGCACTCTGCTAAAAAGGGTGATCAAGTCACCAACTTCTTCAATAAAATCGCTCCTTGGAAATTTTCTCAACCATCTGGATAAGTTGGTCCTAGGGGTCTTCAGCCATTTGTAGTTCATCACTTTCTTTGCCCTTTCAAGGTCTTTGTCGTATTCCTTCTAGGCATTTACGAAGTCAATCTTGGTTACTTCAGTAGCTGGAGGGCACATGAAGACTTTGTCAATAAATTTGGGGTCTAGTCAAATCACCACATTACCACTGGCATCTGAGACTGACCTTGGCTCTTTATTGTAGATGCAGGCACATTAGAGAATGAACTCAGCATGATGTACTACCACTGGGAAAGTGACATCCAAGTGGATGTTGCTTTTGATGATCCTCTTTATTTTGGTGCTTGGGTTCATCACCTTCATTTGAGCTATAAACTTAGCCATGTCTACATGGCCAATTTTAGTGTCCCAAATGTCATCGATATTGGAGGTGACCAAAGTCAGTGGGAAGATGCCTTGGTATTTATACTTCATCATTTTTGCCTTTTTTGGAGACGCTTCTGACATTGAAATTGGCTTTGGTCGAACAGTCATCAATGAGCAAGAGTTCTCTAATTGTACTGTAGTCATGATCACGACATTAGGGGAGAGGGGACGAATTGGGAAAAATGCATTTTAAGTGATCATGGTCAATGGAGGTCACTTAAAAAGGCTGGGTCAGAAAAAGGGGCAAAAAATAAGGAAGAAAGGGAAAGAAAGGGAAAGGATGAAAATCCTTCAGAGTTGGAAGAATCCAGAGGAGGAATGTTGTTAGGTTGTGGAGTTAAAAGCTTCACCAGGATGCAAACAGGAGAAGTTATGGAGGTTGTAGGAAGTGTTGTGAAGTGTCACAGACACCGGCATTGGTCAGGACAACCGATGACGACAGGAAGGAGACAGGAAGGCAACTGACGTCGGTCATGGATCGGCCGGCGTCGGCACCCCCAGGCAGCCAGGGACCGACGTCGGTCACCTGTGGTTCGAGCTGCGAGTATGTTACGGGCAGTTGGTTGACGAACCAAGTGTTTGCATATTTAGAGCTATTCTTAGACTGAGAGCTACGGATTTAATTATTGTATTATTGTCTAATTATTGTTTGGATGAGATCTATATATATGGACTCATGATTGTATTGTAAATGTGTGCTAGAAAGCCAGAGAGATTTTAGAGAGAGCTAGTGTAACTCCTCCTAGTTTCAAGGGGTGCTGAGTGTGTATGATCAGGGAGAGTTGCAAGGTCTGCAAGGTCAAGGAGCTGATCCACTGGAGTACTAGTTGAAGAATCATAAGGACTTGGTGAGGCAAGGACAAGGGTTCTTCAGGGGTGTAGAGATATCTACATGGTGAGTAAGGTCTAGTGATTTACAGGTAGCAGTAGAGAGCAGGAGATCTACTTGGAGTACAGTTGTGTACTTGGTGAACTGGTAGCGTGTTACTGACTGGTTGGAGAGGTGAACATCAATTTTGTATTGGAGTTGATTTTTGGGACCAAGAGAGAGAGGGAAGAAGATCTTGAGGTGTGGCGAACCTTTGAGGTGGAGGAAGAAGTGGCATCTTCCTTATTGTATATTCTTCTATGTATATAATACAATTGTGTATTGTCTCTTAATTCCTGTGTTGTTTCATATTTCTAGTTACTTATTGATTCTGGCATAATTCTGTGTTTAGTTGCTAATACAAGAAGTAATCACATGTGTTCTAATTGGTAGAGAAAGATCCTGACTAAGGGGGGATACGAGCATGTTTGTTGTTCTGGGTTTTCCCTGACACGTGGTATCAGAGCCAGGTTGTTGGCTCATAGCTTGATACCAGTGACACGTGGTATCAGAGCTTTAGGTTGGGTTACTAACAAGTGGTTTCAGATCTGGTAGTGTTTGTTGATTACAGGTTGCTCACAGGGGTTTCTAATGGAGTGGGAGTATAGCAATGGCAGAAGGAAGTAAGCTACGAATGGAGAAACTGAATAGCACGAATGGTCTGATTGATGGAAAGAAAGAGCAGAGAAAAAGATATTGTTGGTTGGTAGCAGATCAGCATGAAGGAACTAAAGATACAGATGTTACAGGTGTTCTCTGATTGTACTGTAGTCATGATCACGACATTGGCTTTGGTTGAACAATCATCAATGAGCAAGAGTTCTCTGATTGTACTGTAGTCATGATCACGACATTAGGGGAGAGGGGACGAATTGGGAAAAATGCATTTTAAGTGATCATGGTCAATGGAGGTCACTTAAAAAGGCTGGGTCAGAAAAAGGGGCAAAAAATAAGGAAGAAAGGGAAAGAAAGGGAAAGGTCAAAAATCCTTCAGAGTTGGAAGAATCCAGAGGAGGAATGCAAGGGCGGTGAAATTCACCATCCATGCAAGGGAAAAGATAGAATGCAAGGGTAGCAAAATTCACTGCCCATGCAGGATCAGCTAGCACAGGCAGTGAATTTCACTGCCCTTGTAGGCTAGGGGAAAAGGTAGGGGCGGCAAATTTCACTACCCCTACAGGAATGGCCTGCACAAGCGGTGAAATTTGCCACCCTTGCAAGTTAGAAAAGAAACTTGTAGGGGTAGTGAATTTCAATGCCCTACAGGGATGGGAAAAAAGGGTAAGGGGACACATGGGCAGTTATTTTCACCACCCCTACACACAAAGATTGCGTGGGTGACAAAATCTGCTACCTATGCAAAGAAAAAGGGTCTGGGGCATGGCACGGGTGGCAAAATTTCACCACCCATGTGGGTCTTTGGGAGGAAACCTGCAGGCAAGAGGAGGCAAAGAAGAAAAAAGAACTAAAAACTAAAACTACCCTCAAAACCAAAATGTAGGGAAGAAAGAGGAAAGAAATGAAAATAAATGTCAAAAATAGGACCAACCTAGAAAGCCACACACATCAAACAGGTAAATCTACCAAATCACACTTTGATTCATCTGCTAGGTCATCCAGATGTTAAGGGCAGGAGGAGAAGAATAAGAATGAGAATAAATGAACTCAAATCATTTTAAATGGGGTAAAAAATGCCCCCAACCATCCGCTGCATGTGGCAATAAATGCTGCACATAGAAATCGAGGCATGTATGGGTAGTAAATTTTACTACCCTTGCATGTTTGGGTGAGTTCAAATGCAGGGGCAGCAAAATTTGCCACCCTTGCAGGTCAAGATGTAGGGGCAGAAAAATTTGCCACTCTTGCAAGAAAAATATAGGGGTGGCAAAATTTGCCACACTTGCATTTTAAGGGCAAATGCACCAGCGGCAAATTTTGCCGCTCATGCACAAGAAACAAGAGAAGAAAAACTCTAACTCTGAAAGAGCCAGGCTTGGTCCCCTGGACACATCGAGATCATATTGACCTTCACTTTTTGGGGAAGATGTGATTTATAATTATCAAAAGGTACAATCAGACTGAGATGAAAATGAGAAGAACCCATCTCAAAAACAAACTTAGAGAGATGAAAGATGAAACAAATAAGTTTTGTAGGGGTTGTTCCAAAAATGGGCTAGTCTAATTTTTAAAACAACAACTGGCTCTTATTGGGGAAATTTCATTAATCAAATTGATTAGCGGGAGTAGAAACTAGTCTCCAAGTGCCTTCATCGAAGCCATTGGGCTATGGAGTCAAGCTAAAAATAAAATAAAAATAGACAAAAAGTAAAAACTATACATATACACAAACAGACTTGTTATAGCTTCAAGGATGGAATAGCTTTAGATGTTGCCCACTGTGAGGTAGTGCAAATGGCATTCCATCTAGGTACTCCAGTAAGAAGATAGCTTCACCACAGAGTTGTCAAATGGTGAACGGGCCTCTCCATAGGGAGTCAAATTTTCCATGCATCCCTTTTGGTTCTCGCCTCTTGGCCCACAACAAAACTTGATCTTTGACTTAGAATTCGTGGATCTTAGCTTTTTTATCAAAGAGTGTCTTCACCTAATTTTGATGCTCTGTAATTTGATCCACTACCATGGTTTGTTGCTCATTTAGCTCAGTCAGACACATGATTCTTTTGTCAACTGAGCTTTCAAAGGTTGAGTCTTTGATTTCTTTAGTTAACTTGAGCACTGGTAGTTCAAGGGTGATGGATATTTCCATATTTAATCCATATAGAAGCTGGAAAGGCAACATACCTATAGCCCTTTTGGGTGTTATCCTATCTGCCCATAAAGCATCATACAATGCTTTGTGCCATGTTCTCTAATTATCGCCCACCAACTTCCTAATATTAGAGACTAGGTTCTTGTTACTCGATTCTGCTTGAGCATTTCCTTGAGAGAAATAATCTAAAGTGTGGGATAAGGTAATCCCATAATAAAAACAAAATTGATTAATTTTATATGATGAAAAACAAGCTACATTATCTGTTACAATCTTTAGCAGGACCCCAAACCTGGAGATGATATTTTCTTTGAGAAAGCTGCACACCACTTCAGATGTAGCATACTTGGTTAGGATGGCCTCCACCTACTTAGTAAAATAATCCATTGCCATGAGGACATAATCATGTCCAGCACTTGAAGATGGGTTGACTACACCAATAAATTTAATACCCCACAACTCAAATGGTTTTGTTAGGTTGTGGAGCTAAAAGATTCACTGTTATAGACATGGAGGAGGTTGTAGAGAGGTTGCTGAATTGCAGAGCAACTGACATCGATCTGATCAGCTGAAATTGGTCATATAAAGTGAAGATAGCAACCGACATCGGTCATGGATTGGTCAACGTCAGTCATCTCTAGCCTGACAGAGACCGATGTCGGTCACGTGTGTAGATTAGAACTGCTAGTTCATAGATAGTTTTTTAAGGAATTGAGTGTTTGCATGTTGAGAGCCAATTTTAGACTCAAAGTTGTGGATCTAATTATTGTAATTAGGTGTCTAATTATTGTTTTCATGAGATCTATTTAAGAGACTCATAGGCTATATTGTAAAGTGTTGTAGTTTGAGTTGAGCAAAGTTAGTTCCTTATGTGTGTGAAGTGAGCAAGGGTGTTCCTCCTAGTTCTATAGTAGTGCCAAGTGTGGGTGTTGGTTTTGGAGAATTAGAAGGGTTCTTCAAGTGTGTAGGATCTTAGTTAGCAAGTGTTGCAAGGCCACTTTTGGAGATATACATGGGTAAATAAGATCATTGATCTTCAGGTGTATGTGTGTGCATGGTCTAGGTTTGTAGGTGTGCAGAACCAGATTGATTTGCAGGCATGTAAGATCATAGAAGACAGCAACACAATAGGGAGTAGTATCAGGTAGGATCTACTTGGAGTACTGTGTGTACTCGGTCTAGAGGAAGAGAGGAAGGCAAGGCAGTTTCATCCATAAGTAAGGTCATTTGAGTTGTAGGTTATTGTAAGTTTAGGGAAGATATACTTGAAGTATGATTGTGTACTTGGAGTGCATGACACACTTGTGGTACTGGCAGTAGTGGATACTGATTGGTTGGAGGTGAACACCAACTTTGTGTTTGAGTTGTGTGTTGGGACCGTAAGAGAGAGAGCTTTGAGGAAAGAAGTACTTTATAATTGAGGTGTGGGAAGCCTCTAAGAGGTGGTGAAGAAGAAGTGGCATCTTCTTTATTGTATTATTTTTTGTATGAGTATTAATACAAGTTGTGTATTGTCTCTCATATTCTGTGTTGTTTCTAGTTTCTAGTTTCTAGTTACTTATTACTTCTGGTTTAATTCCGCATCTTACATTGCTTGTAGATAATAATAAATTGTGCTTCCATAGGTTTATAACAATTGGTATCAGAGCTAAGGTTGTAGGGAGCAGGTTTTGTGTTTAGTTACAGGTCACTCTCAGGGGTTTTTGATTGAGTGGGAGTATAGCAATGGCAGAAGAAAGTAAGCTATGAATGGAGAAACTGAATAGCACGAATGGTCACTTACGGTGTTATGAAAAGAAAGAGCAAGTAAATAAAGATTGTTGGTTGGTAGTAGATTAGCATGAAGAAGAAGATGTTGTAGGTGTTATTACATAGGATGCTTTGGATAAAGTTGAATCTTGTTTTACAGATTTTGTTACCTCTTTCCATGCAGCCCCAAGTAGAGGGGTTGGTGAGCCTTGTCATAGTATTGGCAAAGGGGAAGTGTTGCTGAAATTGTAGGTGGCCAACACATAGGTGTTGAAGAAGGTCATGCAGGTCCTAGTCTTGAAGATGCAGCTAATTAATTTAGGAAAGTTGGGTGATGAGATATGCACAAGAACTCTCACAACGAATGCACTTGAATTAGCTAGTGGTAAGAAAGTAGGTATCCTTTATCTATCTACTTATATTACTATTTCCACTTCTGTTGCATAGGTGTGGCTTTGTAGGCTTGGTCACATAAGTGAGAAGGGAATGGATGTTCTTAAGTCAAAAGAAAAGATTTTAGCTTCGAAGAGCATAGACCAAGATTTCTGTGAGTAGTGGGTTGCTACAAGAAAGGATTGTGTTTATTGCAGGAAAAGGAAGACTGATGTATTTGATAAACTTAAGAACTAGAAAGCCTTGGTGTTCTTGGAGGAGATGATAGACATAGACTAGTGGATGGGGCTGGATACTTCTAAGTAGGGTAGTTTAGACATGGGTTTTGATTCAAAGGAGCTGGCGGGTAAAAAATCATCACTCACAGGCATACATAGGTATTGGTGTCAGTCAAAGGTAATCGACATCGAACAGATAGGTGCCGATGTCAGTCATGTGCAGACCAGAGAAGTCGGTGGTGTTGGGCAGGTGGAAACTGATGTTAGTAGGATAACTGATGTCGGTGACCTAGATAGTCACATGGAACTGATGTCAGTTGAATGCAGACTGTGTAGTGAATGAGGTCAGTCACTGAGATAGATTTTTGGTAGATAGCAAGCTGTCAAGGAGTCTCAAATGCCCATGGGGAGGACTAAAAGTGAAAGTAAGCCTGAAATTCATTATTCCTCTTCTTTATACTAGTTTCTAACTATAGAGTAGGAAGGATCCAGGAAATAGTGGGAGCATGGCATGAATAGGTTGCAGGACTAAACGGGAGATTTGGTAGGGTTGCTAATTGGGATGAAAGCACTGAGATGAATGGATACCTTGGTTAAATAATAGAGAGAATGGACATGTGAGATGGAAGGCCAGGGCATATGGTCTTGAGGAAGCTGTAGGACAGTGGTACAAGTTTTGACAGGTGGATGACAAAGCAGGGCTTTAGTCAATGCCAGTGTAACCATTGTGTTTGTCTTACCAGGTGGATGATGAGTCACAACATTATCCTGTTGTTGTATGTGGGTGATATGTTTGCTAGAAGGTTCATACATATAAGGTTTTACTGAGCTAAGGGTAAGCTTAGTTTAGTGGCATGTTGTGAGGAATTTGGAGCAATAAAATTCTTTGGCATGGGAGACATGGAAGATCACAGGTTGAATTTGTCTCTAGTGGGAGCTGATGTGAATCAGGTGTTGGTGAGGTTCATTATGAAGGATGCAAAAATAGAATACACCAAGGGATGGATAGTTTTGTGTCTAAAATCACATGAGGTCTGGTATAGACCTAAGTTTTCCCAAGTAGTGGGTGCTATCAGAGAGTTAGGAGATAATTTAGGGAAGTGGGTTCTCAGGTATTTGAGAGGGACCAACAGCATGGATTCATGCTATGCAGGGTCAAGACTTCACTACATAGGTTTGTAGGTTTGGATTTGGTACGTTACTCAGATGACAGGTGGTGCACCATAGGTTGTGTCATGGGTGGTCTTCAAGATTGATCTTGAAAATGGGTAGAAGCTAAGAAACAGATTAGATGGGGTACAAGTATAGGTATAGTGCAGCTATTTATCTCCAAGTGGGAGATTGTTAGGTTGTGGATCTAAAAGCTTCATTATTGTAGACATGGAGGAGGTTGTAGAGAGGTTGCTAAGTTAGCTAGCGTCGGTCATCTCTAGCCTGAAAGGGACCAACATCGATCACTTGTGCAGTTTAGAACTGCCAGTTCATGGATAGTTAGTTAACGAACTAAGTGTTTGCATGTTGAGAGCCAATTTTAGACTCAAAGCTATGGATATAATTATTGTAATTAGGTTTCTAATTATTTTTTGCATGAGATCTATTTAAGAGACTCATAGGCTTTATTGTAAAGTGTTTTAGTTTGAGTTGAGCAAAGTTAGCTCCTTTTGTGTGTGAAGTGAGCAAGGGTGTTCCTCCTAGTTCCACAGTAGTGCCAAGTGTGGGTGCTAATTTTAGAGAATCAGAAGGGTTCTTTAGGTGTGTAAGAGCTTGGTTAGTATGTGTTGCAAGGACACTTTTGGAGATCTACATGGGTAAGTAAGATCATTGATCTACAGGTGTATGTGTGTGCATGGTCTAGGTTTGCAGGTGTTTAGAACTAGATTGATTTGCAGGTGTGTAAGATCAGGGAGGACAGCAACACAATATGGAGTAGTATTAGGTAGGATCTACTTGGAGTACTATGTGTACTTAGTCTAGAGCAAGAGAGGAAGGCAAGGTAGTTCCTTCCATAAGTAAGGTCATTTGAGTTATAGGTTGTTGCAAGTTTAGGAGAGATCTACTTGAAGTATGATTGTGTATATGGATTGCGTGGAGCACTTGTGGTACTTGCAGTAGTGGATACTGACTGGTTGGAGGTGAACACCAACTTTGTGTTTGAGTTATGTGTTGGGATCGTAAAGGAGAGAGCTTTAAGGAAAGAATTACTGTACACTTGAGGTGTGAAAAGCCTCTGAGAGGTGGTGAAGAAGAAGTGGCATCTTCTTTATTGTATTCTTTTTTGTATGAGTATTAATACAAGTTATGTATTGTCTCTCATATTCTATGTTGTTTCTAGTTTCTAGTTACTTGTTGCTTCTGGTTTAATTCTGCATCTTAAGTTGCTTGTATATGGTAATAAATTGTGCTTCCACGGGTTCCTTACAGGTTCTTCAATCACTACCAGTTTGAGAGGTAAAGCAGGTAGCTTAGGCTTTCCAACAAATTGATGACACAATTTACACTTATGCACCCATTTTTAGGCATCTTGAAATAGTTTCAGCCAATAATACTTAGCTCATAGAATTTTGTACACTGTCACTGGTGCAGAAAAATGCCCTCCACAAGCTAGATTGTGAAAAGACTCTAAGAGTTTTTATTGTTGCACTTTATCAACACAACAAAGAAATGACCCATCTAGGTTTCTCTTGTAAAGACCATTGTCCCACAGGACATAACCAATTGCTTTTAATTTAACATTTCATTTCTCTTTAAAAGAAAGATGAGTGGGACACTCACCATAAGTCAAAAAATGAGTAATGTCTGAATACCACTCATCGATAGTCGCAACAAAGAGGACCGTAGGCATGCCTTCAACCCTTACTTCTTCACTTTTTGATTCACCTCGAATGTTGTTCGAGATCAACTGGAAAAGGCCCCTTCCTCGCACAAGATTGGTAGGTTTGATGTCTAGATCAAACTCATGAGTCTTGGTGATCAAGTTACCTCTCTTCATACTGAACTCCTGCTGAGTCAAGATAGATTTTACTATTGTGTCTGGTACGAGAACTTTAATGTGAAAATTTAGGATATAAAACCTAAAATTCTTGACTGCTTTGACCACCACATATGCATGCTTCTCCTTAAGGAAATATTTTAGCTCATCATCCTTAAGTGGACAACTCATGAAAGAGATATGAGATTCTATGCCTTCTTGATTTTGTTGGACCGAAATGGCCGATAGTGTATGGTCGAAGGCATAACTATATATTTTGAAAATTTTAGTATAATATGGACAAACTAAGACTGGTGCATCGGTGATTGCTTTCTTAATTTCTTTGAATATTGATTTGCCCTCAGAAGTCCACCTAAATGTAGCATTTCCCTTCATCATGTTGACAATGTGATGGGTTTTCTCAGCAAACTTGGGAATGAACCTTCGAAGAAAGTTCACCTTTTCAAAAAAAGAGTGAATTGCGGTCTTGTTGGTAAGTAGAGTAAGTTCCTGGATGGACTTGACTCTCTCTAAATCAGTTTTAATACCTTCACGAGACACGATGTTTTTGAGAAGTTTCCCCTCAGTAACTCTGAAGATAGATTTCTTTGGGTTTAAAGAAATATCATTCTGATGACAACATTCCAATATCATTTACAAATGGTGAACATGCTCAGAAAGATGTTTTGAAAACACTGTCAGATCATCCAAGTATACTACAATGAATTTTCCCATCTCATCTTTGAAGTGAGATCCATCACCCTTTGAAATGTGGCACCTACATTTATCAGACCAAAAGACATTCTTCGATAAGTGAATGTGCCCCAAGGTGTGGTGAATGTTGTTTTATGTTGATCTAATTTTTTGACTTCAACTTGATTGTACCCCAAAAAACCTTCCAACATTGATAACATATCTGAATCTGTTACCATCTACAGAACTTGATCCATGATAGGAAGAGGGTAGTTATCTTTTAAAGATAACTGGTTTAAGTTTCTAAAATCTATGCAGATTCAAATTTCACCATTCTTCTTCCTGACAGGCACTATATTGGAAATCCATGTTGAGTGATGGATTGGGAAAATTATCTAGGCGTCAAGCATCTTTTATATCTCAGATAAAATAGTACTTGAGATTTTTGGATTATATTGCCTAGACTTTTTCTTGTAAGTTACAGAGTTTGCCTTCAGAGCAATGTCGTGGCGAATGTCATTTGGCTTGAGTGATTTCAGATCATTATAGGAATAGGCCAATACATCCATATATTGGTGAAGTAGACTAGCAAGCTCAAATCTTTCTTTGGGAGTGCAACATTTCCCAATGTTTACCATTTTAGGATCGCACTTGGTTCCCAAGTTTACCTAATCAAAATCTTGAGAGGAGTTTGAATCTATTTGCTGTTGTTTAATAAACTTGTCATGGTCATCAAACAACTTCTCTAGGGAAACTAGGCCTTTGAGAATTTTATTCCCCTTAAGCTATAGGAAATCCTCACCTATATTCATATTTGACTCAGGAGTTACTTCACATCCTCAGAGTTTACTACCTTCAAAACGTAGTTGTTCAAAACTATCCTTTTGTTCCAAGAAGGCGATGATTTGATCATCATTGTTAAATACCTGCCAATCGCTGACATTATTAGGTACACTTGGACAAAAGACCAATTCAATAGTGTACTTATCTCTCTTAAAGTTTGGGTGAGGGACTAAGAGAGTAGCAGAGACAACCAATGCATCTGCCTGGTCATTGAATTCCCTGAGAATGACAAAGATATTAAAAGCATCAAAATTTTCAATCTAATCCCAAACAAGATTGTGATAGTGGTGAAACCTTTCATTTTTTGTCTGATAGAGGTTCCTTACCTGGCAGACTATCAATTCAACATCCCCTTTAGCATGGAGTAGCCTAATGCCCTTTTCTCTGGCAGCCTGTACTCTGAGCAATAGGGATTCATACTCAGCCATGTTGTTGGTACTGTTGAACTACAATTTGTAAGACAAAGGAATAATTTCTCCTTGAGGAGATACCAACACAACCCCGGCTCCCAAACTAGTAGAAGAGCAGTTGTCGTCAAATTCTAAGGTCCATACCTCATTAGACGATGCTTTTCCTTTGAAAACTCTTTTGTTTGGGGGAAGAGGTTCTTCCATGTGTTCATTTTGATTTGGTTATTTTCTTGCTGTGTCGATTGAACACAATCTCAAGTTATCACCCATGAAAGTTTCATCAGATGCCCCATGGAACTCGTCTGTAGACAAGAAGTAGTTGCCCATGCCTAAGGACTCTAATAAAATTTGAGCTTCCAATGCTGACAATCGGGTAACTACATACCTTTCCTCTTTTTCAGGAAGTAGCTTCTTCATGACACCTTGAATTGGAATTATTGCTTCAAAAAATTCCATACTTAGCTCACCTCCAACATTTTTGCAAAAATTCTGCCCGAGTAAGATGCTGTAAGATGCTAGAACATCAGCCACTAAAATCGTCATTTTTATCCGCTTTTCTTGAAAAGCTGCAAAAGCATATTGAGTGTCTTTTATCTGACCAAGGAGGGGAACTTGCTTATTCTACATATAAAAACACCTCCCAAAATTTTTGGTCAGAGTTAGGCCAAGAGAATCTGCCACCTTCGCGGGCATGACATTATCTAAGGCTCTAGAATCTATAATACAATTACTCAGTTTATAATCATTTATAAGCAGGGAAATGTAGAAAGGTTCTATTTTCTCAGGAGTAATAGGGGGAGTCATAAAAAGATTGTTTTGGGCCAGTTTGTATTTAGGAGGATCATGAACGGCCTTCAAAGAATCTTGTCCTATGGGGACTTGCTTTGTTTTTTACGTATTCTGCTAACCTATCGAATTGTTCTAGGTTAACCCTCAAATATTCAACCTCTGTCATTTGAATTTTAGTCTTTCTAAAATGATCAATTATATCAAATAATTGAAAAGAACTTGAAATAGAGGAGAAGAGTCCATCATCAGGGACTTTAGTAGGCATGGCACTGGTCTGAGCAACAGAATTAGAAGGTATCGGGTGATTAGAGGTATTTACTTTTTTATGAATTACCTGATCTTTTGATTATGGGGGAAATGGGGTGCCTTGTTTAGCGATGGAAACCGCTAGCCAGGGTTCTTCCTCTACCTTTCCTTTATCAGTTTATGAGGCTGAATGATTTTGAGATCTGGTGAAAATAATGTAAGATCCATCCAAACCTTCCCTGTTACTTTAAACTTCATCTTGGTAATCCAGGAAATTGATGTTGGAGTCACCAGCTAATTCTTCTTCCTACTCGTCAAAGAGATTAGCATCTTCTTGTTGGTCTAACTGAGGTTAGAATGAATTGTCATGTTCAGCCTCTAAGTAACTGACTGCTGAATTGGTAGGTGTTGCTTTAATGGTCAATCTCCCTAGAGGGGGAGGTAGGTGATTTGATTGGCCTTAGTTCTGGGTATCATTACCATGATATTGTTGATTCTGTAATGTTCTCCTAGGAATATCATGATAGGTAGGAGCAAATGTACCTTGGGATATTTGCCTTTTCAAAGCTATCAATTCATTTGTTAACTTTTGCACCATAGGATCTTTAGTGCCTGAAGAAGAACTTTTAGCAGATGAAGAGAATTTATTTTTACTAGGGTCTTTCCTGATCTTACATACCAGGATAAGATCATCTTCAATCTCAGTAGCCAAATCTTGAGCCAAGGCTAGATTCATAGGACCAGCTCACCTCAATAGGAAACTTACTTTGGGAAGCTGTGAATTGATGAAAATGCACTTGAGATTCTCCAGAGTGGGCTAAGCCACAGTTGGAATCCAGTTCCTCAACTTGTTGAATTTAGCTATGAAATCTCTCATGGGTTCTTGGGATTATTTTTTCATCTATGTTAGCTAAGCTAACAAAGTGTGTGCATCTTTAGCAGGTTTAAACCTAGCTTCGAATTTGGATTTGAGTGTATCCAAGTCAGTTACTGACCCAACCTACAGGTGGTAGAACCAATCTATAGCAACTCCTTGCAAGGTTTCCATGAAAAGTCTCACTATTACATCTTCAAATTCGACACCAATTATGCCACATGCTATGGAGAAAGCGGAAATATGCTCATTGGGGTGGACCTTTCCATCACCAAAAAACTTAGGAAAATTTTTCCTAGAACTACGAGGTAGTTCATGCAAAGGTGCAGTTAAATTAAGAGGACTAAATGAATTGCCTGATGGACCTTGAGCCATTGTGATAGGATGATTAAATGGAAAGATAACAAACCTTGGTGGGGTATTTATAGGTAGGGCATGATTAACAGTAGGAAAAGAAGTTTTGTCTTGCATTGGTGACCTGACAGGGTCAAGAGGAAAACTCCTAGATTGTTGATGGTAAGGTGGTGGAGGAAACAAATCAAAGTTGCTCTATTGTGCCAACTCAAACATAGGGTCAAAAACACCCTTGGTTCTCTAACTTCTTGTGTAGCATGGAGTTGCCAAGTTTTGAATGAAAAAGGGACCAAAACTACTTCAAGTTGAAGCTTGAGGCTTCAAAATGCACGTTCGTAATCTCTAGCGGAGTCGCCAAAAAACTATTGGGTGAATATTTTATCGTCAACTAACTGATGAAAAAATGGGTATATCAAACACAACATAGGGAGATTTACACCATAATAAGTGTGGGTTTATCAGATCTGGATGAGGTAAATATACTCTCATCAAGGGGAGGTTCCCTATTATTATTTATGTACTAGATATATATATATATATAATTAAGTATAAAATAACATGTGAAGTGGTACAACAGCATCTACCTCTCTTTTTTTAAAGATAATGAACAAAGAACAAAAGAGAAAAATCTTAGTCCTTAGCTAATAACATTCCTCTTCTTTTAGGAATGGCATCAAACGGGAAGCAAAAAATCACCTGAAGTAACAAAGTCCACAAGAACACTCATGTAAGCACAAAGTCTTCCGTAGCCTCCTTCACCGATTCAGAACAAACGTAACCGTAGAATGAAATGAAGCACAAAGTCTTCACCTAAAACTACAAAAGATAACTGAATCTCGAAGATAAAGTAACTCAAAGTCTATCCTATACCTTTTAGAAGGGCTCTCAAATAATATTAACACACTCACTTTGCTTATTAAATCAGATAAATAAGATATTATCAAGAAAGAGCACATAAGAAACTATTTCCTAGACAACACAGATAACTTCAACACAAAGTTTGAAATAAACCTGCTTCTCATTCATTTAACAAAACATGATTTAAAAGTTTGTGCACAAAGTCTCAAATATTGCTTCAATTTCGACAGAGTGTTTGCTCTTAATTTTTCAAACATCTATTTACAAAAGAGGTCTCCACTATATATAGGGAGAAACTCTCAAAATTTAGAAAATAATAAAATACAAAAATATCTGAGTCAAAGATGACTCATCTTTGACTTTGAGATATTTTTTGAAACTTTTTACATGTAATTACATATTATAAAAGTACATGCACTTTTCACAAAACAAAAGTGTATAAGGAAAGAAGAATAAAGAAGGGGGAAAAGAAGCTTCAGTTCTTGCTACCAGATTTCTTCATATGAGCATCATACATAGCAATGGATGCCTAAATTCCTATGGTGTTTGGCACAACCGTGTTCTTAGAGATGACCTTGGCTCTGATTAAGGCATCTTTCAATGTTGTGATGGCCTTAGCATGACCAGTTAACCTAGATTTTAGATTATCCAAAGTTAACTGAGTGTCTATAATATTGTCCATTTAGGTCATTGAGAAGGCCTTTTCTTCATAATTTATCTGAATCATCCCTTTGAAACTTTGAATCATTTCTTCTACAAAAAGAAATTGGTTATCCCTCAAAGTTAGGTTGTAGGGCAGTTCTTCAATTTTATTGAGTAGACCCGTGTCACTCTTCTCGCTAGCATCCCTAGAAGCTTTAAGATCCTCAATTAAATCCTTGAGTACCTGGATCCTGAAGATCAATGACTCCTTGATCTCAACGTAAGAATCTTTGCTGGAGATGACATCGATAGATATCAAGGTGCTCTTCTTCAAATCCTTCATCTCCCTCCATTTGCTAAGATTTTTTTCTGAACTATAAATATCCTGAGAGATAAGGGATATCAAGTCATCTAATTCTGCCCTCACCTTCCTCATCTTGCCTATCTTTTTTTCAACCTCTGCAAGCAAGGAAACTCCCTGAGTATGCATTTTTTCAACATAGTCTTCTAAGACTTTTCCCTTTAAGTAAGTCTTCTCTTCTTTTTGAATGACAGGGTCATCTATGGAGAAGGCCTCTGGAGTTGCCACTTTAGGGGGAAGAATGAACCTCCTTATTACTACTGTCAACCACTTTGTCTTGGCCTTGTAATAATCTTTCATTTCTTTTTCTCAGTCAAACTTCTAGACCATAATGTCCATAGTAGACTGAAGGTCACTTTTCACACCTTCATGAGTAACTTTTCCAAGTTCAACATGAGAGATGGAATAGCTACTCATTTCAAAACCCTCAAGGGTTGCGTCCTGTGGAGGCTTGGTAATTTCTAGAAATTTCTGTCCTTTTTCCTCAACCAATTTTGAGAGGATCCTTGGCCTCTTTAGAGCCTTAGCTTTCCCCGACACTATTTTACCACAATAAAAGTCACCTAGAGAGATGGCTAACTTCTTTATTTTGGGTGTGAATGCTGACATCCAAGGCGAGAGAGAAGTACCCACTGTAGCCATAGTTCCCTCATCAGGTGTTACTGCGGCAACTTCTACACTGCTAGTGGTGATAGTGGTCACACTTGGGGTAATATGCAAAACTGTACCAACTATTGATTATGGATCTTGTGTAAAACTTTTCCCCAAATTGAAAGAGGGAGATGAAAAACTTAGAATGGACCCAGAGGAGTGAGGAGTACCTACAGAAGTGCCTTGAGGATCATAAAATATAACCCTAGAAGGGGAGGCAGCTTAAGAAGAGGGAACACTGATAGGAGAGGGAAGAGTAGGGGAAGCCATAGGAGACTGAGGTGGAGAAGGAGAGATGATTTTGAGTGGTTGTGCTTCTCCCTATGAAGGTAGAGGCTCAGTGCTTGGCTATCCTATTGATCGGTCATCTATTTCTATTGGCTAAGTTGCATGTGTCTGAGGGCTCTATTCTACAACTCCTCTAACTACTGCTTCTAGCTTCTCAGTAGTCTTTGGTTCTTAGAAACAAAAATGATTCTAGGCTTGTGAGGCCTATAAGGGGAAATAACATCACCTCTATTCTTGGTCATATTCTCTACTTTCCTCTTCAACTCTACTTGGTACTCAGCCTCTGATCTCATGATAAATTCTTTCAGTTTGATCCCTTTGGCTGCTAACTAATTATTGGTGTTAGCCAATATTGGTTTGAATCTTTTTCTTAGAGAAGTTAGTTCTTTTTGAGACCACTGAGTTGGAGGAAGAGGGGAGCTAGCAACCTTTTCAGCCAGGTATCTACTATTGATAATGTTCCCATCGTCAGCCAAATTGGAGGGGATCTCTACAAGCCCCAGATATTCAATCTGCTCTAGGGTTAGCATAAAATAGTCCATCTTTTTGATCTCTTTGGCCATCCTTAGGTCAATCCAAATATCTTTGATCATGGGCTCATGGAATTGAGTCTTCTTCCTGATTTTGTCCTTGACTCCCCTATAGTCAAATTTATCTCTTCTCTTGAACTGCTTGAGGGTGACCATCTGCATCTCTATTTCCATGACTTTGGCTTTGGCTACTATTGCAATAGAGTACCTACCAGTTTTGATTGGAAACTTGAAGCTTGGCTTTTTCAGCTCCATTTGTCTGGTATGCATGACAACCAATTGTTGGCAAAGCTCCATCAGAACCAATTTGTTAGAAGGGAATTTGGGGAACATATAGGGGTAGCCTTGGAAAAAGCCAACCCAGAGATAGCAAAAAGTGGGAAACTGGAGAAACATGCTTTCGTAGTCATTGACGACTATCCAAGCTTCATCAGATACTCTCTTTTGCTTAAGCTGAGGGTCAAAGAGGCATAGAAATATGGCAAAGAAGGCATCATTTACCCTTTTGAAATGATGGGTTAACCTTTGAAGTGTCAACTAGGGGTAATATGAGTACACTAGGGTCATCTTTCTATCCCCTCCAGTTGTTAAGCCTAGAAAAGTTCACATTGCAGTAGCTATGTATACAAGGTATGAAGTCATATAAAACTTGAAAGAAATTTGTACCTTGGTTACTTGCTCATGGAGGGTGTTACTGATCTGCTCTCCCCAAAAGATGACCTGCTTGCCTTGGAGGATGATCTTGATGAATGGGTACATCCATTCATGGAACTGTGAGGAAGATGGGAGGCCCTGCACTCTGCTAAAAAGGCTGATCAAGTCACCAACTTCTTCAATAAAATTGCTCCTTGGAAATTTTCTCAGCCATCTGGATAAGTTGGTCCTGGGGGTCTTTAGCCATTTGTAGTTCATCACTTTCCTTGCCCTTTCAGGGTCTTTGTCATATTCTTTATGGGAATTTACAACCTCAATCTTGGTTACTTTAGTAGCTAGAGGGCACATGAAGACTTTGTCAATGAATTCTGGGTCCAGCTAAATCAACACATTACCACTAGCATCTGAGACTAACCTTGTCTCTTTGTTGTAGAAGCAGGCATATGGGAGAATGAACTTGGTATGATGTGCTGCCATTGGGAAAGTGGCAACCAAGTGGATGTTGCTTTTCATGATCCTCTTTATTTTGGTGCTTGGGTTCGTCACCTTCGTTTGAGCTATGAACTCAGCCATGTCTATGTGGCCAATTTCGTTGTCTTGAATGTCATTGATATTAGAGGTGACCAAAGTGAGTGAGAAGATGCACTGGTATTTGTACTTCATCATTTTTGCCTTTTTTGGAGACGCTTCTGACATTGGAATTGGCTTTAGTCAAACAAGCGTCAACAAAAAAGAGTTCTCTGATTATACTGCATTCATGATTGTGAAATTAGGGGAGAGGGGACAAATTGGGGAAAATACATTTTAAGTGATCTTGGTCAACGGAGGTCACTTAAAAGGGCTGGGTCAGAAAAAGGGGCAAAAAATGAGGAAAAAAGGAAAAGAAAGGGAAAGAATGAAAATCCTTTGGAGTTAGAAAAATCTAGAGGAGGAATGCAAGGGCAGAAAAATTTGCCACCCATGCAGGGGAAAAGACATAATGCAAGGGTGGCAAAATTTTCCACCCATGCAGGACCAGCTTGCATAGGCAGCAAATTTCACTGCCCTTGTAGGCCAGGGGAAAAAGGTACGGGTGACAAATTTCACCGCCTCTTGCAAGAATGGCCTACACGAGTGGTGAAATTCATCACCCTTGCAGGTTAGGAAAGAAACATGTAGGGGCAGCGACTTTTGCCACCCCTACAAGGATGGGAAAGAAGGGTAGGGGGACGCATGGGCAGTGATTTTCACCACCCCTGTGTGCAAGGATTGTGTGAGTGGTGAAATCCACCACTCGTGCAAGGAAAAAGGGTTGGGGTCATGGCACGGGAAACAAAATTTCACCATCCATGTGGGTATTTGGGAGGAAACCCATGGGCAAGAGGAGGCAAAAAAGAAAAAAGAACTAAAAACTAAAACTACCCTCAAAACCAAAATGCAGGGAAGAAAGAGGAAAGAAATGAAAATAAATGTCAAAAATAGGACCAACCTAGAAAGCCATGCACGTCATAGGGTTAAATCTACCAAATTGCACTTCAATTCCTCTGTTGGGTCATCCAAATGTGAAGGGCAGGAGGAGAGGAGGAAGAATGAGAAGAAATGAACTCAAATCAGTTTAAATGGGGAAAAAAATGCCCCCAACCACCCATCGTGCATGGCAATAAATGTCATGCATGGAAATCGAGGCATGTATGGGTGGCAAAATTCACCACCCTTGCATGTTTGGGTGAGTTTAGATACAGGGGCAGTAAAATTTGCCACCCTTGCAGGTTAGGATGCAGGGGCGACAAAATTTGCCGCCCTTGCAAGAAAAATGTAGGGGCGGCAAAATTTTCTGCCCTTGCATTTCAAGGGCAAATGCACTAGAGGCAAATTTTGCCGCTCATGCACAGAAATAAGAGAAGAAAAACTCTAACTCTGAAAGAGGTAGGCTTGGTCCCCTTGACACATCGAGACCGTAACGACCTTCAATTTTTGGGGAAGATGTGATTTACAATTATCGAAAGGTACAGTCAGACTGAGATGAGAACGAGAAGAACCCGTCTCAAAAACAAACTTAGAGAGACAAAAGATGAAACATACAAGTTTCGTAGGGGGTTGTTCCAAAAGCAAGCTAATCTGATTTTGGAAATAACAATAATAACATTGATCAGACTAAGAGATAAGAAATAGGCAAAAAGAGAGTTTGTGTAAGACTTTTAGTAGTAGAAATGTATAGAAGTTGAAGGTACATCCATGATATGTATTTACAAGTGTATAATATTGAGGTGATATATAATTCATAAATAGTTTTTACACATGAGCCTAGTTAGGTATATGAACCATTACATTTTTTGGTGTAAAACTAGTGACTGTAGAGAGTAGGACCCCAAGATATTTATTCTTTATTGAGTAGCTTGGATTGGGCTATGTATGCCCCAATCCTCATTGAAATGTGAGTTTGATTAGGAATGAAAGGTGTGTTTGGCTCCATAATTTCATAGCAAAGTGGTGAAATAGATTTGGAATCCCTCTATGAATTTAAATATATTATTTTGGTGTATATGTAGTGAGAAAATATTAACCAAATACTATAGATGGAATAAATATCATTTATGTCACAAAAATGGTGAAAATGTATAGTATGATCTAGGTACGATTTACACAACATGGATAATTACTTGGATTACCATTCCATATATAATATTAGTTGAAAAATGGGTGAGGAGGTAGGCATAATCCACACATATGCCCCTAATTTGATATACAATGTATATGGGTTCCAAGACTAATTAATAACAACTGAACTTCTAAGCAATAACCTATGTGCTAACATAGAACACATGACATGAATATTCCCCAAAACTAAACAAATCTGAGATAAAACTAAGTATTTTCTAAATAAATGTGACTAAGCACCTATTTGTAAATGTTATGTATCGTGTCTAATTATGATACTTTCTAAAATGATTATTTTTTCTTGTTGGGATAATAAAACACTATTTTGGATATGTTTATCTTGTGCCCTTGTCCAAAATGAGAATTTTTATCCAAAAACCTTTCTAGGTGATTTATGGGTATGAAATTTGACCAATTGTGTAACAACTATAAATTTAGGTTTGTGTAATAAATTAAAGGATTTTAGTCTCAAATTCAAACCATTATTTATGCCCCCTCTTTTTAGGTGAGTTATTGAGCCTATGTAATAACTCATCTATTATTTTAGTTACATATTTTTACAAAATAAACACAATAATAATTTGTTATTCAATTCATTATAGACATTCTATTCAATAAAACACATTACAATATATAGAATATTATTATCTTGTAAGGAGTCAACAAGAATCCACAATCCTTCAAATCTATCCTAGAAGCCTACATAATAGTGAGTTATTATAGTTGACATACAAAACACATTATTATCAAACAATTGCATATATTTAACTACCCATACAAACATATAATATGAGCACTAAAGTATGATATTCCTAAAATTCCCCCTTAGTGTGAACATGGTATGAGACATCAAACTATAGAACTAAGGAAATTTTTTTCTACTTGCTCATGATATTTATCTATGTGCATTGTCACATACCTCTCCAAAAAAAAATTCTCAAAAGTGATTTTCATGGATGGATACAAAATGTAGGTATTAATAGAGACCCACACTTTTGTTCATCCTCCACACCTGTACACTAACGGTTTTACAAAGGCTTTATCCAAAAACACAAACATCTAAAAGGTTTTACAAGACAACCAAAATCCTAAAAATATTTATTTACAAAGGCTTAAACCAACAACCTATAAATATGGTTTTACAAATGCTCCAACCAACAACCTAAAAAGATGGTTTTAAAAAACTTTAACCAATAACCTATAAATATGGTTTAGCAAAGGCTCTAAGAAAAAACCTTTATACAAGTATCATGATTGATACAAAATTATTTGATGTATTAATTTAGCAAATTTTTAATTCAATGGATTAAAATTGGAAACTCATACTTATAATATAACAAGAAAACATGAAAAAACTAAAAAATGCCATAAAATCATTATTCAACCTCATCACTAGTGGCTGACCAGAGGACATTGAAAGTAATACTTCTTTTGTTGCCTCCATCCTCCTATATTATGTATTCTATCTAGAAAATATAGCATTGAATCTCAATTGCATGATATTTTTTAATAACATACCCACTCCCCTAAAATTTTAATGTTGGGTTCACATGAATATGCATCCATTACAAATAGAGATATTTTGACTTTGTGTTTATATAAAATGACACACACAATAGACATTGACAAAATCCTATTAAATATAACCTCTATTTGATTGACACATCACAATTATGGATAGATGAAATCTATGACTATAAACATTTAAAAAAATGTCTTATACTACAAACCAAAAAATAATAATATTCTAATGATATTAAGTCCTTATAAACCTAAAAAAAATTATTAGGAAGAAACATATGAAAAATCAAAATAAATAGATCACTTAAATCATAATACACCTTATAAATTATTTAAAAACCTACTTCAAATAATACTATATTAACAAGGTTGTAATGACCATCACATGTATCTATATTGAAAAACAAACCATATTTTATTATATTTTATGCCTAAACCTATTACTAATTTATTTAGAGGATAATAGAACATAATTCATGGAACTTGTTAAGACACATAATATATTAGAGTAAATTTATAAAGAAAAATGGATGCTCTTATAAATATACACTCTCAAGGTCAATGACCTTATTTTCATCCATGTGGCCTATGTTGAATTCTAGTGGTGGTACTTGAGGTTGGTGTAGTAATACAATCTCTTAGTTATACCTACGAGTTTTAAGGAATGTGATTCAAAGGAAGATGCCAAAATATTGGTCATGATATCCAACATCACTTGACTTATTAAGTTTGATGTTTTTAATCTAAACTCTTTCTCCCCTATATGTAGTGCACATAAGTTATCTATAGTTTATAATACATCCCCACCAAAAATATAAAACACAATCCTTACTATCAGTAATCCTCTAGTTTTAATGTCAAAAAATCATTTAGTTATCAACTTAAACTGTAATGTTAGATATTGTGCTATATTTTAAACTCACTATGTTTTGAGCATCAATATTATAATTATATTTTCTCCTTCTCAAGGTCTTTTATTATCCCAACAATGTCTTGCATCGATGGTACATTGACCAGGGATCTTTGCAATTCTCTATTGATCTAAAGAACAATGTGATTTTTGCATTTATCTATCATAGCTTCTATGATTTCAACAAAACTATGAAAGAGGATGTATTCTTACCTTAGATATTTATATACCTACAATTTATCATATATAAAACCATATCTATTTAAAAATAAATAATAAAGACATTATTCAAAAATGAATAATCATAATTCTGGACAATAGAAAATTATACAATTGCCCCTACAAAATAATTATTATTCCATTCTAGATGTAGGACTTGGGATTATTTGATATAAAATATTATTTTGGTTATAAATTTATATAAAATAAACATAATAAAAATTCATTATTCAATTCATTCAGGACATTTTTTTAAATAAAACACATTACAATATATAATGCGTTATTTCAGTTCATTTAGGACCTTTATTATTTTGTGACATCAACCAAAAACCCAACTATAATCCATCATGCTTCCTCTTGATGAAAATTTTCTACTTAACACCTAAAGAAAGACACCCCTTGACATAGAGAGACTAAAAGTCCCACAACTTAGGAGACTCACATATCTCCATTTTCTTATTTGACTTATAGTCTTACCACATCATTAGATTGAATTTAAATTTGATCCAAAACTAAGGGGTTTTGGTTGAAAGATATTTCAAGAACACAAAAACAACACAATTATCATAATAATAATGCTTTCTCTGAGAAGATATGTTTTATTAATCACAAGATTGCAAATAAAAACATATGTTTATCTCTAAGAAGAGATGTTTGATCCACTTCGTAGGAATCATTTTTATTTATAAATATTTTAAAGGAAGTAGGAGGATGTTTAAGGTCACCAATATCAAGGGAGATGAAGTGGTTTGACTTACATGATTTAAAATAACACAAAATTCGAGAAATTACTATTTTTAGAAACTTTCTATTTTTAGATAACACTATTAAAATTAAAATTTTGGGAATTTCCATTGGGTTTTTAGGGGTCAAAACAAATGATCATATAATTTTTCCATGTCATCAAGTTCTCCTCATTCTTATCTTTCCAATGGTTCAAATGGGGAGTTAAACAGAGCTATGGTTCAAAAGTTATGGCTCCCAAAAGTTCTACCACCAATTGGGGTAGAACCTTTGCCTGAATTGTCAGCTAAAGTGTTGCTCAGATCAAAATGATTCCTTAAATTTTTATTTTTAAATTAGAATCCTACCTGATTTTCTTATCCATTTGGGCATATAAGGCTTTTTTTGTAATTCCTAGACTTGTTTGTTTTTCTATCATGACAAACAACTCATTCACCTCATTAAGTCACCATTCATTATAGTTTATTTTCTTCATGTTAGAATTGATTATATTTGAAGTAAAAGACTAACCATTCCTATAGAACCTTCCTATGTGACCTCTCTCTTATCACTTGTATCAAACCATACTTCTTAAGAAAAACACATTGTTTCTTACCTTATTAAAACACAATCTTGAAATGTGCCCCATGTCATAAAAGTTGTAACATTCAACTTTACTTACATCACTTAATAGATGACTCATATCATTGTCATAATAAAATTCATTCCTTTAGGGTTTTTTACACTATCTTAACCTATGACCATATTGATTTTAGGAGTAACACTGACAATTGAAATTTGCATACCTCATATCATTTAGTTATTTGATAGCATTAGTTTTCAATCTATTAGCACCATCATTCCTTGATTGATAATTGACCTTTAAGGTCCGATTCTTCTTTTTCATGTTATCCTTCTCTTTGTCTTGAGTTGAAACTTGTTGTTCTTCTTTGAAACCTAGACTAGATCTATTATTTTTATACATTTAACCATCCATAATTTTGTCTAGATCATTAACACTCTTTTAAAAATTCACAAAATATCTTACCTTGATAGATTTCTTCTCCAACTCAACCTTGAAGGACTCAATTTCAGTCATATACTTGAAGCATTAATTTTATTTAGTTTTTAGTCTTGTATACATAGTTTCCAACTAAGTATTGAGATATTTAACTATATCTTCATGTTCCCTAGTGTCATCATTTATTCTTGCCTCAAACACACTAAATTTCTCATAATAGTCCTTGATTTGGGACATCATCTTCTTTTTACTTTTTTTCAATCTTTAGATATTTAAGAGCATTCATCAATTGAATGTAATTATCTATGTTAGTTTTTGTATTATCTAAATCATCAGCTACTTCTTTGTTTATCATGAGATCATCTCTTTTTGAGTTATTTGCTTCTGACTTTTGATATGTTTTAAGCTTGCTCATAGCTTGATTTAGTTTCATCCACAATGAATCCATCTTTGATTGATACATGATACATTATTAATTCTTACTCTTACCTCTTCATCAATAGAATAAACTTGAGTTTCTAGTTTTTGAGTGATCTCATCATGCTCCTTAACTTCATTACTAAACCTTCCTTCAAAAATGTCAATTTTTTCCTTATAGGATTTGATCAAGGAAGCTTATTTTTAATTCTTACCTTGCAGAAGCTTCATTTATTTCATAGTATTTAGATATTTGTCTTTAAGAGTGACTTTACTATCTTCTTCCTCTTAGTTATATCCATCAAAAATATCTCTACCTAAAAATCATTCACCTTCATCATCTCCAAGATCCATGAAAAATGTTTAATTTTCCTCATCGTGATATGTGTAGACACCTAAATCTAGCCACCAATAACCTCCAACCAGGATTTTAAGTAATTTACAACTAAAATGTATAATTTGGCCTAAAAACACTAAAGCACAATAAAATATTTGAATTTGATCTAGTCAAGTGCCAATTTTATCTAGGGTATCCCTAAATGGGGCAATGTAATTTATGGGCCAACTAACTTTGATCAAATCATTCTAAGTCAAAATGCCAATTTTACATCTAGGTGCTCTAGATTGTTCTTTTCTATAAAGTCTCTTTCACACGATGTGTGCATTTGTTATTTTGTGTTGGTAACATCCTAAATGGGATAATGGATCCAATGTATCTGACATTGACTTCCAATTCCAATCCAATCAAAATTTGGACCAATAATAAGACATTCTGATCATTTTGAGTAATTTGTGCACAAAATGCTTAATCATGCTTAAGAGATAATTAAGCCAAACTAGAGTCTAATTAATAATTCAATGGAAACCTATTGAATACTTATTTTTATAAATGAATATTGAATATATGCATCATCAAGTGATATCATTTCTTGAAAAGATATCCCTAGGCCATAAATACCACAAATATCAAGATTCATACCTCCCATGCCTCATCAATGCCCTCCATGCCTCTTAATTTCTCCTCTATCTCAAATATTGTTGAGCCTATTTATGAATTTTAATTTCAAAATTATATTAATCCTTAGCCATATATCTCAATCTTGAGATGGATGGTTCAAGTTAATTCTACCCATTTTCCCAAATCTATAAATAGAGAGGCCATGAACATCATTTCTATGTTATTTTGGTGAAAAGTTAGTATGATCAAATACATTAAATAAGATTGGATAATAAAAATTTATCATGCACAAATAATTCTAAAAGCCAATGAAATTAGTGTTATAATTTCCAAATATTGAGCCAAGCCAAGCTAAGCCAAGCCAAGCCAAAGCCACAAGGTGCTAAGGAGAAGAGGAGATACACAAGCCTCCTTTGATGAAGAATTCATGAGCACAATCCAAGAAAGCCAATACTATAAGATAATTTGGATAATTCAAGGGAGGTGAGAGATTTTTTCTCTTTCATGTTTTAGTTGTGTTTCCATTATAGTATTGTTAACTAAGCTCAACCAAGTAACTAGGCTTAGAGATGTATGTTAGCTAGTGTGTTGGTTTTTTAGATTGATTTCATTTTGTCACTAATGAGATACTAACACCTATCTTAAGTCAAATTCCTAGTTAATATTATGTAATTCCTAATGGGATGTGAATAGCCTCACAAAATTGATCACAATGCTCTTTCAAGTAACTCACTAACTTTTGTTATGCAGCATCTTGGAGTGGGAGGATCAAAAGAGTGAAAAAATTAAGTAGAACACATTTTTATATAAGTCACGGATTTGCCTAGACATAGTCATGGGATTTTCATTTGGAGTCACAGTATTGTGTTTAACTATTTTTTTAGACTAAATTTGACAATAATACTACATACTCAGTCGTGAGATTGTCTTGAAACTCATGGGATTATCACTAAAAGTGATGGTATTGTGTTTTAAATATATTTTTTGGCTTAACATTTATCTCTATCTGCATGTCCAATAATGATAGTGTAATCTTCATACTCATAAGTAGTGATATTGCATTCTCACTACTCTCAAGTAG
Source organism: Torreya grandis (assembly GCA_037957365.1). Taxonomy (NCBI): domain Eukaryota; kingdom Viridiplantae; phylum Streptophyta; class Pinopsida; order Cupressales; family Taxaceae; genus Torreya; species Torreya grandis. Next base: position 399,480 of record JARHVA010004211.1, read on the forward strand.
TGGTATTTCAATCCCTCCACTCTTGTGATTGATAGAGTGGTGAGATTGTCATTGTGAATCATGGTATTATAATGAGATAGGCTATTTTCCAAAGCTTCATTTGGGGTCATCTAGACTCCATTTTTGATGATTTTTTTAAAACCATGCATTTTATTATAAATTTTCTATATATGCAATTGGTTAAACTTGAATTTTTATAAATATTTTGTAAATCTATTAAAACCAAGAGTAGAAATATTGTCAACCCAAATAGCAGTATTGTCAACCTGACTCATGATATTGTTACCCTGAGTCACGATATTATTACCCGTAGTTATGGTATTATAGACCCAAGTAGTAGGATTGTTTTAATTTGTTAAACTAACTTGAATAGTATAATTGTTGACTTGAGTGGTGGTTTTGTAGAGTTGTCTCATTGCACTGTCAAGTAGTTAGATTACACTGTGTCAACCCGAGAGCTCATTTTCCTAAGTTGATTGTTTCATCTTCAAAAGTTCTTCAAAGCTAAATGACTTGCTAACATTTTTCTTACAAAATTTACTTAAAAATCATCAAACCATGCTTAAATATATCTTTTTAAACTTATTTTGGGGTGTTTTAAAAAAAATCAAACCTTTCATTTTGGTGCTTAAAGGAAATTATTGGGCTTTATTACTTAAATTTTGTAGTTAGATTTCAAAGTTATAAATTAAGAATAAGGGGTCAAAGAACTCCACCTAATTTTTCAAATTCATGCTTAAAATTAAACTCACTTTTCTATTTTTTATCTTAAATGGTTGTTTAGTTTTTGATTGGAAAAGAGAAGGATGTCACATGTATGCTCTTCCACTTATCCCCTTTAGGTAACCCTTGGAATAAAAATCACCATCCTTATTGAAAAAATCCTAGTCAGAGGCTTAGAAATAATGTCATCTAAAGCACTCCCTAAAAACTTGTCATAGGTCTGGGTGACCTTGAAAATGACCTTAATGTCTTTCATTTCATTACAAATTGGCTTGAGAGGGGGACTTCATTACCTCCTACAAGTTCTTTGGGGAAGGTTTGACTTTGGGTTTCATCTCCGAACACTTATTTCATTTTGATCCATATTAGAATTACACATGGGATGTATCTATACTTTGGACATCACACTACACTAAGCAAGCTGTAGGATGTAGTGGTAGTAAAAAGGACTAGACCTTTTTGCAACAATCCAAGTGTCATGGACACCCAATTTTCATTTTTTTTTTTGCATAATTTGATGTGAAAGTCATTATGTAATTGATTCCCCTAGAGACATTCCAAAACTTGTAGATATTAGACAAATCCCCACTTTCCATGGAAGTATTTTTGGTGTAAGGTGCACCTAAAGGTCCATGTCACAAGTACTATCATTTGAAAAAAGGTGGGGGGTGTAAAAACCCTACTATATAATGCACATTTAATTTTGGATGAACACTTAAAATCCTCTCAAATGATGTATATTGATTGATTCCAACAATACCAAACAATCTTATTAGTTTAGGATCTAAGAGTGAATAATTAGTTGGTTTTGTCCTAGATTAAAGTTTTATTTGGAGTCAAAGCATGGTGTGAACACATGATACAAACCAAAACACATAGTCCTCATTTTTATTTTAACAAAGAAGTGTTATGCTACTTGTGTGAATCATTAGTTTTCCTTATTCAAATTTCACCAAAACTTGGAGTCATATCATCCCCTTTGGCATAGTTATGCTACCTAATTTGGTATAGACCTTTAACAATTTTTATTTTAAGACCATTTATAATCTAAATTTGAAATTACACCTTCATAAGTTCATAGGGTTGATGTGTTAAGTGGATTCACTATTTACACTAAACTTGATGGAACTTAGGTTTAATTCCCAATTTGGGTTGAAGGCCATTTAAGACTCATGATCATTATCACCACTTGATAGACTTACATTATTTTGTGCTAAACACTTTCACTTTGAGTCTATGTACTATAAAATTTTGAGTCAATAAAATTAGTCTTATGATGTTAAATTTGTGTGAAGCTATCTTTGCCTTAGATATTTTTTGAAACAAACATTTTGTCACATATTTTGAGTAGTCTATCAATATTGAGCTATACAAAACATTTTAGATATTGTTTCATAGGCCTTCTTGCATAGAGTTCAAATTTTTTCCTACATTTTCAAACTAATTCCAGTGTACCTTTGTGAACCTTTGTCTAGCATAATTATGCCATTCACTTTTATCTAGATTATTTTCCAAAAGAACCAAGTTTTATACCATTATTTGTGAGAAAATAAAATATATCTAAAGTGCCTTTTGTTTTAGATCTTATACCTATTTTATTGAGTCCATGTCCAAGTATCAAATGCCTAGTGTTTATTATAAGTGTTTTAAATCCTTTAGATTAAAACTTTCATCTATTTTAAAGTCTAGATTTTGATGTTATTTGGTGAAAAGTCCTAGTGCATGCCTTTTTTGAGCCTATCTTTTAATGGCATGTTTGGCCAAAAGACCTAGCAACTATTTATTTCCTAGATTAGACTAATTTGAAACACATAGACCTTAGCATTTCACATTTCAATTTTTGGTTCATGTAATTAATATTTTTGTGTAAGACATGTAATATTGGACACTAAACATTAGCTCATGTTATCAAAAATATTTACATAAACCTTTTGATCCTCTTGATGAATCTAGACTAAGTTTGAACATCATCTCTTTATAAATTGTCCTTTTAGAGTTTGTAGAACTCTCTTCCCTTTCTATCACAAAGCATTGACTATGGATCCCAACATGTACTCTTAAACCCGTAGTGGACTCATGTATAATTCAAGGATTAGTAATGTGGTTATGTAAGAAGAAATGGTGGAAGACCCTTACGTAGATAATATTTATTATGATATGTATCCTTATCCCTATTATAATACTAAATTAGGGGCATAAATCCAAGATGCATTGGCTAACTATTTGGTTAATACACCACCTTATTCATAACAAGACCAAGAATAAATCACATAATACCTAGCTATAATACCCACAACTGACAACCTAGTTATTCAATAGGCATGCTCTACTAATATGCCTTCCACATATGATCCATTTTTTTAGCATCATTTTTTTGAGAACAAAGATGAGATTTTGGTTTGACCCATAGAGGTAGGGCCCAAGTTTCCATTAGAATTCCCCCATGATAATTTACCAAGCCTAGTAAGAATGCTCCACAACATAATTTATGATCAACAATCTTATTTTAGTAATGCTTTGCATCTAGTCCAAATAACATATAAGGACCATAATATGCCTAAGAAAGGAAAAAAAATCATGTAATATTAGTTTAATAAAATGAAGATGGCATACCAAACCTACCTGAATCTAGAATACAATTTCAATCAGATGTCCATGGTGAACAAACCTCTTATTTACTTTGTTCCTCTAATAGAAGTATTGATAGAATTAACTAGTAGATACAATTACATTATAGACCCATTCATGAAAAATGATTCAGTAGACAACTTTCTACATATGCCCATTATTGAAGAAGTGTCTTCTACTTCTATGCAGAATAATGCGCAAAATAAGTGGACAATGTGCAAGCAATGTCCAATCCAAATCAAAGTGGTACTAACACACAACCAACTAGTCAAAAACATGTGTCTATAGTAAATACCATGACTGGATCAGCATACAAAATAATAAGATCTTATGCACCCAAACCTTCACCACCTACTTCCTATCCTCAATCAGCTACTTCAACAAGCATGTAACCAATAAGATTAGGTAGTCAACTAGCAACCAGTGTAATGCCTCAAGAAAAGAATGTGATGAATCCTACTCATCCTCAATATAATATGAGTAGTGTTCCATAATAATAACCATGATATAATATACCAATGTAATAAAGGTTGAATATTTTTCCGCCTTAACAGAGGGCAACTAATGTTCCATCTCATTAGGTAGTGACAAATATACCTCTTCAGTCATAGATTAGTGTACCAATCCAAAACCAAATGATGACTAGCCAAGAACCTATAAATATTGGTCAATGATAGATGTTGAATCTTCAATAGGCATTCACTTCCCAATAAGGATTAATGCAACAAGGAGGCTCCCATGTTTTTGAAGTACCTACTAGGTAACAATTAGTTCAAAATGTGCCACAAGTTTAGAGATAGAGTCTTGGTTCACAAGTTCCCCCTCAACAACAATATTCTATTAGTCAAAAACATGTCCCTTTTCAACCATAGTAAGCACAGTATAGTTATATCCCTCCATCCCAACCATAAAATCCTCCAAGTCAAACCTTTATAGCCAACCTAAACTAAAATATCACACAACCAAATGTGTAATTTCAAGTACATCCTAATCTGTGCATGCATATTCTTGGTCTATTTTCTAACCAAACCGACATACCCAAATAGATATCTCCATCATACCCTAGTTAAAGTATCTCACTTATGACCTCCTAACCATCTACCCAAACCAATGTTCTCCCTCAAACTAATGTTCCCTCCAGTTTTCTATCCCAATAATTACAACAAATGAAGGATGTAATTACTACCATTCAAGCTAGGAAACAAACTAAGTAGTTTAAGTTGGATGACATATGTTATTATCCATTCAACATGGAATAATTTTATATACCATTTCCTCTAGGATACGAACCACTGAAATTTGACAAATACAAATGGAAAGGTGACCCTAAGGCCCATTTAACCAAGTTCTTTAACACATGTCAACTAGTGGTATATAACGATATATACCTTTTGTTGTTGTTTTTTCCAAGGATCTTAGCTAGACAATCCTTGAAGTGGTTTATAAAGTTTCCCAAGAATTTAGTAATAGATTTTGATGATCTTTCTAATAATTTTATGCAACACTTTTTCTATAATATTGAACATGAGATTTCATTGGTTTATTTCAAACAAGAAAATCAAAAAGATGGTGAGACTTTTGCAAGTTATTTATAGTGATGGAGAGCCCTTACAAACTGAGTCACCCATAATTTATTAGATAAATAATTATCCACTTTTTTTTACTAAATAATTACATAGTGAGATAGATTATGATCTAGAATTACAATGTGTGCATACTTTCAAAGAGATTATTAACAAAGGATTTTTGATTGGGCGAGCCCTTATTAATAAAGGGATCATCAAGCTTACTTCAAATAATTATAATTAAGATACAAATTAGGGATGTGTCCAAGACCAACATCTAATCCAAGTGTAAGCATCACAACTATCATAGGCCAATAACCAAGATAGACCAACATAATTCAACCACAATAGGAATGTTGTGGGCAATGGAGTAATTGAGTCACATCATGTCCAAATAGTATAAACATAATCTACACCATGTATTTAGCTTACTCCTACTTAAAAACCTCTCTAACTAATGTTGTAAGCATAAAAACCAAGACTTGTGCAATAAATTCAGTAACCTTTACCATTACAAACCCCTCTTCTATGGAAAATTACACCTACTCATTACGTCTTTAGTGACTTGGGAAAGCCTATTGAGTATGTATTTCATAAATTTACCACTAATAATCTAATTAGTTGGCCTATACCAAAGCATTATCCACAAGCCATTCCTTATCCTAATTGGTACCATGAAAATGACTTCTATGAACATCATTAGGTCAATAGACATAATTTACATAGATGTGTGAAAATAAAGCATTTGATTGAGAATATGTTGGAGAATGGGGAGATAACATTAGATAATGGTGATTTTACCTCCAATAAAACTCTTGGGATTTATCAAAACCCCTTTCCCTAACATAATACTCAACAACAACATAACTATTAGTAAACACAACAAAACACTAGCTATTGTAGAAACAAAATAAATAGTATCAAAATCAAAGGCCAAACTAGTAGAATCAATAAAACTAATAACAAAATCCACAATGTCAAAATAATGGACAAAACCAAGGTTAGAATAGTAACAACCAAAAAACCTATCATGTAGTTTCACATGACTACAATAGGGTTATAGGTCATATTGTAGGGGGTAGAATTAATACCAATTACATTAATCCTAGACTAAGCACTAATCAATCTCGATCATTACAGAATGATACCACTTATCCAAATTATATGGACAATCCTTCATCGACCTAGGACCATACACAAGTGAACCAACAAATTGTGACTTCCACTTTTGGACCTTATACCAATAACTCACCCTTACCACATGACCACATACAAGTGCATCGACAATTGAGACTTATCCTATCCAGTCTCACACCATTCCCAACATTTATTAGCAAACATGGTCCATCATCTAATTTTTATTTTTCAATCATAACTCAGAGGTCAAAAATTACTATCCAAAGCCCACAACCATCTACCACTTTCCCTATTATTAAACCTTAGAATAAACAATTCACCATTGACCAAGATTAGAAGTTTGATATTATGGAAAAATTGTAGAAGACACTAGCACATATCTCTATTTTATATTTTTTGTAAATGTCAACAATCCATAAGAACATTTTGAATGAGTTTTTAACCAAATCCACTTTTGCTAATGACATATCCCTTGATAAATTTCAAGCTTTGGTTGGACACCCAAATCCAGCCCAATAAGTCACACACAACCAAAGCGATATATCTTCCTTTGGTACACTCTATAATAATCTATTGTATATAGAATTTTATATAAATCAACATAAAGTGAAATGTGTCATTATAAACAATGGATAAGACCTCAACATAGCATCTCTAAATCTTATCATGTTTCCTGGGTACACAATAGCAGATCTCTAGCTAGAAATGACAAATATCAAAGCCTATTATAATCAAGAGAGAAAATCATAAGCCATCATTAACTTACCAATTATCATTGGACCCATGACCCATGATACACTTTACCATGTGCTTGGTATTGAGTTATCATATAATATGCTTCTGGCAAGGCCTTATTTACATGAGATTCATGTAGTCCCATCAATGCTACATCAATGTATCAAGTTCTCTCACTCATAGATGGAAGTAAATATTCAAAGAGATTTACACCCATATGAGCACTGCAAACACCTCGATGTCAAGTTTCAAAGATATAATTACTAATATGGCATGAATCTAAGTTCTAAGTAGGATAAAGGAAATGCCATACTTATTGATCCTCGATAGGATAATTTCATAGATATTAATACCTTAGATTCCCTTTCCCGCATGTCACATCTTAAAGCTTCCAATCATTTTACCATTTTAGATAATGGCCTAGAGGAATATGTGACCCATGATACCTTCCATATTACCAATCTTCCTCAAAATCCAAAGAGATGTTATGACCTAAAATTACCCACACATGCATTGGCAACAAAATAACAAAGATAAGGGACCTGTTATATTTGTACCAACATCTAGCCTAGAACAAGACCCTCTTAAAGGGGATAAATCAAGGTTGTAAAATGACAACAAAGTTGATTGTTATAAAAGTTAAAAATATCATATTCCCATTAGGATCATGGAGATTTAAGACTATGAAGGATGAGGCCTCAAGCCAAGCCAACAATTAATGCTAGAGTCAATTTCTATGACTAAGTATAAAAGACTTTATGGACTTGGATTTAAACTACCTGGGGGTGACCCCACATATCTTATTCAAGTTCTATCACTAGTGACTAGTGATGATGGTGTCATAAATGAATCAAAGTCCCATCATAGCCTCATCTTTAATGACCTACCCAAAACCAACTTGTTTACCTCTTTTTACATTTATACCCTTATGCTGGTCACTCATACTAACCCATTTTCATTAAACTATCCCCAACTGATAGATTGGGACCAACAAGAATCTAATTTACTAGTTGGTGAGTTTTAGAATGATGAGGCATTTTGTGATTTTCTAGGCCTTAGAGACAATGTTCCATTGGGAGATCATAAATTAGGATTATCAATCACATGGAATCCTAAAGCATCTTTTGGAGTGCAAGTGAATACCCTTAGACAAAATGAAATAAATAAAACATTGAAGTCCAAAAGTGAAAACCTCTTTGAGGTGCTTTTTGATTAGGGAAAAAGTAAAGATAAAGGCTAGTCTAGTGGTGAAAACCTAATTCAGTCACTATTAGATGGGGATGTTCATTCTTCTTCAAATTTAGACTAAGAAGCCACCAATGATGAAATTCCATATATATCTGAGTTTAGTTTTGAGAAATAATAAATGTTTGATCAAATTATTTACAAATTTTTGACTATTTTTGTCACATCACCAGATCTCCCATTACCGGACTCAAATTTATCATGCCTAGGAGTAGATAAAGAGTAAGTCCTAGTAGAGGACCTTGATATATTACAATAGTTTAATTATTTTCCTACTATCCTAGAAGATGGTTCAACCCTTCTAGTTGAAAATATAATAGAGGTAAACATCAAAAATCCAATGAACTTGAAATGGATAAAACTAGGCATATGCCTTACTGAGGAGGAATGTGAAGTCTTTACAACTCTCTTAGGAGAATTTGTAGATATCTTTGCATGGGATTATTCTAACATTCTAGGTTTGGACCCCACCTTGGTCTTGTACCACCTTATGGTCAGTTCTGATGCCAAACTAGTCGACCAAAACTTGTGTAAGATGTATCATCACATTTTTTTCTTGGTAAAGAAAGAGTTTGAAAAAATCTTAGAAGTAGGATGTATCTGATCCATTAGCTACTCAAAATGGATATCTAACATTGTACCTATTATAAAATATCTTAAAATAATTAGAATGTATACTAATTTTTGAGACATCGACAAAGCTTTCCCTAAGGATGAATTTTCATTGCCTAATATTGACATGATCATTGAATCTACAATAGGTTATGAAATTCTTTCACTCATGGATGGATTTTTAGGATATAACAAGATCATAATAGCACCAAAAGACAAACATAAAATAGTGTTCACCATTCCATGGAGAACATTTTGTTATCAAGTAATGTCATTTGGTCTTAAGAATACCAGAGCTATGTATCAAAGGGCCATGACCATCATTTTCCATGATATGATGCATGATGTTTTCGAAGACTATGTTGATGACATATTACGAAAATCAAAGATCAAGGTTGACCATCCAGTAGTGCTAAATCAGATATTTGAAAGACTATAGGAGTAAGAAGTTATATTCAATCAAAATAAATGTGTGTTTGGTGTACTTAGCTTCATCATGTCTCACATAGGCATTGAATTTGATGTGGCCAAAGTTCATGATATAATTGAGATGCTACCACCAACTAATTTGAATCAAATTCATAATTTATAGGGCAAGATCTAGTCAATCTGACACTTCATCTCTTAGTTAGTAGACAAGTGTCAATCATTTACATGTCTTCTAAAGAAGGGAGTTATATTTCACTAGGAATGATCACTACCAAACATATTTTTAACAACTCAAGAACTATCTCACTAATCCACCTATTTTGTTACCTCGTATGCTAAAAAATTCTTGTTAAATCTATCAGCTACCAATAATGCCCTAGGGGTACTTTTGGATCAACATGATAAAAATGGAAAAGATCATGTAGTATACTACTTAAACTACACCTTGGTCACATATGAACATGACTATAGACCTATTTAAAATGCTTGTCTAGCCATGGTCTTTGTAGCTTAGAAATTATGCCATTACATGTTGAACAATAAGACCATGGTCATTTCAAAATTATATCCACTCAAGTATCTACTGTCTAAAATATATTTATGAGGTAGAATGGACAAATGGATCATGCTTCTTAGTGAGTTTGACATAGATTATGTCAATAAGAAGGTAATTAAAGGATAGGTCCTTATAGATTAAATTGCTAAAGTAACCCTAATAGACATAAGTTCTTCACATTTCAATTTTTTTATGAATCCATAATGAATGTCATTGACACACCTCTTGAGGAGCATCACTGGAAGATATATTTTGATGGTTCATTTACTACACATGGATCAAGGGAAATCCTCTTATTTATTACACCATAAGGGGATATAATCCCTAAATCATTCATAATTAGATTTCATTATACAAACAACATGGCCAAGTATAAAGCACATGTCACATGACTTTGATAGGTAGTACATTGGAACATATCTCATCTCCAAGTTTATGGTGATCCTTAGTTAATCATCAATCAGGTCACAAACCATTTCCAAACCTAAAATGACAAATTAGTTCCATAAAAGGCTATGGTCAATAGCCTAAAACAAAAAATTACAAATATCTAATTTAAGAATATACCAAAGTCTATTAATAGAACTACAAATTTCATGGCTACTATCATCTCTATAATTTGACAAATAGACTAAGCTAGAGAATATTAGTTCCTTGTTGAGAATTTGTTCACACCAGCTCATGAACCTTTAATCATTGTAATGATTTGTGATATTGTTGGTCCTAAATCTATGTGGTACTCAGAACTTTGAAAATACATTCATGACCAAGTTATACCACCTAACCTACCTTGAAAACAAACCAAATCCTTTATTCATCATTCCACTCATTATACTCTACTTGGATCCACTCTTTATCACCATAGTTTTGATGGAACTCTACTTCATTATTTAACTTCATCAAAGTATACACTAGGGTTAAGAAAAGTTCATGAAGGGGTATGTGGATCTCATTATAATGAGGTAGTACTATCCAAAAATCTCTTGTGTACTAGTTATTATTGGTCCATGATGGATACAGATATAGATAAATATGTAAATAAGTGTGACAAATGTCAACAACATACTAATCTGATTCATTCCTAAGCCCAAACTCTAAAATTGATGTTGCAACCATGGTCATTTGCTACATGGGGACTCAACCTCATTAAGAAGATCAACCCCACTTCATTTTATGACCATAAACATATCCTTACCACTACAAAATATTCCATTAAGTGAGTTGAAGCTATACCCCTCATGTGAAAAGAAAGAAAATTTCCAAGTTCTTCTTCAACCCTCTCATTTTCCACTATGGTATCCCCTCCAACATTATATCTGATAATGGTAGATTATTCAAGAATAAGGATGTTGAAAATATATGTATAAAATATAACATAACACAACATTTTTCTATATCATATTAACTTCAAGGTAATTTCTAGGTTGAAGCATTGAATAAAAGCACTGTGAATATTCTCAAAAATATTGTCAATGATGTTGGTCATGATTGGCACTTATAAATATTCCATGCCCTTTGGGCATATCATCCTAATCACCATACCCCCATAGGAGCCACTACATATTCACTTGTTTATGGTACTAAAGCCATTCTTCCCATTGAGGTTGAGTTACCTTCACTATGCATATCTGTCAAGCATGCCCTAGATGATCATGACTATTGAAAAACCCACCTATAAGAGCTAGACCTACTTGATGAAAAATGCACAACTAAACTTAAAAATATTTAGGCATATCAAAATCAACTCAAAGGCCACTAAAATTACCATGTCAATTATAGAACATTTGAATTTGGTGATCTTGCTCTTAAAGAAAACCAAAAGAATAACATAGCTAAGAAGATGCATAAAGGTAAATTCAAACCAAACTGGATAGGGCCTTTCATCATTACTATCAATTATGGATCAAGAGCATACATGATCACTACTTTAGATTGAGATGAACTTCTTGAGTTGATGAATATTATTCACCTTAAGTTGTATTATGCTTGAGCACTAGGGTGTATTGTCTACAAAGACTATTTTAGTTGTGTCATTTTATGACTTTTATTCTTTATAAAAATATCATGCTTGTCATTCCTCTTAGCCCATTCCATCTACTTCACTATTTTTTACTATCCACCAAGCATGTTCTAAATCCTATCTACCTAGCTTATTTTACCTTGGTTTTGCCATTGGTTGCACCTTTTCAACACTAAGGAATCTGATCAATTTGATCAGTTATTTTTAAGTACTTTAGATACAGATCATATTTTTGAGAAGTATGAAAGAGGTTTCAGTAGTTGTATCTTTCATTTGTTATTCCTTTATTATCACTGGTCTTGCTACTAATTATAACTACCTTTGGGAAAATTAGTACCATTGATCTATACCATTATGTCTTAGTTATAACCACCTATGGGAAAAATAGAGTCAAAATTTATTTATTGAGCCTTGATGTACCAACTTACCATTTCCTATGCCATATTATGTCTTTTTACCAACTATGCCTATGTTTTTTGCATTAACAACTATGCTAGATAGGTTCCTCTATTGTAATGGTAAAACTATAGTGACTTGAGGTCATACTATAGGACTATGTAGGTAGCACTCAAAAAATTTTAAGGTCATCTCAGTCACTCTTTACACCATTCTCTCATCATTTTATGAGCAACCTAAGCCATACTCTCACCATTTTATGAGCAACCTAAGACATGCTCTCACCATTTTGTGAGTAACCTAAGTTTGAATGCTCTCACCATTTTATGAGCAACCTAAGTTTGAAGGATCTCATTATTTTTCAATCAAGCTAAGTTTTAACTCTCTCACCATTTTGTGAGAAAACTAAGTTTGAATGCTCTCACCATTTTGCAAACAACCTATGTTTGAACTCTCTCACCATTTTGTGAACAACCAAAATTTGAAATATATCTCCATTTTGTGTGATTAAACCATTTAGTGTCTCATCATTCTCGATCAAGTTGAGATACTTCAAAAATTCCAACTTTTTTTGTAAAACCATTCAAAAAAACCAAAAAAACACTAACCACTTCTTTGCCTTAATGATTCTAGGAACCCTTACTATGTTACAAACCAATCACCTATTTCTTAGTTTCCCTATCCTTTTTGGCCTTTTTCTCCCATGCACTTGCCATTTTACAATACCATTCTTATTCTTCTATCATGTTCATTCTATTTATTTTCACTAGTTATCATTTTATTTCCATTTTCTAGTAGAAGGACATTTGGCCTGATGTTTTTATTGGATATTATGTTCATGGAACTATGTAGGAAACATGAATTTGTTTCATGCATCTAGAGACAGCATAGCCACCCCATTCCTTTTGTTTTATTCCCCCATTTTGTTTGTTTGTTAAGTTGTCATCTATTTTCTAGGGGCAATGTTTGTATGGTTTCTATTGCATTGTTTGGTTTTTTGTTTGTTTGTTTCTACTTATTTTGTTTGTTTGTCTTCCTATTTTTTTGCTTTCACCATTATTTCCTTGATTTATTTTATGTGTGTTCATTTGGTGATTCCTTTCCCACATTTACACTTGAATCCATTCATATTTATATGTTTACATTATCATCATTGTTTCTATCATAGATGCATTATTTTCTTTTGTATATTGGATTATGGGAGTTGGTCCTTATGCATATTTTATCCAAGTCCTCCTGATGATATACCATGATGCCTACCAACAAATAATACAATAAACCTCAGATTTAAAGTGTATTCAACAATGGTAGCATCAACATCTCCTCAGCACCACATCCCATTTCAATCCTAACCATATCCCAAATGAAGTAATTAATCATGAAATAATTTCAACCTTTGTTAGTTCAAATGAGCATCTCCCTAAAATTAGGTTATTATAATTCATTATTTTCCCTCTATGTTAATTTCCCATCATTAATCAACCGATCAATCATGTTTTTCATAATTTGGATCCAATGATTATAACCACATATGCGTAAATCATTACACACCATCCCACCTACATTTCTCAATGATTATAACTAACTTTGGAAAAATCATTATGTTGTCACCACTTTACTTTTTTTACCCATATAGGGGCTTTTTATTATCTTGTTTGTTTATCCTAATTGGGGTAGTTCCATCTTCTCAATGATTATAACCACCTTTGGGCAAATCACTATGTCATCATACCACATTGCCACTACTAGGGTACAATGATTATAACCACTTGGGAAAATAATTGTACACTATCCCACTTGAATTCTCAATGATTTTTACTACTTTTCAAAATTATTTTGTTCTACTCCCATCATCTTTCATTTCTTTGGTTCCCTTATTTCTCTTCTTTATTTTTGAGGGAGCATTTACCGACCTACTTGTGCCAACCATTCCATTGAGGGGGCATCATATAGTTATTTTATCATCATTATAGTTGTAGTCACATAGGACCTTTTTATTCTTTGATAATATGTTACTGTTCGTATAGTTTGCAACACCTTCCCAAATATGGGCAAACTATAGACACCTAAATCTGGCCACCGATAACCTTCAACTAGGATTTTGATAAATTTCCAACTAAAATGCATAATTTGGCCTAAAAACACTAAAACACATTAAAATATTTGAATATGATATATTCAAGTGCCAATTTTGGCTACGGTATCCCTAAATGGGTTAATGTAATTTATGGGCCAGCTAATTTTGATCAGATAGTTCCAAGTCAAAATGCTAATTTTACACCTAGGTTCTCTTGATTGCTCCTTTATATCAATTCTCTTGTACAATACATGTGCCTTTGTTATTTTTTTGGTAATATTATAAATGGTATAATGGATCCAATGCATCTAACATTGACTTCTAATTCTAATCCAATCAAATTTTGGACCAATAACAAGGCATTCTGATCAATTTGAGTAATTTGTGCACAAAATGATTAATCATGCTTAAGAGATAATTATACCAAATTAGATCCTAATTAATAATTCCATGGATACTTTTAAAATACTTATTTTTATAAATTAATATTGAATATCTACATCATCAAGTGACATCATTTCTTGGAAAGACATCCCTAGGCCATAAATGACATAAAAATTAGGATTCATTCCTCCCATGCCTCATCAATACCATCCATGCCTCTTAATTTCTCCTCTATCCTAAATATTTATGATCCTATTTATGAAATTTAATTGAAAAAATAGATTAATCCTTAGCCACACATCTCAATCCTGATATAGACAGTTTAGGTTGATTCTAGCCATTTTCCCAAATCTATAAATGGAGAGACCATGAACATCATTTATAAGATATTTTTATACAAATTTATTATTCTCAAATATCTTCAATAATATTTGATAATATAAATTTATAATTCACAAATAATTCTAAAATCCATTGCAATTAGTGTTATAATGTCTAAATATTGAGCTAAGCCAAGCCAAGCCAAGCCAAGGCCACAAGGTGCCAAGGAGAAGAGGAGATAACCAAGACACTTTTGATGAATAATTCATTCTCAAAATACAAGAAATCCACTACTACAAGCTAATTTTTATAATTCAAGGGAAGTGAAAGATTTGTTCTCTTTCATGTTTTAGTTATGTTTCCATTCTAGTATTGTTAACTAAACTCAACCAAGTAACTGGGCCTAGAGATGTATGTTAGATAGTGTGTTGGTTTTTCAATTTTATATCATTTTATAACTAAAAATATATTAAAACCTATCTTGAGTCAAATTAATATTTAAAAATATGAATCATCACTATCTGATGTGTTCTAATTTTTTTTAGTATATGAGTTATTGTCTTCTTCATGGTAAAGGCTCTTGTTACCTTTGTATGACTTCTTGCCATTTTTTCTATTGAAGAACTTTTTGTACTTACTAAGACCATAAAATTTCATGTGCTCATTCTCATGAGAATCCTTATGATCTTCCTTGTGTTTATTCTTTCCTCTATTTAGACACTTAGCTATAAAATGGCCAACTTTACCACATGAAAAACATTTTAAAAGAATCTTCCCTTCATTCTTATCTGATCCCACATTTAATTTCTTTGCAATGATGTCTCTAAATTTATATTCATTAAGACCAAATTCTTCAATACTTAACTTTATCTTATTTTAATTTGTCTCCTTAATCAATTTGAAGGTTACTTCCTTATTAGGAGATCTATGCTCATTGACTCTCATCTCATAGGAAATATCAATGCCATGTAATTCATCCATCTTCATTTTAGTGAGATCATAAATTTATTCTAAAACAAATAATTTAGAATCAAATTTGAGGGTGAGATATATTAATACCTTTTATACTATAGTAGCTTATTCAATTTGCTCTCCAGAAAATCTAATCATGTTTACTACCTCATCAACCCTCAAAAGAATAGGATTTAAAAATATCTTCTTCCTTCATTTTTATTCCCTAAAATTACCTTTGGTAAGTCTCTAATTTATCCAGCTTAATTTTTGAATCTCCTTAATATATAGTTTGTAATTTGACCCATATTTCCTTAATAAAATTGAAATACATTAGCTTGGTGAACTCAGCCTCTAATAGGCCAAAAATTATATCATTCATAGCTTTATAATTATTCTCACTCAGCTTCTTGTAAGATACATTAGTTGGAGGAGTAGTTAGTGTAGTATAACCATCCATAATAGATTGAAAAATATCAAACCCTAGAGACATGAAATATGTCTGCATCCTTTCACTCTAAAAAACATAGTTAGAATAATTTAAAAATAGTACTTGTTTTGTAGAGAAACCTTGCATTTGTTGATTTTACATATTATACCTTGGATCACCTTCAAGTGGTTAAACTTGAAAAAAGGTATCACTTAAATACCAATTGTTAAATGTACAATCACTGAGAGGTGGGCACTAAATTAGTGATGCAAGATAATCCAACCTTCAATTCCAATCTTTTTAAAACCTTAGTCAATCACAACAATCATTCATAAAGCATACAAGTCATTCATAATAGTGAATAGGAAATATGATGCAAGATCAACACATGAATTATGTGGGAAACCATCATAGGTAATAAAACCCACTCTCAATCCCATAAACACATGTAATACTTGTCATATAATATGATCACAAACATTGGACATTTTTAGTGAAGCACCCACTTCATAAGGAATACCTACCCCTAAGCATGAACAAACACCAACTTGTTCTAGATGATGAGCACCCACACAAAACCTATGAAATAAATAGTTTCAAAAAATTTATTGACTTTCAATATTATGGATAAATTATGTATAACACTATTATTTCAACCCTTCACACTCTGCTAAGCTTTCACACACAATAAATACATCTAAAACACCCTTTTGGATCACTCTAGACTTCGTTACTCATATTCAATATTAAAACTTACATGATACCTATTATGAGATAATAATTATGACCTATAGGTCATACATACAATACTCAACCTATTATTTTATTAAATCCATTCATTATTAACATTCACTCTCCTCCTTTGCATCTCAAATCTCTAGAAACCATCACCTTTAATATCACCCTTTATAGAGCCTCAATGAATATCAACTTCTTGGTCAGCCATAACACTTGAATTAACCCTTAAGGATTATATCAAACTAAGACATATCTTATAAACACTCTTGAAGTTTGGTGATAGTATTCATGGATCACCCTTAAGTAGCTAAACCTTTCAAATAGGCCTTAGTAGCCTTTCTAGGTCTCACAGAGACCTATTCACTCCTTTAGAACTTCACTAAGAAAATTACGAACATAAGACAAAATTAAAATTCATATCTCCATTATATATTACCCATAATACACCTTAAATTGATTACATACATCACTACATTCCTATATATATTCATAATCTACTCAAACAAAAGTCTTGTACTCAAGAATGCCATGAATGAATAAATAGTCAATTTCTAGACATTTTTTCATGCTAAATATGGATTGATAAAACCTTGAATGTCCACGTATATTATCCTCATTTATTCTATAGCATTATCCAATAGTTAATTCACCTTGAAATATCCAAACACCATCAAGACAATTAAAAACATCCATTTTGGGACACTTGTAGAAGATGGTCAAACACACAGTCAAATTTGAAGATAAATAACTAAAAGTGTGTAGATATTCAAACCTTTTAATTTTTTTATATATATATCCATTTGATTCTTTTACAAATTTTCTTTTTATACCGCTTTCAAATTCATCTCCCAACAAAAGATATAAACAAAATAATAAGCACTAGTTTTTTTTTTGTTAATTTAAATATTCAAATTCCAACGGTCATTGCATGTTGTAAAAGCTTTATATACATTAATTCATATAATTTACCATATAAACATGATAAAATATGATTCATTTATTTCCTTGAGAGTTACCTAGTATTTACTTTCAATCGATAGCCTTTGATATGTGATCCATGCTTTCAAGATTGTCACACGTGGAAGCCTCACGTGCCTTCTATGTATCCTATTGTTAGTCTCCATTATCTTTACACCACCTGGCAGCCCCATGTGAAATTTTTGCATATTGACTTGTTTAATTTATTTTTTCCATCGATTTGTTACTAAATCACCATAGTTGTGACACATGTCACCATCATGTTGATTCTCAAGATCCTTTGAATTATTGACCTCATGATCCCTATTATATATTCAACTACATGATTGAACTCTAAATTTTATATCCTTTATCCAAAAAATTTATCCATTTGTGTACATTTTTCAACCCTATATAAAGGTCACTCAATATTTCAAATTTGGTTATGTATGGGAAACACTACAATCTGCTTGGAAGGCCAACTTTGTACCTTTATATTTGTTATACACATAACCTCATGACTTGAAATTAATAACACATGATCTACTCTCATATGGGAATCCATCCATATACCAAAATACATCTAATACCTCTACTTGTGTGAATTTTGACATCGACAATCTACCTACTCAGCTTGATGTGCCAAGATGACTAAGAGAACCTAGACATTCATATGACTTTTCTAATGAATTATTTTCACTTCCAAAATAATTATGAGCACTAATAATACCACATAGGGTCTTTTCAACATGATCACACTTATCAATAAAATCCATCAACTACCTATTCAAGCACTTACTAAAGAACCATGCAAGAAAATTCAAGAACACTGAATCATAATTTGTAATCATCATTCTAACACACATGACACCTCATAAATATTATTTTACACCTTGGATACATCATTTAAAACTCTCCAAAAATACCCCACTTTTTCATTGAATTCAACAACAATAAAAAATATTATTCTCACACACACACTCTCTCTCTTCAAGCACTTTCTCTCCCTTTGACACAATGACAAAGTGGGTATGAATTGATCCTGAAGACTTGAAAAGACTTCAAGAATCAACTACAAGAAAGGACCACGTCTAATAGATGATACAAACTTCCCTTAACACTGAACATACTAATTCTTGCCTTTATCTTCTCAAACATGCTCCAAACATAACACTTTTCTTGACCATACATAACTCTAAGCTTAGGCACCCCATGAGTACCTATAGACTAAAAAAAACCATGATGAACCATAATAATAGCCTTAAATACTTATATAAGATAAAATACGTAGTTATCTTGATCTTAGGACCTGACCATTTACAAATCTCCCCCTTTATTATACATGAGTATTTAATACATTATCAAAGTAACTGATTTGGTTTGATCAATTAATCATATCAACATGCTTGAGATTATATCTATAGTATACTTCTTCATATCTCCAACAAGACTATAACATTTCACATATGATCCCCCTCACATCATTCATATCTCTTTACGCCTTTCAAACTATCTGAATTAGCTCCCCTTATCTCCATGCTCCACCTAAATCATGACATATTCAATAGGTATTCTTAACCACTTCTATTTTAACACCTAAAAACCTCCATAATCTACTTGTAGACATTCAAGAACAAAATCCATGAACATACCTCTTTATCACCTTTTCTTTTTGCAACATTAATAAAAATCCCAACTAGCATCCATCATGCTTCATCTTAATAACAAGACTAAATGTCCCAAAATCTAGTATATTCTCATATCTCCAAGTTCTTATTTGACTTTAAATCTTTCCTCATCACTAGATTTATTTTGAATGAGTCCTTAACTTCAATTTTTAGTTTTAACTTAGAGTCTTGCTTGATCTTCTTGTCCATTTAGGAAGATAAGGCTTGCACTTTAATTCTTGGACTTGTTTCCTATTTTATCATGATAATCAACCCATTCACCTCCTTGGATCTCCATTAATTATATCTTATTTTCTTCATGTTAGGATTGATTTTTTTTTAAGTAAGAGACTGACCATTGCTGCAAAACCTTTCTATATGACCTCTCTCTTTGCACTTGTAGCAAACGATACTTCTTAATAAAAACTCATTGTTTTTTACCTTATTAGGATAGAATCTTGAAATGTGCCCCATGTTATAGATTATGTAGCATTAAAAATTTCTTACACCACTTGATTCATGATTCATATTATAGTCCCAAGCATTTTCATTACTTGAGGGTCTTTTACACTCTCTTGATTTATGATCAAATTAATTATAGGAGTAACACTAACCATTTAAATTTGCCTACCTCATATCATTTGGTTGTTAGATAAGATTAGTTTTCAATCTATTATCACCATAATTCCTTGATTGATCATTGACCTTTAAGGTCTAAGTCTTCTTATTCATGTTAGCATTCTCTTTTTCTTGAGTTAAAACCTATTTTTCTTCTTTAAAACCTAGACTGGATCTATGTTTTGCAGACATTTGACTACAAAGAATGTTGTTAAGATCACTAACACTCTTTTAAAACTTCAAAACAGATCTTACCTTTCTATATGTCTTCTATAACTCATCCTTAAATGACTAAATTTCAATCATATACCTACATCATTCATTTTCTATAGGTTTTAGGCTTGTAGACATAGTTTATAATTGAATATTAAGATGCTTGACTATATCTTCATATTACCTGATGTCATCCTTTATTATTTCCTCAAACACATTGCATTTATCCTCAACTTACTTGATTTATGACATCATTTTCTTGTTAATTTTCTTCTCAATCTTTATATTTTGAAGATCATTCATCAATTCAACCTCATTATCTACCTTAGTTTATTTATTATCTAAATCATTAGTTGCTTTTTTGTTTATCATGAGATCATCTCTTTCAGATCTTCTTGATTCTAAATTATGATATGTTTCAAGCTTTCTCATATATTTATTTATTCTCATCTAAAAATACTCCATCTAAGATTGATACATGATACATTCTCCATCCTTACTATTTATCCCTTCATCAAGAGAACAACCCTGAGTTTCAAGATGTTTAGTGATCTCATCATGCTCCTTGACTTCATTACTCAACCTTCCTTAAATTAATCTAATTTATTCCTCATAGGATTTGATCAATTTTTTTTTTTGTTATTGCCTCGTATAAGCTTCATTTCTTTCATATTATTCAAATATTTATCTTTAAGAATGACTTTCTCATCTTCTTCCTCTGAACTATCTCCATCAAAAAGTTCTCTGCCTAGAGAGAATTCACCTTCATCATCTCTAAGAGCCATGAATAATGTCTCCTTATCCTTGTCATGATATTAATCATCATTATTTTATGTTTTTTCATCTTATTTAGTAGATGACCTATTGTCTTCTTCATGGTAAAGTCTCTTTCTATTATTGTATGACTCCTTTCCATTTTTTATTTTGAATAACATTTTCTACTTGATATGACCCTTAGATTTATTTTTATCATCCTCATGAGACTCCTTATTATCTTCCTTGTGTTTATTCTTGCCTCTATTTAGACACTAAGCTAAAAAATGACCAAATTTACCATATGAAAAACATTTAAAAGGAAGCTTCCATTCATACTTACCTCATCCCAAATTTATTTTCATTATAATCATGGATTTAAGTTGATCTTCATTAATATAAAAGTATTAAATACTTAACTTGATTTTCTTGGATTTTGTCTCCTTGATCACTTTGAATCTTATTTCCTTCTTAAGTGGTTTACCCTCATTAACTCTCATCTCATAAGAAATAAGGATGCCATGTAATTCATGCATCTTCATTTGAGTGAGATCATGACTTTCTTCTATAGTAGATACTTTAGAATCAAATTTGAGGGTGAGAGACTTTAATACCTTTTGTACTATAGTAGCTTCTTCAATTTCCTCTCCAAGACCTATGATCATGTTTACGACATTATCAACCCTCAGAAGAATATAATGCTACAATATCTTCTACTTTCATTTTGAGGCCCTCAAATTGCCTTCGATAAGTTTGTAATTTATACAATTTAACTTTTGAATCTCCTTCATAGATAGTTTGTAATTTGACCCAAATTTCCTTGGTAAACATTCATTGGATTACCTTGGTAAACTTACCCTCTGATATTCCACAAATGATATCATTCATAGTTTTAGAATTGTTCTCACTCAAATTATCATTAATTACATTAGTTAGAAGATTAGTTGGTGTAGTATAACCATCCATGATAGATTGAAACATATCAAACCCTAAATACATGATATATGTACTCATCCTTCTAGTCCAAAAAACATAGTTATAACCATTCTATATTGGTGATTTATTTTTAGATAAACCCTACATATGTTACTTGCCATATTGTACCTTAGATCACCTTTAATTATTTAAAATATGATACCAAATATTAGAGCTATAATCACTAAGAGGGGAGGCGGTGAATTAGTGAAGAAAGATAATCCATACTTCAATTCCAATCCTTTCAAAACCTTAATAAATCACCACAAACATTCATAACGTAGACAAGTTACTCATAATAGTGAATAAGAAAGATGATGCAAGATCAACACATGAATTATGTGGAAAACTCTCAAGGGGAATAAAACCCACTCTTAATCCTAAAAACATATGGAATAATTTTCCTATAATATTATAAAAAACATGAGTCCTATTTAGTGAAACACCTACTTTAAAAGGAGAACCTACCCCTAGGAATGAATAAGAACCAACTTGTTATAGATGATGAATACCCACATAACACCCATGAAATAAATAGATCCATAATTTTTATTAAATTTAAATATGATAGAGAAATAATGTATAATACCACTCTTTCAACCCTTCACTTTCTCTCAAGCTTTCACACACAAGCAATACATCCAAAACACCTTTTTAGATCACTCTAGACTTCTTTGTTGAACTTCAATATTTAAACCTACATGATACCTATTATAACATTATAATTATGACCTAAAGGTCATACATACAATCCTAAACCTAATATTCACTTCAATCTATTTAATAATCACATTCACTATCCTCCTTCACATTTCAAATCTCTAAAAACCATCACCTTTGATTTCACCCTTTATAGAGCCTTCACAAATATCAACTTCTTAGTTAGCTATAAGATTTGAATAAAAACTTAAGGAATTTATCACACTAATAAATATCTCAAAACCACTCTCGTAGGTTTTCCATAGTATTCATGGGTCACCCTTAAGTATCTAAACCTTTGAAATAGGCCTTAATATACTTTATAAGTCTCATGGAAATCTATTCACTTCTTTAACACTTCAGCAACAAAATTAGGAGCACAAGACCACTTTAAAATTCATATTTAAATTTCATATGACCCCAATATTCCTTAATGTTATTAAATCAATCATTACATTCATCTGTATATGCACAATCTACTCTAACATTAGTCTTGTACACAAGAATGCCATGACAGAACAAACAATCAATTTATATGAATTTGTTCATATTGAAGATGGATTGATAAAACCTAAAAAATACCCAAATATGATCCAAATGGAGTCTAAAAAATTATCCAATATTTAATTCACCGTGAAACATCCAAACATCATCAATACAAATACAAACATCCTTCTCAAGACACTTATAAAAACTAGTCAAACACATAGTCAACTTTGAAGCTCAAAGATATAGTCAAAATAATGAGCACTAGTTTTCCTTTGTTAATTTGAATATTCAAATTATAATAGTCACTATTTAATGAAAAATCTTTAGACACATGAATTCATCTTGTGCCCCCTATAAACTTGATAAAATATGATCCATTGATTTGAATAGGAGTCACCTAGTCTTTACTTTCAATCGATGGCCTTTGATTTTAGATCTTTGCTTCTAATATTGTGACACTTGGTAGACCCACATGAATTTTTTGTATCCTATAAAAATTCTCCATTATCTTTATTCCACTTGGCATTCTCACGTGTAATATAGGAATATTGACTTGTTTACTTGATTTGATCCATTGCTATTCTACTAAATCATTGTGTTTGTCACACATGTCACCAACATGTTCATTGTTATGATCCTTTGACTTATTGACATTATTCTCATCATTAAATATTAAATTACACGATTGAATGCTTGTTGTTAGATCACTAGTCAAAAAAATTGATCCAATCAAGTGATGATTCAACAATTGGAAACCCTATATAAAGGTCACTTAATATTGAAAATTTGTCTAATTATTGTAAACATTGTAATATATCTATAAGGCCAACTTTTCACCTCGATATATTTTTATACAAACAATCTCATGACCTAAAATTTAGACAACATGATATCCTCTCATAGGGGAATCTATATATATACTAAAATACTCTTGAGACCTTTACATGTGTGAATTCTAACATCAGAAACTTGCTTACAAGATGACTAGGAGAATGTGAAATTCATATGACTACTCTGATTAATTCATTTCACTTCCACAATCACTAAAATCACTCATAACACCCCATAGGGTCTCCACAACATGATCAAACTTATCAATAACATCTACCAACTACCTATTCAATCACACATTGCATAATCATGAAAGAACACTAAGGTATACTTTTTCATTGTCATTCTAACACACATGACACCTCATCAACATCCTTGGCCACCTTGGAGACATCATTGATGAATATACACCATAGAGGTGTGTTAGGATAGTGCTAAAAACATTCGATAAATTCCATAACACTAATAAAAGATGTATTAAACAAATTAAATCAAAAATTCTAACATAATTAACTACCAAAAAATATCCTTATTAACTTTGTTAATGATAATCAACTTTTTAATTAATATCCCCATGACTTCATCAATCAATAATTATAATTAGTGTTTAAAGTAGATCATACCATGCATAGTGAAAATATATTTCATCTATTTTGTACCACTCTAAATGTACTTCTTCTATAAAATGCTAATATCTTCTCTCATTAAATTTAGAAGATGCCTTCAAACAAGAAAAAAGATAATATATCATTATGACCCAATTTGAGAAATCTAAAAACATTTAAAATCAATCTTTTTAAACCTCAACCAATGCAATCAATACTAGTTATTTTAAATATAATCCTCTCAAATCTAAAGTGAGAGCATATAGTTTATATAATCAACTTCCATACCACCCTCCCTCTAGTATGTATGAAATTAATAAATTAATATCTCCATATATTACAAACATTAAACGTTATATACCCTAGTATGATCCCAAAAAATTCTATTGGTACCATGTTGATGTTGGTCATTCTCAAAGGATATATTATGTACCTCAAAACAATTTAAATACCATCTTGGGGAAAATTTAATCATGACATCATAATAAAATAACATGATAAATAATACTTAAAATATTATAATAATCACTTTTATCACCATAAATCTAAAAATAAAAATTATCAAAAATCAACTCAAATGTTCAATCCAAACACACAACATCCAAATGAATTCATTTATACGATTGATGCCAAATATGATTACTACTAAACCAAATAATAAATTTTGAAAATATAAAATATTAACTACCATCATAGTACCACTCAAATAGATCATATCACTAAACATAATAAGCCTTCACTTGACCAATTACTTCTCACAAATACTACAACCACCACTATATCCACTTCTAATTTTCCACCTAGTGATGAGGTCAATCCACCTTGAAAACCTCAACCTATCACATTAAATCCATATAATTAATTACCTCACAATGTTACACTTAAAAATGAAACGAAATATCTATATGGTTATAATCAAAAATCACAAATGAACTTCCTAAGTGAGCCTAATTTCACACCTTGAGAAGTTACTTTAATGGAATTCGTGAAAACATCACAATCTCATTAAAAATATATCATAAAACAATTGAAATATATATTATAAGAATCCACTTATATTTAAATTTAACCACCTTCTAAATAATCCAAATGTCTCACACCCATGGAATTCCATGCCATTAAAATCATTTATCATCTGTATTTTTAAAAATATTTTCCATAGTTTCTTGAAGAATGATCAATGATGAAGTTATTATTCGAGATGATGACCCACCTCTCTTTATTAAATTTTTAATAAAAAATATTCTAATGAGGAAATTTTTATTAAATTATTTTTTGGAATTAATGTCACTTCCCTTTTTCCAATCCCAAAAAATGGATATTCGAAGGAGGAACTCAAAAAACTAGACTCACATAAAATAGATTTGATAAAATAAATAAAAATACTCATGGTTACATTTGGCTCCATTAACTATTGGGACCAATAAAATATTCACCAAGATTAAATTTTTAATCTTCCATTTTCTTATAATCTTATTTTAGGCTATATTTTGACTCATTTCATGAGAGTTATCATTTCTTTTGGTAGCTAATTTATTAAGTACAATCATGATGGCAAGCACTATAAAAATTATGCCTTTTCAAACCCAGGGGGTCTCAAACTAAATAATACTAAAATAAATATATCTCATCTAAACCATTATTTAGATTATTAATCCCCCTCTTCTCAATTTAGTTAATATGCTTCTTGATTTTCTAGTTACTCTTGTCAGTTCCAATGTTGACAAACCCAATGAAATAAAAATAAATTTTAACACTACTATATTACCTCATTATATATATTAATGGATTACTCCATCTATCCTACCATGAGATATGATAATTCCATTGATTGATGATGATACTAAAATCCCACCTCCTTACAATGCCCATGAATCTTCCAAAGAACATATGACTTTCTAAATAATGAATTTGGGGTGTCTAATATTTTTGAGGATCTATTATTATTATCTCCTCAAAAATTTATTTAATTTAGTGTGACGATGTTCATTTTATCTTATTCATTTAATAAACTAATTATATTTGACATCATATGAATACAGGTAGTGTCCCAAGGTTGTATACAAGAGGTTATGAAAAGGTTTGGCGAAACATATTTTATTAAGGAAATACGTTTATTGAATAAAGTAACTTAAAAGATTGGAATTCAACTGTTTAAATTGATTCACACCTTAATTTAATTTTCTAAAAAGTAAACAACACTTTTAAGAATTAGAAATTGCTTGTAATTGAAACTACACTTTGTAATCTAAGTACTTAAAATGACAATCACTCCTTGAAATGTAAAATGATGGAATTGAAAGTTTAACTAAACAAAACAAATTATTGAAATAAAAAATTGGAAATCATATTGAAATATAAATGGAAGTTCTAAAAATAATGATGATTTAAAATACATAGACACTCCTACACATTAACAATAATAATATTTTGAATAACATTTTCAACATATAAAATTGGAAACACACTTAAAAAATATAATTAATAAATAAATACCAAATCAACCCTTATTCCTTAGAATGAATGGGTCTTTGATCCTCTTTGGAATGAGGATGAAAATGGTTATGAAATTCTCAAAATGTTTAAATTCAAAATATCATTGATGTAAAATCAAGATAAAAATATGATACAATGATATTGTTATACTACATCAATTATATCAAAATGAATCTATATTAAACTATTACTTATAATAAAAATACTATATTTATACTACAACTTTTTACAACAATTTTTAATACATGACTTAATAATGAAACAATTTTAACCAAAATAATTTTTATTGTAAACTGATACCCTTCTCACTTTTCTAGGATAAAAGGTGGAAAGTACTAAATATTGGATCTTGTTAAATCTTATGTTCTTCTACCAGGAGTCAAGTACATCATTATTAAATGTATATCTGATTAATCATATTTTAACAACAAAGGATTAAAAATGCACAACCATTTTTTAGAGGCACTATGAATACCTTGAATATAAATAGAAACATCTACTTCTATAAAGTTATGTTTTTTCATAAAAAAATAATTTCCAAAACAAATATTAAGACATTTTTGAGCTAGTAGTCATATCTTTTAAACATGTGTATTATCCTTTTAACAACCTTTGGATCCAATTTAGTAACTTATCAATGTGACTGGTGACCTCCAAAGCTAGACTAGTGACCTCCAGAGCCACACTAGTGACCTCAAGTTCCAAACTAGTAAACTTTAGAGCCTAGCTAGTAATATTTTTTACTAACCTAAAAAACCAAAGGAAAACTACCCTACAATAATTTGGATCTATGAAGTCCTCAAAATTAATCCTTAGAAGATGAATTGGATGTTAAAAACATATATATTTCGTTTTAGCCTAATATTAACTTGTATACGAAAAAATGGCATATTTTTCCATAAATACGCTAGAACTTAGTTGACAATGTGAGTAATAATGACTTATAAAGCAAAATTAAGATAAATATCATATATTCTACTTTAAATCAACTATTACTCTAATATTTATATTAAAATACACTTTAAAGAAGGGTAGATGAGGGAAAATAAAGGTTATTACTTGGATATGATGAGTCATATTATGGACTCATCATCTCCCCCACACTTAATTTCATGAAAGTCCTATTGTGAGTGATTACTTCCTATGATATCATTTAGCAAGTGACAATTTTAACAAGGACTAGTTGAGGTTGTAATCTTGATAATAAGAGTCATAGTTCATTTGAAGTGTATTTTCATTACCTCTAAATGTTTTAACACTATTTATCCATCTCTTAAACTATTCAAGTCCTTATGGTGATGAATTTATTCATAAGATCATGGGTGTTAATATAAGTGGAGGCTTGTACTTCATGCCAATCCACTCATTTTTAAATTATTTCATCATTTATAACACAACCTTGGCATTCCTAAATGACTAGCTCAAATTGGTAGGAGAGATGAGTTCCTTCTTTTTTAAGGGAATATTTAGCGTGTCCCACATATTATTGCATTCGTTAAGAGCTATCCTAAAAATATTTTGAGTAAAATATTTAAAATTAGAGGCACATTACAATAGGTTACATTGATATTACTCCTTAAAACCTAGAGTATATGAAAAAATATTGAAATTTGTAATAAATATATCTATATTGGGAAAATAATGTATCATCATAATCCCTAAAATTTTAGAAAAATAGTGTTTAGTTCTTCTTCCTAGAAATATCATTTTGTAGAGTGATCAGTTCTAATCTAAACTTTCCATATAAACAGATTGATCATAAAACATGTGGTGTTCTCTAAGAAATATTTGTGTATTAAATATTCACATATATGGTTTTTGTAGTCAAGGAAGATGGAAAATTAAGCCTCTCAGAATTATTTGTCATCTACAAAATCATGGAGAAATTTGTATCATATCCTTAGTAACTTCCATCTATAAAACTACTCCTACAAAAAATGATTATATCCAAAAGTAGGCCTTCCAAAAGAAAGAAAATTTTCTCCATTATAACATTTCTCTTACACCATAGAATCAATCTTCATCCCCTATTATTTCTCTTCATGGAGTTCCTATTTAAATGTTTTTTCTATCTTAGTTTCTTTAAGGGATTTAGATTTATCCTCCCATTCAATATTTATTTTATTATAAAATAAATTAGTTTACACATTTATATTTACTTGGATGAAGGGGGATATTAAGGGTGATATTACTTCTACTTCATATAATTCATCAATCCTTTTATCTTTATCAAGATATTCAGATTTAATTACTTGAATTTCTAGTTTTAAAGTAAGATTTTTTTTCCTCCTTATCTGGGAGTAAATGCTTTAGGAAGAAAATATCTTCTCGCTACAACCTTATGGATTTTTAAACACATTAAAATTTCAATTCATTTTGCATTTCATATTATTCATTAAGACTGCTAGGCTGATTTTCCTCTTCTATCATTGGTTCCTTTCCCTTGACTATAATATGTCTCCATGAAGAATAAGGGTGAGTAAACTCTTCCAAGGTTTCACTTTATTATCCTTCCATTCATAAAGCCTCTTCTCTTATGTTTTTAGTTTATTCCATTTCATCTCTGATTATAAATTATCCTCTTTGGAGTATGTCTACAAGTTTTTTTATACCAAAAAATTGATCATTTTTATCAATAGAGTTTACTCCTTCAGTCATGACTATAGTTTCTTGAAAAATAGGTGTTTTATCGATATTATTAGTAGCTGTTTATTAATTTAGTTGACTTAAATATCTGTAGCAATTTTTTACTTATATAACTCATCTTATTCATGGAGGATAAGCTTCCTCATTCTTCTATATAGTGCATCAAATTTAGATTACTATGTTAGATTCCTCTCCCTATCACTTTTTTTTAAAGGTTTATGCTTATGTATTTTTCATCCAATTATTTAGTCTCAAACAATATCATAATTAGGATGGCCTCTGATTCAATTATTGTCTCCTATCTTGAACCTATGGTGCTATGTAATTTATTTAGTCTTTTATTTCTAGTTGGTTCTAGGGTTACCTCATTAACTTTTGGTATCCCATGAAGGCTATATTTTTTTGTGAGGCAAGAAAATAGTGTCCTACTCTTAGAATGATGTTTATTATTATAATTCCATTCAAAACACATTATCCATTTTACCTCCCCTTATACTTTATTTAAAAAGTGGTGTTGGTAGATTAATTGGATCAACCCATGATGTTTGATAAACCCTAATATTTGCACATAATTTTATACCATAAATTTGATAACACCATAAATGAATTGGGAAATGTCAAATTTTAATTCAATTTTATCTTCCCCATGACATAAATGGTTTAGTATTATCATGGTATCTCCCAACATAGAACCATATTAACCATAAAATGTGAATAGTTTTATCACCCAAAAGGAAACAATTCTCTATGGCTCAAGAAATATTTCTCTCTTAAGGCCCCTATTTTACCCTTTTTTATAGGGTTTGTTCCCCTTCTTCATGAAATACCTAAATTTTTTATATAATAATATTCACTAGTTATGGACATACAAGTATCGTAAATAACCTAAAGTTCACTAATAAAAGTGGAACTTACCAGAAAAAATCAAACTTTTCACCTTAGATTGATTGATCCTTCTGAATATTAACATCAAAATATTCCACCACCTACTCATGATAGCAATGGAGCTTCTCCAAAAATTCCAACCACCTTACTTTCTTGAAGATTTGTGCCATTGATTTCTCCTTCATCAACAACTTTTCATATTATAATTTTTACTTCTTCTTTTGCCCTATTGTTTACATAAAACAAATAAAATTATTTTAAATTAATATAAGTTGTTGAGGGAATAAACAAAATAATGTGAGAGATGAGACACATAGGACTTAGTGAGCAAGAGTATGTAGTCAATAAGTGAGTGTAAAATTCAAAGAAAAAATGAATACTATATTGGCTCTTATGATAGTAGATTTACCACTTTCAATGTATTTGATGTTTTTAGAGTGGTGTGAAAATGATTTTGGGTGTGTTGAATTGATTTGGAGTATTTTGTGTTTAATTTTCATCTCTCACACACATGAAAAAACTATCACCATCCCTTAATGATCGATTTTATTATGTGTCTAATCAATACTCCTTATTTATAACGAGTACCCCCTTTACATCACATAAAAAATACATAATGTCTCATTTTTTCTTGTAATTTTATTTTTATATGCATGGGATATGGTGGAATAACATTTGAAAAAAATACCCCCATTTTAGGAAAGTGGATTATGAATTACAACATTGAAAACCCAAAGTTAATTTTAATAATAGAAAGTGAAATAAATACCTTAATTTACTTATGATTTTTCTTAATTTCTCATTCACTAACATGTCTTTTTGTTGTGGGGAAAAATATCAAAAATATTAGTCAATAGATAATTTTATTGCATTTTTTTTTTAAATAATATCCATTTGTTGGTTTTCAAATTTATCCCTTTTTCATTTTTAGGGAAAAGGGTTTCATTTGATGGTTTTCAATCCTTATCCTTTTTTTTAAATTTTTTTTATTTAGGAATAGAGATACCATTTAGTATTTTTAAACCCTCTTCCTTTATTTAGAACCATATTTTAGTATTTTTTATATTGGAATAAAAATTTTCTTCCATATAACCAAATTATACTTGTGATTGTATATGTTTAAAAAAATCTTCCTTACTATGAGGTTTGTAATATAACCTTAGTCTATGTCCATTCCAAAAAAATAGTTTTTTGTTCTCATCAACTATGAATAGCTGAACATATCCATTCTCAAATATTTTATTAGCTTGGTAGGGGCTTAACCTTTAGGTATGAAGTTCACATTTGAAGTTTTGATAGTTTGAATTAAATAATAAGGCCGATATCCCTCTTTGAACTTTGTTTCTTTGATGTGATGATCATGCTATGGCTTCGTTTTATATTAATAGAGTTTCATATATTATATTACTTCAAGTCTTATTTCATCTAGTTAATTTATTATAGGATCCTTTCCTTTTGTACTTATATAAAATTAATTCCTACATCGATTATTCACCTAATTTTTTTTAATTCAAATTCAATTATAAGTAATGTATTTTTTTCTATACACTAACTCATATGGGTAAAAACCTATGGTGGAATTCCAAGTGGTGTTATAGGCCCAAACTTATTTTGATAATTTATTGTCCTAGTTCTTTATTATGTTGTCTACTATCTTTTCTAAGATGTTCTTTATCTCTCTATTGGTAAACTCCCCTTGACAATTAACTTAATGGTGGTAAGGTAATGACTTCTTATGAGCAATTTGATAATGATCTATAAAGGCTTATATCATGTTATATGAAAATTGGGATCCTTGGTTTGAAAAAATGGCTTTAAATTCTCAATAGAATTAAATATTCTTTTCATATAATAATTCAAAAACTTTATCATTATGAGAAAATCATAAATCTTGTACTTTATCCCATTTAGTGACATTGTCAATGCACACAAGGATGTACTCTTTTCCTTGTGAAAATATATCAATTGGATAATGAAATATAGCTCCCATTTGTTGAAAGGAAATAATACCACTTGATGATGGAGTGGAATTTCCTTATAAAATGTGGTTTTACCCATTCTCTGGCATGCATCACATTACTAGATATATCTCTTCACATCATTTTGAAATGAAGGCCAATAGTATCCAACCCCCTATAACTTAATGAATGGTGTTTTAGGTTGAATATTATCATCCTCATATTTCATCATGGAAATATCTCAAGATTTTATATATCTCATCTTCTCATATACACCTATGAAGTAAAATGTTAGGTCCATTTTTTACTAATATTCTATTAAGACATTTATAGTTAGCATAATATCTGATTACACATTTCATTTATTTATAAGTAAAAACATAAGAATTCTTCCATGTAGCTAGGTAATTATCCATATAATCAAACTAAGGTGAGTTTAATGAAAATATGAATAATATATCAGTTAGAAACTTATCTTCTACTGGTTCATCTTCTTCTAAAACATTCAATATATATATAAAATTTTTAGAAATCACATTCAATTTTCTTTGCTTATCAATGATTTTTATGTTAAATTACTATAAAAGTAGTAATCATCTAATTATTATCCCACCTAATACTAGTTTATTCATTAATTATCTTATATTTAATTATTTATATATTTTTTATTTAATACATGAAATAAATTTTGTTTTAAAAGGCTCTAATAACCATAATTTTAAAACAAGTACAGACCCAAAATCGAAGAATAAATCCCCACAAGATAAAAAATAAAATTCCTTCATCTAAACTAATGCAAAATAATAAGAAAATAAACTAAGATAAAATAATAATACAAAATTAACCCTATGTAAAGGCTTAGACCTCCTTAGAATTAGACTTCTCTAGTGATGCTGTTAGGTTGTGGAGCTAAAAGCTTCACCAGGATGAAAACAGGAGAAGTTATGGAGGATGTAGAGTTGCAGGGAGTTGCAGAATCAGTTGCAGGGAAACCAGCATCAGTCTGATCAGCCGACGTTGGTCAGATGGTAGTGAGGAAGCAACTGGTGTCGGTTACTAGTCAGCCAACATCAGTCATGGAGGAGCCGACATCGGCAGCCTGTGCATGAACAGGCAGTTCGCATGTTGATCTGAGAGAGTCTATTTTTGGACTGCTTGTTTACATGTTGAAGGCTAGTCTTAGTCTTGAGTTGCGTGCCTAATTATTGTAAATAGGTTAGCCTAATTATTGTAAGCATGAGATCTATATATGAACTCATGGGTTGTATTGTAAAAGTGTGCTAGAAAGCCATAGAGCTTTTAGAGAGAGCTAGTGTAGCTCCTCCTAATTCCAAAGGGGTGCTGAGTGTGTATGATCAGGGAGAGTTGTAAGGTCTGCAAGGTCTAGGATCTGATCCACCGGGGTACTGGTTGAAGAATCATAAGGACTTGGTGAGGCAAGGATAAGGGTTCTTCAGGGGTGTAGAGATATCTACATGGTGAGTAAGGTCTAGTGATTTGCAGGTAGCAGAGAGTAGGAGATCTACTTGGAGTACGGTTATGTACTTGGTGAACTGGTAGCATGTTACTGACTAGTTGGAGAGGTGAACATCAATTCTATATTAGAGTTGATTGTTGTGACTGAGAGAGAGAGGGAAGAATGTCTTGAGGTGTGGCAAACCTTTGAGGTGGACGAAGAAGTGGCATCTTCCTTATTGTATATTCTTCTAAGTGATTATTAATACAATTGTGTATTGTCTCTCAATTCCTGTGTTGTTTCATATTTCTAGTTACTTATTGATTCTGGTATAATTCTATGTTTAGTTGCTAATACAAGAAGTAATCATATGTGCTCTAATTGGTAGAGCAAGATCTTAACTAAGTAGGCATCAGAGCATGTTTATTGTTCTAGGTTCCTGACAAGTGGTATCAGAGATTTTGGTTGGGTTGACTAACAGGTGGTTTCAAATCTGGTAGTGTTTGTTGATTACAGGTTACTCACAGGGGTTTCTGATTGAGTTGGATTATAGCAATGGCAGAAGGAAGTAAGCTATGAATGGAGAAACTGAATAGCACGAATGGTCTGATTGATGGAAAGAAAGAGCAGGGAAAAAGATATTGTTGGTTGGTAGCAGATCAGCATGAAGGAACTGAAGATGCAGATGTTGTAGGTGTTGTTGCACAAGATGCTTTGGGAGGTTTCTTGGATGAAGTTGAATCTTGGATAATAGATTATGTTGCCTCTTTCCATGTAGGCCCAGGGAGAGGAGATGGTGAGCCTTGCCAAAGAATTGGCAAAGGGGAAGTGAAGCTAAAATTGTAGATGGATGACATACAGTGGTTGAAGGAAGTCATGCAGGTACAAGTCTTGGAGATGAGTCTAATTTCTTTAGGAAATTTGGGTGATGAGAGATGCACTATAACTCTCATAGTGGATACACTTAAATTAGATGGTGGTAAGAAAGTAGGTATCCTTTATCTATCTACTTATATTACTGATTCACCTTCTGTTGCAGAGATGTGGCTTCATGGGCTTGGTCACATATGTAGGAGGGGAATGCAGGTTTTGAAGTGGAAGTCAGATGTCTTTGACAAGCTAAAGAACTAAAAAGCCTTGGTGTTCATGGAGGAGATGACAGACAGAGATCAGGTGAGGGAACTGATTTATTCTGAGCAGAGCAAGGTTGATTTGATTAGGATTTTGATCCATGGAGAGCTTACAGGTAAAAAGTTATCACTCATAGATGAACATAGGTACCAGCATTAGTTAGATAGTAACTAACATCAAAAATAGGAAGACCGACATTCGTCATGAAGGAACTGACATTGGCAGAAAGGATACTAGTGTCGGCTAGGGAAATGATGTCGGTAGTCAGGGTCAATGCAGGGAACTGACATCAGTCGGGAGCAGACTAGGAGATGGCCGAGATCGGTCACTGGAACGGATATTGGGTGGATAGCAAGCTGTCAACAAGTCTCAAATGCTCATGTCGAGGTCAGAAAAGGTAAGTGAACCTCATATTCATTGTTCACCTTCTTTATATTACTTATTGATGGTCGAGAACCAGGAAGATGCGAAGAGGCAATGCAGGTAGAATCCAGATATAGTGGGAGATTGGCATGGATGAGGAGTGTGAGTCCTTAGAGAAGAACCAAATAGGGATTTGTTGGTAGAGTTGTCAGCTAGAAGAAAGCACTGAGAGATGGAACGGATTCCTATTTTAAAGAAGAGAGTGGATGGACACATGAGACAGAAGGCCAAGGCATATGGTCTTGAGGAAGCTGTAGGACAGTGGTATAGGGTTTGACAGGTGGATGACTAAGCATGGCTTCAGTCAATGTCAGTGTAACTATTGTGTTTACCTTACTAGGTGGATAATGATTGCAACATTATTTTGTTATTGTATGTGGGTGATTTTCTAGCAAGTTTGTACATACAGGGTTTTGCTGAGCTAAAGGTAATTTTAGTTCAGAGGTGTGTCATGAAGAATTTGGAGCAGCAAAATTATTTGGCATAAGAGACATGGAGATTTTATCTCTAGTGGGAGTTGATGTGCAGATTGTGTTGGCAAGGTTCATTACGTAGGATGCAGAATTAGAAAGCACACCAATGGTTGGATAGTTCAAGCTTAGCTTGAAACAGGGTTCAAAATCACATGAGGTCTAGTGTAGGCCTAAATTTTCCCAATCAGTGGGAGTTGTCAGAGAGTTTGGATCCAATTTGAGGAAGGAGTACTAGAGGGCAGTTCAGTGGGACTAGCAGCAAGGATTCTTGTTATGCAGGGTCAAGTTCTTCACTACATGGATATGTAGGTTCGGATATGGCAGGTTACTTGAATGACAGGTATAGCGTCACAGGTTGTGTGGTGGTTGGTCTTCAGGATGGATCTTGAAGAGGGATACAAGCCATGGAATAATTTAGATGGTGTATAGGTATAGGTATAGGTGTAGCTATTTATCTCCAAGTGGGAGATTGTTAGGTTGTGGAGCTAAAAGCTTCACCAAGATGCAAATATGAGAAGTTATGGAGGATGCAGAGTTATGGGGAGTTTCAAAATCAGTTGTAGGGAAACTAACGTTAGTCTGATCAGCCAACGTCAGTCAAATGGCAGTGAGGAAGCAACTGGCATCGGTTACTAGTCAGCCAACATCGATCATGGAGGAGCCGATGTCGGCAACTTGCGTGTGAACAGGCAGTTTGCATGTTGATCTGAGAGAGTCT
The DNA here is from genome assembly GCA_037957365.1 of Torreya grandis. Lineage (NCBI taxonomy): Eukaryota > Viridiplantae > Streptophyta > Pinopsida > Cupressales > Taxaceae > Torreya > Torreya grandis. The sequence continues at coordinate 436,420 of JARHVA010004211.1, forward strand.
ATTTTTGGACTATTTGTTTGCATGTTGAAGGCTGTCTTAGTCTTGAGTTGCATGTCTAATTATTGTAATTAGGTTAGTCTAATTATTTTAAGCATGAGATCTATATATGGACTCATGGGTTGTATTGTAAAAGTGTGCTAGAAAGCCATAGAGCTTTTAGAGAGAGCTAGTGTAGCTCCTCCTAGTTCCAAAGGGGTGCTGAGTGTGTATGATTAGGGAGATTTGCAAGGTTTGCAAGGTCTAGGAGCTGATCCATCGGGGTACTGGTTGAAGAATCATAAGGACTTGGTGAGGTAAGGACAAGGGTTCTTCATGGGTGTAGAGATAGCTACATGGTGAGTAAGGTCTAGTGATTTGCAGGTAGCAGAGAGCAGGAGATCTACTTGGAGTACGGTTGTGTACTTGGTGAACTGGTAGCGTGTTACTGACTAGTTGGAGAGGTGAACATAAATTCTATATTGGAGTTGATTGTTGTGATCGAGAGAGAGAGGGAAGAAGGTCTTGAGGTGTGGCAAACCTTTGAGGTGGAGGAAGAAGTGGCATCTTCCTTATTGTATATTCTTCTAAGTGATTATTAATACAATTGTGTATTGTCTCTCAATTCCTGTGTTGTTTCATATTTCTAGTTACTTATTGATTCTGGTATAATTCTATGTTTATTTTATAATACAAGAAGTAATCATATGTGCTCTAATTGGTAGAGCAAGATCCTGACTAAGTAGGCATCAGATCATGTTTATTGTTCTAGGTTCCTGACAGATGCAACATGTTATGTTTCCTTAGTCTTCTCTAGAAACAATTATTGGTTAGTTTTATCTCGGGATCATTTAGAGGGTCCTTCTAGGAGAGCTTACTTGGACATCATCTAGGGAATTCTAATTTTAAATTAGGCTTTTGGATAAGGTTGAATTTATTTAGTATGTTCTTGCCCTAACCTAACATTACTTTCTTTCTCTAGTAGAGGTACTTTCTTTTCATTTTAATTATCTAATTATAGATTAATCTTGATATTTTTATCTTTTAGGTCATTTTAATATTTTGTGAGATATGCCATGGTCCTCCCAATACTTTCCATTTTATCCAAAAATACTCCCAATTTCCCTCTACATTCAATGCTCACATATGCTAATCTACTAGTTTCCATGCTCCTAAAACCATAATCCTCTTTCTAGGATGTTGGTATAGTTTGGGGATTTTTTATTTGTGGAGATATGAGAAAAGTTAGTATTTTACTTAAATGGAGACTTGATCGGGATGGAAAGTGGGAGAAGGTTTTGGGGTGGGTAAGGGTAGGGGACACTTCATCTTTCTTTGATAGACCAAATTCATCCTTGGAAGAATCATCAACTAGGGTATATTAAATAGGGGCATGATCATCTAGGGTGTCTTCAACTGGGGAGTCTTGAGTCATGGGGATAGGCTTCCCACACATGGTTTCACCATATTGAAAAAGTAGAAAAATGAGGCCATGGTGGATGATTTCATTCTTGTCATTGATTTGATAGGATAGGGTCAAGGCTTTTAAAGACTATAAAAGTTAAAATGAAAAACTGATCTTATACCCATATAAATTATTGAGAATCAATGTATGGTGGTAAAAAATTAGAATATACTTATCCTCAAGGGTTAAATATTTCATTATTTATAGACAAATCTCTAGCCAACATCTACGGAGATTCTACTACAAAAATACATTTTTATTTGTCTTCAAGACTATGTCCATTCAAAAAACCTTTTGCATCCACTTCAATTTTTAGATCTTATCTTTGAAGGCTTTCTCCCCTCATAGTACATCCCACTAACTTCATTAATCACTACGATTGTCACACCCCTCATCATAATTGTCCTTTTATTTTATGCAAGAATAAAATCCTTTAAGAGTTCCTCATCATGTCCCTAAATCCTTTGCATAAATTCAATTAGGCCCCAATTAAAAATATTATTTAAAACTTTATTTTTCCCATAAAAATAAACACATAAAATAGGTTACAATATGTCCCAGTCACCCCCCATTTGATTTTGAAAACTATTTCTCCTTTTTTGAATAATATTAGGGGAAATATGGACTTAACTTAAAAATTTTGATCTTTAAGTACATTATTAATTTTTTGAATGAAATATCTATAGTATTTGATATGTAAATGATAATATTTTAAGGGGAAGAAGCTCTACATGCTTGAAATCAAAGTTCCCATGTGTGGTCAGCTTATGGGATAATTATGACTATTCCATGCCATCATTATTAATGATATTTAAAATTTGGTGTAGGGTTAATTTATAAAAATCCCATATGGCCATCCTATCAATTTTGATCCCATAGTTTGCTAATCAATTAGTGATAGTTTTACCTTCATAGTAGATATGGATGATAAAAGACTCAACAAAGGTGGAAATAAGAAAGTGGACATCCTTGATTATGGAATTCATGGTGTGGTAGGGGGTGATTTTTCACGATAAAATGTTTGGAATATTGAGAGAGTATACCTCAAATACTAACTTAGGAATTTAGGAACATGAATAAAGTTGAATTCCACAAAGGGCTTCCATAGCTTTAACAACATGGTTAGTTTAGTGGCCCAAAGGTTTGGCACATATAACAATCACTTTCCCATCATGGTCCCTAATAATACCTCCCTCCCTACATTACTCAAGTTACCTTTAGAGGCTCCATCAAAGTAAGTATATGTATTAAAAAAATTATCCACTAATATAATGGAAAAACATGTTTATACCATAAATGATAAAAAAAAAATTCTAATAGTTGTATAGTTTCTTTTAGTAGGATTTAAGGTTTTTATGATGTAACATATAACATACATCTTACCTACCTAATATTTTTATTTAAAAACTCCCATTGTAGTATTAGAAGCATATGTATGAATATGGAAATGTTGTTCCCAATTAGGTCCCCGAAGTATTGGAGTACATTTCATTTTTTATTTTATAATTTCAAAGGACTATTGACACTTTTTAGACCATACAAATTAACTATCCTTGGTGAGAAAAGATAACATGGGTGATAATTTTTTTTCAAAGTATTCAATGATAAATATATAATCCCCTACATGTCCTACAAATATTTTGAGGATATAATGTCAAAAAATAATTCCTAATTATGAGGTACCTCAAAAAGTTTAGAATCTAATTGTATCCCATTATCTAAAATATGATGCCTTGGGACAATATCTTGATCTAACATCATTAAACATTTTTCATGTATCAAATATTGTTGATGTTGTTCAAAAATTTTTAACACTTTTTTATAGATTTTGGAAGGCTTCCTCTAAATATTTACCATGAATAGTATAGTCATCCATGTATACCTCTACACACTCATTGGTTAGGTATATAAAAAAGAGCAAGGACTGCTCTTTAGAAGGTAGTTATTGCATTACATAATACAAAAGGAAAAAAATTGTATGAAAATATTCCCCAAGGACACGTGAAGGTGATTTTATATTGATATTCAAAGGATACTCTTATTTTATTTACCTACTAAATCCAAATAGGAAGGAAAAGTATTTCTTCTCAACTATATATTTTAGGACTTGGTCAATAAAGGGCAATGGAGAATAGTCTTTAATTGTTTCTTTGTTAGGATGTTAGGATCCCTATAATATAAATAAATTATTCATTTTAAATTATTGTTATGTATTATTACCAAGTGAGATACCCACTGACTATCTAAAACTAGGTATATAAATATGACTTGTAAATTTTCAATTTTACTTTTGACTGTGTATCTTAATGTAGGATTTATCCTTCATTGAGATTACCTGATTAGTTTTACATTATCTATAAAATTATAGGGATTGAAAACATAAAGATGAATCCATTTTATATCACCATACTTACAAGTATTTTATGTTTTTATAGTATATTAAATACTTTTGTTTACTGATAAGCAATCAACCAAATATTAATATTTGTAATTTTTCTAGTTGTATTGGAATATGTTTTATGTCTAAATAAAATAAATTAAATTTCATAAATTCACTCATCAAATATTTTAATGGGAAATGATGATTTTTTAAGATATGTGAAGTTTTAATATCTTTAAATAAATTTTCTCCTTTAGAAGTTACACCTACCTTGAGGCACTTAAAAGTTGTAAGAAAATATATTTGGTTCCTTTGTGACTAGTTGACTATAATTTAATTAATATATAGTTGTATTGTATTTTCATAATCAACATATCTATATTTTGTTTTATATATCTCTAGAGGTAGTATGTTTTCCTCTATATCTAGACTAGTGGCCTCTAGAGCGAAATTGATGACTTTCATATCTAGATTGGTGAGCTTTAGATCCAAACTACTTACCTTATAAATTTAATATTTTAATTCATTTCCATGATTTTTCACTATAACCATTATTAGATAAGATTTTATTTTCTTGTGTTTATCTGATTCATCTACCCACACATGATTAAGGGAGTCTATGGATGGATTTTCAAGTGGATATAGTGAAATTTTATTAAATTTTAATCCATTTTAGATAGTCATGTATCTTAACCTAAAACATATAAGATCATATATTGTGGTAATAAATGGTCTTCCCAAAATAAATGGATATCCTAATTTTCTTATTTTTGGTTTGAGTATCATAGAGTCCACATGATATTCCCATGACTCTAATGTACTAAAATATCATCTATAAACCCTTATAATTTAGTGATTAATTGATTAACCATCTATAGTACTATGAATGTAGGTTGTACCCTAGATAAATATAGTGATTTAAATGTATCAAAGGTCATCACAATAATTTAATCACCTATATAAACCAATAAATTACTTATTTCTTATTTTCTAATTGACATTATGATTATAAGACTCCCAAGATGATCATATTTTGGTAAGATAAATTTTCCTTCTACAAGGTCATCTAGTTTGCCATATGCTTTTATGGTATTTTCATATTGTATTTTTATCCTTGTAATTTTGAAACATAGTTCATTAATGTTTTTTTATCTTAAAAAATATTTTTTATGGCTTCTAGTAGAGAGATATCACTGATTAACCATGTTAATGCTTTGAGTAATTAATATTCTATACTAGGTGATTTTTATTTGTTTCTTTCTCGAAATGGTATTGGTGATGGGACAATGGGAGTAATTTTATCTATGTGTTTTTTCATTCCCCTCTACTTGATTGTTATGAATATTTATTTTCCTTCTCATTAGGTATTTCTATAATGACTAGTGGGAAATGATTAGAAAATGTTTTTCTAGACCATAATTGGACATTATTATAATATATAACATTTATTCATATGGTTTATTATTATTACACACTATATTAATGAGCTCCCCTACCTATTATTATTTTGATTATCCATAGGCTGAGCAATTAACTATGGTATACTCACATGATCATCTTGAGTTTCTAGGGGCATATTGGAAGGACCAATAAAAAAGGCTTCTTGTTGAGTTGGCAATCATATTTATTGATTTAATGTTGGTTGTGTTATCCATGGATATTAGTTTTGTTGATGTGTCTATAGTTTTTGAGGTATCAACTCTTTAGAAGACCAATCTCATGGTCCCCATTATTGTGTAGGTGGTGGAATAGCCAATGGTATATCCCATGTATTGGTAGGAGCTCTGGGAGAAAACTAATTTGGAAACAAACTATAGGAAACTTTTTTCCCTTGTGTAAGTGAGATATGATTAATCTCCTCATCTCATTGATTAATTTTCTTTAAAAAATTATTGAGGATAAGATAATATATTAAAATTTTTGGTATCATGATACTTATCAAAAAGTCCACACATCTTTGTTTTAACAAGATGATAATCATAAAGGTAATTATTATCTCTAAATCTTCAGAAGAATATGCCTAGAGTTTTGGTAACATATTTATATTTTTCTTGTAGTTCATATAGTGTGATATTCATCTAATTCAAGATGTCTATTTGTAGTTTTCAATACTTTTACATAAGTTTAATTACCTCACTAGGACCTTATCCTAATTTTATTTTTATAACCACAACTCTCGTTCATGAGTAATTTTTATATATTTAAATAATATCATTAAGTCTAAGTTTTTTTACATCCCCTTTTCACATAAGTTTCATACATTCTTATAAATCACTATCCAATCCTTTTTAATGTATTTATTTAGATAATTACTCATACAACTCATTCCATGTCATATATGTATGAAGATAAATTGATAAAAGTAATCCTCTATGTTTTTAGCTTCTTTTAGCTTAATTTACATGATTTATTCTCTTACGTCTCTTATCCTACAGTAATCTTGATATTTATCTATGAATTTAGTTTCCATTTCATCCCATGTATAACTTGAGTTTGGTTGTAATCCTATAATCCATCTCATGTTGAATCTTTAACTGTGGATGGAAATAGTTTTATATTTTAATTATCACTCATGTAGTCAGATGTTTGGCACAATACCTTAAATTCATAGAATAATTGGTTAGGTTATTCTATTGATATACCCTTAAAATTAGGTACTATGGATGGGTATATGTTTTTCATAGGTGCATTGTCATCTAGGTCTAACATAATAGGATATGTAAATGTTCTCCCTAGGGGAGGAGCTCTATCTTATTCATCCCTACCTTTTGTATTCAATATGTTACCAATGTTTTCTCCCATGTATTCCCAATAGATATTATAAATTATTTTAATAGGTGGTCTAGAATAGTCTAAATAGGTTTGGAGGATAGTTTTTTGGGATTCAAAAATTTGGTTTACAATGTGTTTCATATTGTATTGCTTTCTCTATTTAGATGCACCTACTCTTGGGTAATAATCCCAAAGTTTAGGTGATGATAAATTCAATTTTTATTTAATAGTATACAATTTGTATTCAAGGATTTTTAATTCCTTCCCTAAGGATTATTTTTTCCCACTTTTATCTTCCATGTTGGTTTTGATTATGCCATTATTTGGGATTTAGGAATGAATCCTTCTTTTGGATTTATATGTATATTCATATATCTTAATTATTATTTTTGATTAAATGGAAAATATAAACTATAAACTTTGGTTAGTTTACACCTTATTGAAAATTATAACATGCACATGGAAATAATGACATAAATTATGAGGGTCATTATATCCTCTTCATTTAATCAACTAAGATCAAAGGATGTCATATCATTCTAGGAAATGTATAAAGGTTGTATATAAGAGGGTATGAAAAGGTTTTGAATAAGATAAAGAGGTCAAAATTATAGAGGCCATAATCTTTGATCCATAGCTCTATTTGTGCCCATATTCATGCCAAAATGACTATATAGAAAAGTTTGACACCACCATAACGCATGTTATGTTATATTCTTAGGGATTTATTGATATTTTTGAAAGCCATATGTGACCATTTGAGGGTCTAAAATTATAGTTTAATATTATTTTTGGTATTTTTATAATTTTATAAATTGTATATTTTTGTAACAAATCTTGATATTCATCTGATAGGTTAAATTTAGTGTTTAATTTATTTTTTTATATTTTTATAGCTATGCATGATTGAATGTGAAACTTACTCAAAATAGTAGTTGTTAAAAATATTATGTTGAGTTTTATTATTTTTTAGAGTTACAAATTTTGAATGTCAACTCTAATTCTAAGTTGATGATTATTTATGCATGGTTTTTATTTATTTGAATCATTAAATACAAATCAATATAGGTTATTGTTTCACAATATCTGCCTATTGGCTTTTTCTTGTTTTGCTAATTTTTAGGTTCATTAAGTTTTGATAATAGTCTTTTTCTAGAAATAAATTTATTTAATCAACTAACATAAAATCTTGGAATTTATTTGTTGAAAATAATTAACACATTAATGTGACTTTATTTAAATTAAATCACACATTTTTGAGTTAGAAGTTATTTATAATTGAAATCACACTTTTTAATCTAAGTACTTGAAATGAAAATTACTCTTTCATGAAATTCAAATTTTTAGAATTCAAAGTTTAACTTAATCAAACCATGTTTTGAAATAAAAATGTTGAAACTCATAAATAAATTTGAATGTAGATTATAATAATAATGATGATTTAAAATACACACACACTCCTATAGGTTAATAATAATAATATTTTAATTGCCTTTAGTAATGTTATTGTTCATAAATTCCTTTTTAGCATTGATGGATTAAAGTAGTTACACAAGAGAAGGCAAGATGTATGGGTTAGAGCAAACCAAGTAAAAAATCTAATGGCACTGAGAAGTATAAAGATGGTGTCATGGAAATAAAAGGTATGGAACACATGGAAGGATTGTTGAATAACATGATGAAAACTTGGATTGAAGACCTTGGAGGGCTTTAGAATTAGCTTAGTTGTTCCTTAAATTGTGTTTCTTGTATGGTTTGTTGTTAAGTGATTTTTTAATGTTTGGTTGTTATTTGTTTGTTCATTTTTGGTTGGTATACCATTCATTTTTATTCTTTATTTCAAGGCTTGTATTCATATGTATTTTAAAAGGGTTGGATCCCTTTAAAAACCCATATTTTACTAATATAAAAAAAAAAATAAAAAAATTCAACATATAAAACTAGAAAAATACTTGAAAAATATAATTAATATATAAATACCAAATCCATCATTATCCCTTGTAATGAATAATTCCTTGCTCCTCATTGGAATGGGGATGAAAATATTTATGAAACCCTAAATGTATTCAACTTCAAATTCTCATTGATGTGAAATAAATTGATACAACTATGAATACAATGATACTTTAATATTATAAAAATTATCTCAAAATAAATAACTATTAAAAAAATACATTATAACAAGTATGTTGTATTTTTACTACAACATTTTACAAAAAAAATTAAAAACATGAGTTAATAATATACAAAGTTTAACCAAAATCTTGTTATTTAAAACTAACACCCTTCCCACTTTTATAGGAGAAAAAGGTGGAAAATGATAGATCTTGGATCTTTTAGAATCTTCTATTTTATTTATATGAGTAAGGTACATCATCATGACAATTATAACTGATTACTCATCTTTTCACAACAAAAGCATTCACATCCATTTTTTAGAGGGACTATGAATACCTTTACTATAAATGGAAACACATATTTATAGAAAGTTGTATTTTTAGCATACAATAATAATCTATAAAATATCTTAGAAAATTATAGAATTGTTTATCATATATTTTCAATAGTTTAATTTTCCTTCTATCAACCCTTGGAGCCAAGCTAGGAACTTTTGGAGCTAAACTACTGACCTTTGGAGCTAGAATAGTGACCTTCTAAGATAGGTTGGTAGCCTATATATAAAAGACAAAAATCCAAGGAAAACTTCCTTCTAGTCTTGTAGAGATACTAAGTCTTCAAAAATTATCCTTAGAAGAGAACTTGGATATTAAAATTATATCTATTTAGTTTTAGTACCTCATCTTTCCCTATATATGAAAAACTAACATACTTTTCCATATATATGTTATAACATACTTCAAAAAGTGAGTATAAATGACTTCCAAAGCATACCTAATATAATTGTACCATATTACACTTTAAATAAACTATTATTTTTTATATTGACATTGAAATACACTTTAAAGAAGGGTAGATGAGGGACAAAGAAGGTCATTACTTGAATATGATGACTTATATTTTGGAATCATCATAATGTATCCACCAAAGATAATTAAAATGATAATTATCAAAAAGTAACACATGGTTATAATACTTATATGTCATGTGATTATGATTACATAGTTTTTTAATCTATATCGTGAAACTTGGATATACTTCATTGTAAAAATCTTATGATAAAATGAATACCTTTTATCAAGATGTCTATCTAATTCACATTTATTATAACTCTATGATGATGAAAATGAAATATAAGCTCAAGGATATTTTACTCCTACCTACCCACCATTTTAAACTATTACAGGGGTTATCCAAAAAATAATGCTCTTAGTCATTTTGACTGTATTGACCAACTTGATACAATTCAAAAAACAAAATAGCACTTACAACTGTACAATCTACGTGTTTCCTTAGAATAATTATATAGTTCATTTTTCATCATAAAATTGTGATAGCCATTTGTTTCCTTAGAATGAAAATATAATTCATTTTTATCGCCTAATTGTACTTGACAAAATTTATAGTGTAGATACAACTCAATTCTTATCTACATATTGTACCAACTAGGTATTCTATCAAATTATTGATATAGTTAAACTGACATCTTAAAAATATACTAGTGAATAATTATATAGTGATGATATAGGTTCCAAATGTATCAACTACCTTGATGAAATAAATATCAATACTAATATCCTATTTTATTGATCCTTATAGTACAATTCATACCTTTTTATTTGTACTAGACTTTATCAGCCAAGATAATATCCTCTAACATAATTCAACATCTTCTTCTCAAAATATTAAAATTACCTTGGATTAAAAACTACTAATACAAGATAAGCACATTTATAATTTTATAACATAATTTATTATAATATTTATCCATAGGTATATGTTGATTATTATGGCCCATTACCTACACTTCTTAATGATGAAGCCATTCTAAAATTAATTCATACAAGGGACTCTCAAATTCCATGATAAAATCACAAGCTTGGACAGTTTGATAAAATATATATTTTATTTAATAATTTTAATTATGATTTGATCGTAGTCATAACCCTTTTTTTAAGTGTCTTTTTTCATCATAGCATTTCTAGGACATAAGTACAATGCTTAATGAAGAAACTCAAGTAGTCAAATTTGGCACAATTGTAAATTCAAAATATAGAATTGTATCTAAGGATGTATAACCTAAGGAGAAGGATATATATATCATATTTATTGAAAAATATCATTAATATTTTACATTATCATATGAGGATTTCATAGTATAGAACATATCATAGTTGTTGATAATATAGTTACCTATCCATAAGTAAATCATGTTTAGTAAAAGTTCCTTCCCAATTTCTAGTTTATGTCACTAATGAATCATTATGATCCTATATATTAATTTTATCCAACCTAAATATTACTCCATATGGCACTCCAACATAGTACATATTTTTAATAAAGTCACTATGGTCATTCATATTTGTATTGAATTTAATAATATTAACTTAACATGCCCTAAAGATAATTTTATTCTACTTTCCATATATACTATTTTTGATTCCATTGTTGGATATGATATTTTTTAACAAATGTAAAATGTTTTGGGGTACAAATAAATTCATTTCTCACTAAATCCTAATTTAAAACTAATGTCACTACTAATTGGGTAAAATATTCCTATGTTAAGATGGCTTTTGGCCTTGAAAACAATAAAACAAATTAACAACATGTAATGACCTGATTTTTTCATGATATCATATAAAAAATAGTAAAACCCTATGGGGATGATATTATATCTAGATAAAATATACTTTAAAATCATTTTAATGACCTAGTTATATATTTGTATTACATTAGTAAATAAAAAGTTAATTTTAAACCTCATAAGTGTGTCTTTAGTTTTTACCTATATAAAAATTCTATGATGTTTAGTCTCAGTATGAAGGATTGAAATTGGTCCTTCTAAGGTCAATGTTATTATTAAAATTAATATAATCAATCCATTATTTATATTCACACTTATCTTCCAAAATTAAGGGTAATTTGTATATTTGTTCCCTACTTACATTACAAAAAATATTCAATAATTCCTTATAATCAAAGGTGTTAAGATTGATGGACTAATAATTTTCAAAAATCATTTGATAACATGATAAATATTTAATTAATCATCATACTTTATGACCAACTTCTATAAATATTCATATAACATTGTATACGTCATCTACCCCCATCTGAATTGGGGTAATACTTGAACAACAACATGAGTCCAAAAAACATTATGGTATTTAATACATTAGTCATATTTTTATAGGCTATGGGAATTATTAAATTAAATTAGAGTGTGATTTATTCAAAATAATCTAATTTTATGCTAAAAAAATTTAGCATTGCATGATTTATTATACTATGTATGTCATAGTCCATTTTGATCCAATTTACCATTTATTACTCAAGGCATTATTTCATGGAGGTTGAATCAAAATTTGGATTTTTATCTTAATGAAATATGACCATAGGGTTATCACTCAAAACTTATTAAAATCCAATTTATCACCAATCAACTTGTTGTCACACATACACTATCTTATTAACACTTTAGGATAATTAGATACAAGGATATCTTCTTGATCGAATGCATTGCTAAACTTACTTACATTAAGGACTACATTGATAATTTATTGGCTGATATTGGGGCTCAACCATTAAAGAATCTAAATTTATAGTTTCTAAGTCAAAAAATTTTATGAAATATACCTTATAACTATTTGAGGTCACCATTAATTTTTAGGAGGATACTTAGGACACTCCATTTCAACATATCCATGTTCTTTCAAGGATAAAAGGAAGGATATGTCCTCACTGATCCTTACGGAAAAATAATTCCTTTAGCTTTTTAATTTATTTTTGATATTACTAAAAACATGGTTTAATATGAATCTCTCATCCTTTGGATTCAAGAAACCATCAATTTAGATATTTTTTACTTAAATTCTTTAGGTGATTAACAAATTATATACCACTAAATCATAAGCACTTATCAATTATAAAAATGAAAATATTATAACATATCATTAGCTTACTACTACTTTATCTAAATAGTTTAAATATTTTACCATTGAGGCAATTCTATGAGACTATAATTATATATATGATTCTCTTTATTTTTTATCTTCCCTCTTTCACCCTCACTAGGCATTACGTGACTCATAATTCCCCATCCACATGAGTAATTCTCCATCTATATTAGAACTTAAGGAATATATTTTTTATTTTCCAATTGAATCTACCACTATTAAATGAAACTCCTAGTATAAATACATTATTTAGTTTATCAAACATCATATTTATCCTTCCAAGGTTGATTCCTTTGAATATACTAGACTTCTAAAGAAAACATTTATAATTTTTTTATATATAATATCCTTTATTATCACAATTTTTAAGTTACCATAATTTTTTTTGTTACTCAAGAATAATTCTATTCTCTTCTTAAGAATTACAACTCACTAATTGTAAACTTAAATTTACCATACCTTTTCTTTTTACTTGGTGTCATTACTATTTTACACATGATTAGCTCAACATTGTTTAGTTAACAATCATTATATAGTTTAAAATTATGAGTAAAATAAATAAATATAATTCAAACATTAAATCCATTGAAACACATGATGAGTGTAAGTTATTGATCTTAGAACATAAACATCACAATACATATAAGAAAAATAATGTCATATCTAATGTATACAACTTTAAAATATTGAATTCCAAGGTTTAACATTACAAATTTATCATCTATTAATTCAATAAGGCATAAAAATATTATAACACCTTAAGTTAAAATATATAAATTGTACATTTCCGTAGAAATAATAAAATCACAAACTTTGAGGTACAATGAAACACTACATCAAAATGCAATGCTAGTTTTTGCAATTGTTGAATATTATAATAAGATAATACATAAAAACTATAATAATTTAACTAATTGATCAAATATACAGTAGATATGAGTAATTATTGTTGATAATTATAAAATTATATAAGAAGGGAGAGCATCATATCAAAGCTTTGCCTCTAACCATAGACTAGTAGTCCCCCACACACCTCTTCATTGGGAGTGGTCCTTCCCTTCACAAACAAGGATATATTGGCAACGTAGAAATAAAAACCTAATCAAGAACAATGCTATTGTAAAATAATTATTATAGGAATCAATCCTATATATGTGGATACTTATGTATCTAATATGACATCACTTATACATGAAAACCAAAAAGTATAGTTGATAGACAATGTACACAACTATAAAATTTATTTATGCAAAGTATTTTTTCATAGATTATATACATCAAATGAAGTTGGTCCATTTTCCACATAAATAATATTCTCTACTATTTTAAAAAACATTGTTATCCTTCTCTTTAATTTATGATTAGTTACTTATAGAAAGCCTCCAAATCTATTACTCATCATCCCTTAGCTTGAAAGATGTCTACTTAACAAAAATCATAAATAGTATCATGCATAAATAAATCACACCAACACTCCAATAATACATACTAATTAAGATTTATTTTTAAATCATTTTCAAAAAATAATATAACCATAAGATTAATTAAGATAACCAACTATTATATGAAACTTGTATACCTATAATATTTTAAAACTTTATCAATTACTAATGATTTATCTCTTGTAAGAAGCAATCAAGAGTTAACCTCTCTAAGTGCATGCCTTAAATGGTGCACCAGGAAAGGGGTGGGAAGAAATTTTGTGCTTCATAATATTATTGTTCCATATACCACCTCATAAAACCAATACAAACCCCTCCTATACATTTACTTAATATTTAACACTTCATTCCAATCTTATCCAAACAATTCATTCCTCCAAATATCCCATTCCTAAAAAAACCCATTTTTACCATTTATTGAACGTACTTGAATGGGTCAACCTAGTTCTAGGAATGTTACATGTTATGCAAGTGTGTCCGCCTAAGATGATTAAGTCTTAGACCTAATGGCTCTATTTTATAACTAACTAAGTTGACTAAGTCGACTGTATTGACTAAAATTATAGAGGGGCTTAAGCTCAAATTAGGCTATATATACACATATTTACCTACATTTACAATAAATAAAATGATTCATTTATTCTTATTTTTATATTTTTTTGCCATTTTACTTTAGGATCCATTACTTAGGACTTTATTATTCGTGGAGGAGCACATTTGTCTTATGAAGGATTGATATTCACTAGGAGGTCCTTGGATAGAATATAGTCCATTATCCATCCTTTATTTCTTTAATAATACATAACAACCTCTTATAAAGCACCATTGGCCAAGGGAGAACTTGAGGCTTGATGGGTTCATCTTCGAGGTAAGTATTCCTAACTCTTACCATACTATTTTAGTAGATAGATTTGTATGAATAATGGCTAATGGATGTACGATCTCTCTTTACGTAGGATTAAATCTACATTGATTTGATTAGAGTTTTACTTTGAATAGTTATTTTTTATGTTTATCCCCCATTTGTGCCACAAAATTTAGTGATAACTAGGATAAACTTACTTTATTATTTCATTAGTATATACCTAACTACATTTATTTTGAGGTGTAGCTTAACTAGATGTTTTAGAACCCTCTTTAGCCATAATATATGATAATATATCCCTTATGTAGGTTGACTGGATCTATATTGGTTATGACCCCAATTATCTAAGTATCACTAGTGGTATAGTTAGTTGATCTATATTCTCTGAGTTAGGATTTATTGTAGATCAACTTCACTTTCATTTACATACATTATATGTTCAAGGTATAATCATTGAGAGGGGGGTTGAATTAGTGAGCCCATATAATTAAAATTTAATTTCAATCCTTTATTAATCTTAATAAATTACCACAAGCATTCATGAATCATAAATATTATTCATAGTAATGAAAAATAGAGACAATGCAAGATCAAACAAACAACACAAGATATACATGGGAAACCCTCTTGGGGAATAAAACCTAGTCTTAATCCTACAAACACTTAGATTAATTATCCTATAAGGAATTAAAAACTAAATACTAATCATGTATTCATAATTAGGACTTATTGAAACACCTATTACATAAGGATCACCTAAACCTAAGATGATCAACTCCTTTAGACCACTTGCCTTCAGTGAAACACCTGCTTCATAAGGAACAATTGCCGCTAAGGAAGACCAAGTCCTTTATACCCTCATTTGAACACCTCTACCTTTGAACTGATGTCTTCAACACTTGATGATGAAAATTTTACTATAACTTATTCAAATTCACTCAACACTCCCTATTGGCCAAAGCACATTACATGAACTAACACAAAAATATCAATTAGGATACATTACATATCCCAACTAACCCCACTTATTCAATTCTATAGAATTAATGCATCAAAATATACCTTTTGGATCTCTCTTAAATATTCATATACAACTCTATCACCACATAAAAAACATTACCAAATATTCATACACATAGTCCACACTCTAAATTATCTCTCAGATTAGCTACCAAATTCACACATACGCCTTCTATCCTTCTCTCATCCTCAACCTATAGGAGTAATATATAAACATAAAAAATATAAATTACATGTCATACACATAGTCATAAATCTAATCTAATAATAAAACTAATCATTGAGCACACTTATTCTCTTCTCCTTTTTGCTTCAATGCACACACCACTCATAAAAGCCATCTATAAAATCTTGCATATTCCTCTAGAAACTAACACATTTTGTTTCAGTATATATAGATCAATCATGAATTATAAAGTCAAAAATAATATTTATTTCCCATAATACATGATTTCACCATTAAGTCATCTCACATGGGTCACACTTAAGCACAATCCACTTTCAAATAGGCCTAAACCACTTTTAGGTCTTATAGAAACCCATTCAACTCTTTGACACATATCCGAGTAAACTAAAAACATAGTAACACTTTTAAAATTCATGGAAACATTATAAATTATATATAGGTTTAATTTAAGTTCCTAAAACCATCACATTACCTTTTATCTTAAGCATAAATAGGTCAAACACTTCTCTATACAGAATGCCATTATGAGGAAACACATAGTCACCTTCTAAGCCTTTATTCATACTACATATGATTGGTCAATCCTTAATAATGAAATAATAGCATCCTCATGTAGTATAAACCACTCCAGAATATCTAATTCACCATGAAACATATAAAAAACATCTACATAAGCTCAATTACTCTTCTTGGGTTACCTACAAAATAATCAAAAACACATAGTCAACTTGGAACCTTAATATATTTAACTATGCACACTTTCAAATATTAAAATTAGGTTCATTAGATTTTTCATGGAGTCCTATTCATGTTTTATTTTTATATCATGAGAAAATTATATCTATATTGAAAGATATGGCCCAAAGACTAAACATTGGTTTTTCCTTTGTTAAATTTGAATATTTAAATGACAATGGTCACAGTTAAACCTATAACACTAACCTTGCATCTCGTGTCCTCACTGATCAAATAAATTAAACACCATTGATATTTTTAAAAATTTAATTCATAGGTTACAATTATTAGATATTTTGCCTCTATTACTTTGAACCTCATCTCGTGCAATCTTGCAATGCTGACTCATCACATACCATCGATGTCTGAACATTAACTAGGTATTTAACTAGTAATTATCCCTATTTGATTAATATGTAAAAAAACACAATCACAATTTATATTTATCCTTTATCTTTAATAAATCATTAAACAATGTGCACTTATTACTCTCTCATTGCTTCTTGTCATTTTGTAACACATATGCTCTATTGATCTTCAATAAGATACTTGATCTTTATCTTTGTTAAACAAGTATCACATTAACCAATTTGACTCTACATACACCATTGGATATAGAAGTATGAAATCCCACAAACCATTATATCTACACTAGGTCTAGATCTTTAACATCATGCAAATTGATTAAGTATGGGGACGAATTGCAATATGATTGGAAAGCCTACTTTAGACCTCAATAAATTTTGTTGCACTTAGATGAATGATATGGAATTCGGACCACATGATCACCTTTCAAAGGATAATACATAAATATAACAAAATAATATTTAAACCTTTTAATGTTTAAGATTTAATTCCATTAATATACTCACTCAAATTATTCTTCCATAGAGCCAACTATTCAAAACCTGCTTGGAAGGCCAACTTTGCACTTATGTAAATTTTGATACACTTCGGGGCATGACCTAAAATTTAGAAAAAATAAACTATGCATAAAAATTTATAAACCCATATTATCACCTTCTCTTGAAACATCTACATGTGATAGATAATCCACCATCAAAATTTTTACTCAACTCTTCTTACCACATTGTAAATTTGGCTAAGTATGGGAAACATTGTCAAAATGCCTATGAGCCCAAATTTGCACTTGCATATATATTTTGATGTGATAAATTGCATGACCTAAAATTTGGTGAATAATAAATATTAATAAAACTAAAAAACCCCATGTGACCATTTCCTCTTGAATCATCCACATGTGGCAATGGTGACATCATCAAACTGTCTATTTAGATTTTTTGACACTGGACCCAAAGAGTCTAGATGAAAACTATGGAAAACCATATGAATTAAAATTATGCACAAAGATCTTCAATCATATTTAACCACTAATTTGACCCCTTTCACATTATAAATAATTTA
The DNA here is from genome assembly GCA_037957365.1 of Torreya grandis. NCBI lineage: Eukaryota > Viridiplantae > Streptophyta > Pinopsida > Cupressales > Taxaceae > Torreya > Torreya grandis. The sequence continues at coordinate 454,764 of JARHVA010004211.1, forward strand.
TACCCATCTTTAAACAAATCTAGTCATTTAAAAATTGAATATTAACTAAGATAACTTCAAGCACACTAGGACAAGCACATTGCACACTTTATCATTGTCACTTAGGATATCAAATCACTTCATCCACTCATTTGGACAACTCCATGACATCAATATGACATCAATGATAACTCTCCAACATTTTAGTGAAATTGACATGAACTAACCCTTGTGGATTTTTAATTTTCACTTTAATATTATTGGATCAATCTGATCGACTCAGTATAATAGTTTGTGTCTAGGTAAGAATAGTTAATAAATCAAATTGTATTATTTTAGCTCTATCTAAAGGGATTTTTCTCCTATAGATAACTCTATCTATCTGATCAACCCAATTCCATATTATTATAAAATAATTTTCTACTTTGTTGATTCGATCGACATAATGAAGGCATCATCTTATAGGTTTTTCAACTGAGGTAAGCTTGTCAATATTGTTCAGATCTCTATGATAATAATTTCCCTATTAACACACTATATTGATCTTGTTGATTAAGTTTTCATCATATCTTTCAAAATTTCTAACAATTTCTATTTATAATAATAGATTGATTCTATCATCATAATTATTTTAATTATTTTTTATTATTCAACTTTTTACAAACTCAGTTAGCTAGTTCAAATTTGTTTTAACATTTCATCTAATAGGTTCAAAACCTCATCTAGAAAACACAAATTTAAAAAAGTAACAACTCAGTGGCTTTAGTACATTACTAAATCAATGAAATTGATATTGTATTAATCATTAGGTTCAATCAAGCCAAGTTCATTATTTCATTTTGAGTCAAACTTTGATTCTATTTTCTTAGTTTTGAAATTTTATAAAACTATAAATTTATAGTAAACTAAGTTGATTGGATCAAATTAGTTATATAACTATTTTTTACCTAATAAAATTAGTCAACTTATTATAATAAAATATTTTAGACTATTTTTCAATAGACATAGCCAACCGGATTGACTCTATTATGTACTTTTTGCATACTAGGTCAATCCAATCAACCTAGTACTATGTCTTTTTCAAGCAAAGGAAATTAACTCACACTGGTACTAATTAATTCTCTTTTTATTTATCTACTTTATTATTTATATTAGTGCATATAGTATAACTAGGAAGGGTAATTTACTAGATTAGTCACTTTATTCCTTCATAGACTACCAAATCATAAAATATCAAATAAACATTCAAACAATTCTATCAACATCTACCTACCTAATTTCATCACCAAGGGAGAAATTGGCTCAGTTGTTTAGCTGAGAATAAATACATGTTTAATGGTATATATTTGTAAATCACCTAACACAATAATCACTATAGGATAATGAAGTGAGGGGGTAGGCCCCAATATCAATCTAGTACCATCACTAATACATATCCCATTCATCCTTAACATACCTAAAACAAGCTTTAACCTACCTCTTTTTAGCTCCTTTGCACATTCAAACACCATATCACATTTTAAAACATAATTTAAAATATTTTAGGATTATTCACTTATTAGATTAGAATTTACATTTTATTTTTTCTATTTTCTACTTGCTATTTACCAATTATATTTTGTATTACAAAACTTGTATTAGTAAATGTTAGTATAGGGTTTTTATTGTGTTACAACTAAATCAACCTAATTGACCTAGTTATCTATGTGTTTAACTCATTTATATAAAAATTTACTACTTAGTCATCAAGATTTATAACATTAATTTTTTTTTCTACCTATATAACACAATTGACTATCTCTTACCTTTTGTTCTATTTGTCTTCCTACATAACATAGTCGACTCAATCTCTTACAAGATACTCTATTTTTTTTTCCTATAGAACACATTTAATTTTATAGAATTAGTATCCAATATATATATTCTATTAATCCTCCCATAAAAAATAATCAGCCTATTTGACTCTATTTCGTAGCAGTTGTTCTACTTACCTTCTTATAGAACATAGTTGACCCATTTAACCTAGTATAATATTTGTTTATCCTCATTTTTCAATAAGTATTTAACTTTTCCATTTTAGCATTTAAAATTTTTGTGATAATACCACAGAGCAAAATCGAACTAACATGATGAACTTTACCAATCCTAAAAAAAATACTAAGCCATATTTTATGGTAACTAACTTGGATCAAAGTAACATTCATTCACCACTAGAACTACCAACTATAGAATTCCTCCCTATTTTACATTACTTAATACCTTATTTATACAAATGGTATAAAATTAAAATGATATTGAACACATAATTTAAATGCTTATTTTCATCAATTAAAATCCTCAACATAGAGGTAAGGATATTTTAGTTTTATATACCATCCTAATGGGAACTCATTTTGGAGATCCCCATTCACCTTCACCTAGCTTTTCCACATGATTTAGGGAAAGTCAATTAATGATTTGATCCACACCTTTACCATTAATATTATATATTTTTAATACTATGATATAATCCTCCATGTCTTTGTTTAACTCTATGCCAAGTATTTCTAATAACATGGCTAGTATATATTTTAACAGGCCTACCCCAAACATCCACAATAATACCCAGTTTCATTTAACTCATAATGGATCTATTATAGCTAGTAATTCTCATTCTTATACCACTTCTCATGCCACTATTGAATCTCCTAATACTAGTGCATCCTAACTTATTAACACCTCATAAGATACTAATGTATCTAAAGTTTCTTTTACTAGT